>OX638372.1:100791375-101391375 GCA_951812925.1 Calliopum simillimum
AAACGAATCATTTTTTCTTCTTTTATGGATACGTTTCGAACCTGTAACGTACATCAAAAACGAATTCAAAACGGATTCGCTTTTAATAATGATAATGCTGCTTATAAAAAAAAAAAAAGAAAACAGGGTGAAGCGCTTATTTTTAATTAAAAAAAACAAAATAACAAAAAAAAAAAATTACTAGCCCGACCGGGAGTCGAACTCAGGCTCCCGGGGTATTACTCTTTCATACACGAGACGTTAGACAACTAGGCTATTGGCCGATATGATGTTTACTTAACTGATGTAGACTTATTTGATGTTGAGATTTAAAGTTTGTATATTAAACAAATTTCTGTTGTTTTTTTATAAGTATTCTGTGTTGTTTTTCTTCCCTTCTTTTGATAAAAAATGTTATATACTCAAATTTGGAATCAAAAACATTTTTTTAAACAGAGATTGAAAAGTTTACAAAAAATCATACGCAATAAAATAAAAAGAAAAAAAAAAAACAAATCAAAAATATTTTTTTTATCATAAAAATTAAATAAAGCAAATCCGTTTTGAGTTCGTATTTGAAGTATTTACGGAATCGAAACGGATTTGTCCAGGTTCGAATCCTACCAGAGGTGGATTTTTACCCTTTATTTTTCTTCCTTTTTTTTCTCTTTATTATTTTTTAATTGCTAATAGGCGCATCAAAACGGTTTTTTTCTGTAAATATACAGCATTAACATATTTAAAAGCAAATCCGTTTTGAATTCGTTTTTACATAAGTTCCGGATTCGAAACGGGCCCGCACTGCGGAATTTAATTTTTTTTATTCGCTAATAAGCGCTTCAAAATGTTCTTTTTTTTTATCCAAACAAAGCGTTTTGAATTCCTTTTTGATGTACGTTACGGGTTCGAAATGGATCCGTTACCGCGAATTACGTTTTTTATACCTTTATGAACTCGTAATGGATTCGAAACGGATCCTCATCCGTTTTTGTGCACATTGGGATTGTTCTCACGTTGAAGAATTTTTACTTTTTCAAAATTGGGGATATGGCCCTCTTTCAAACAGTGCAAGGCAAGTGCTGTCTTTTGATTGTTTTATATTTTGTTTTATGACCTGGAGCCAGCTAAACAACTCTTATTATTTATATTAAAAAGGTCGCTAGAACTTCTAACATATTATAAAACGGACGGCACGCCAATATTAATTCAACTAAAATGGAATTATACAATCAACTGAAAAGTAAATATAACCATAACACAAGGTATTTAATCAACAAATATACTAAAACTAACAACGCTACAACGAAGCTGAGATCTTCAACTAAATTCTTACTACAGTGCAGAAAATCTAAAATTATTCCAACATTTATTACTAATTCTACCAGCAACATCGAATATGTGTTTAGTAATAATGGTTTTTCTTCGCATCAAATTAATAAGAAACTTGACAAACATTTACTTCATTTTCATAGAAAAATTTTAAACCTTTTGATAGAACATAAACATGATACTATTAAACAAAACGAACGAATAATTAAACAACAAGAAACATCGTTACAACGAGATCTCAACGTAGAAGACGCACGATTGCTATTCCAAGCACAAGTTGCGCGCTCTTTGAGTTTGACTCAAAAAACAAAAGACGAACAAGTGAAAAAACATTTAAAATTAAAGAAACAACAACATCAACAGCAAAAAACAAATCATAACAAGGAATGGTTTGTAAACAAAACGGACACTGATATCCCCAACAATTTGCAGCGTCTTTTTAGTCTAGGTCCAAAGTTCGCTTTGCCGATGACTAACAAAGAATTTCCAATTTTTAAATGCATTGTTGACGGCGAAGAGTGTATACAAACACACACAAATAAAGAACAGCAAGACATCGCGAGAACGAAATTCACTCAATTGATTGAGATGCATAGAAACAAAGTGCACTGGAATGTTAGAGACAAACTTACGTTAGACACAGTGGGGCAAGCAAAAGAATTTTTGCACAAAAATAAAAATATCCTAATAATGAATTCAGACAAGGGTAATGTTACCGTAGCTTTAGAAAAAAGTGTGTACGACAAGAAAATGAAAATTATTTTAAATGACATCAATATGTATAATGTTTTAAGGAAAGACCCTACAAGCTCACGTCAGGATAAAAATAAACTTTTAGTGGAAAAATTATACGCGAACGACATTATTTCCAAAGGGGAAAAATATAAAATGATAAATTACGCGTCGACATGTCCCAGGATATATGGATTACCTAAAATCCATAAACCAGACACCCCCTTGCGGCCAATAGTTTCGTCGATCAACTCACCTTGTCATGAGTTAGCCAAATATATGGTATATATACTAAAGAATTTGACAAAAGATTCGATTTTTAATGTCAGAGATGCAGTGGAATTTCGAGAGAGAGTGGAAAATACTTCTATTTCAAACGACGAGATTTTAGTTTCGTTTGATGTCATATCACTTTTCCCAAGTATTCCGGTAGATTCAGCACTAGAAATAATTAATAGTAAATGGGACATAATAAAAAACTACACCAAAATGACACAAGAAATGTTCATGCATATTTTAAAATTCATAACCAAGGAGAATCGGTTTTTTAGATACAACGGAAAAATTTACAACCAACGCAGTGGCATGCCGATGGGCTCTCCGGTGTCACCCATTATCGCGGATATTGTGATGGAAGAATTGCTGAGAACTCGTTTGGAAATACATAAAACCAAACCACGCCTATTAAGTAAATACGTCGACGACCTATTCGCAATAATCAAAAAGGATGTAGCAGATGATTTCTTAAAAAGTCTTAATGAATATCACAAAAATATACAATTTACGATGGAAATAGAGAAAGATGAAAAGTTAGCATATTTAGATGCGTTGGTAATAAGGACAGATGGAACATTAAAAATAAATTGGTACCAAAAAACCATGGCTTCAGGACGGCTCTTAAACTTTTATTCAAAACATCCAAAATCAATGGTCTACAATACTGCAAAAAACTTTGCTTACAGAGTATTAAAAATTAGCGACAACGTTTTTCATGATGCAAATATTAAGAAAATTAAAAACATTTTACGTAAAAATGATTTTCCAAAAAGATCCATTGATAAAATTATAAAAGAGTGCAATATAAAACAAACGTTTTCTTCTAAAACACCTGAAATTGCAAAGCCCTATAAATCTGTGATATACGTACCTGAGTTCGCTGAAAGATTCGCTGCTTCTGACATTTTTGACAAGAACAAATATAAATTAGCTTTTAAACCGTGCAATATTTTAAACCAACTTTTTAGTAAAACCAAAGATCCGATAGACAGACTTGACCAATCTAGATTAATTTACAAAATCCCATGTAATAATGACGGCATCAATATATGCAACAAGGTATATATTGGGACAACTAAATCCAAACTAAGGACGCGGATTTCATCCCATAAATCGGACATCAAAGCTGGACATAAAAACAATCAAAAGACAGCACTTGCCTTGCACTGTTTGAAAGAGGGCCATATCCCCAATTTTGAAAAAGTAAAAATTCTTCAACGTGAGAACAATTACTCAAAACGACTCACTTTAGAGATGTTGCACATAGCACACACGCCTAGTCACATACGCATGAACTACAAAACGGACACAGATAATTGTGCTCACAGCTACAGACACATTATTAGCCATAAGGGGGGAAACATGCAATAATAGAATTGACAATATTTAGTTTTAATTACTCCGTGTTAGTGATAATACGTTATATCCAAATGTAAGAATTATTCAGTGCTTGTTAGAATTTTTGTGATTATTTGTTAATTTAAATATTTTTATTGGTTTTATTATATTCAGCTTCCTGATGATGAGTTGCAGTGTCAACTCGAAATATTGAAGACACACAATAAATATACTTCAAAAATTATAAAAAATAAAAATTTTTGTTTTATATTTTGTTTTATGACCTGGAGCCAGCTAAACAACTCTTATTATTTATATTAAAAAGGTCGCTAGAACTTCTAACATATTAATTTTTTTTAAATTTAAAACCGTTTGGGCTCACTGTTCGGAGTGGTAAAACGAAAAAAGAAGCAGCTATGATTTTAAAACTATTGATATTGGGCCATACTCCACTAACTTGTGACAGCCTCATTTTCAAAATGCTCATACATTTCTATCAAACTTAAGTACATTTTCTGGGGAACACTATGTGTAACTTACACTTACGAAGTTGCTCTATATTAAGTTATTTTAGTTTGAGTTTTAATAAAGCGTTTTTTTATAAAATTATTTTTTCGAAAACGTTATAAACTAAAGTGAAGTGGTGTCAAGGTCTTCAGATTATTCAAGTTGAGAATACGCACCTTTCAGTTTTGATATTCTTGACTTACTGCCCTCTTTAGTGCTACAGCCCATGGAGGTAAGGCCGCGCAGATATGTGAAGCTGCCAACGCTTCCAATATCAACATCGCCAGCCCTAAAAATTATCTCATATTCGTTGGGTTTACTTTCATTCTTAAAGTATTATTCCCATTAACCTTTTCAATTCCAAGACAAGGGCTTCTAGTTTGCATATACATAGCTAGTAAGGTAAGGTATAGTGTCCCAATCACAATAGTCACGCAACTTTTACGGTACTTCTTCTCTACATTTTTCTTTCGCATATTGTTTAGGCACAAGTGGAAGTTTTAAAGTCCACCGAATGGGTTGTAAGGAGTCGAAATAAATTGATTTTTCCTGCTCAATATATTCTTCTACTACCCTCACACATTTTTCTGACCTTTGAATTAACTTATGTTTACCTTCGTTGTTTATGTTTATCTTTGTTTGAAAAAAACACTGTATTATAACCGAATCCTTGCCTTCTTCGAAGTTTTTTTCAAGTTTGAAAATATGTAATCATCATATGGATCATTTCTGAGTACCAAAAGACTGTCGCCGTGATTTTTCAGCCGATATGGCACCTTAACTTCTTGGCGATGGTATGCCTTTTTGCATAGACTCCTGTTTGGAGTCAGGTATATAATGATGAGCCCAAATTTTGTACCCAGTAACAGTTCCATCTCAGTCTTCAGAATAGAGGTCCAAAAACTCGAAAGAATACTTCATGCGCTGTTTTTTTGTAGGCTTCGTGAGCATTTTTGGCACGCATCTTGTGTTGACTTTAGTACTGCCAAGGTTATTGTGAAGAACTTTAAAAATGGTTGTAGCTGATACTCCACCGATTTTTGCGAGTAACGTCTTCCTTAGTCGGGCATCATCTAGTATTAATTTTTGCACTTTTTGAATGTTTTCTGGAGTTATGCCACTTTTAAGCCATACTTTTACTCGGACATGCGTCCCTGTAAACGGATGACATCTGTTCCGGTATGGTTGGAACTGATTTTTTTTGCTTGGTAAAGCGATTTATAACAGGGCGATGTTCGATTTGCTCCACATTAGAGATTTTATTCGGGAATGACTTGATAGTTCAAAGACTAATGACCCAAAAAATTAGATGAAAAATGCATAAGTGAAGCAAAAGAATATATTGAGCAGGAAAAATAAATTTGTAATTATTTTCCACTCCTTACTCCCTATTTCGCAGACTTTAAAACTTCCCTATCTCAGTTTACTTATACTATATTAGTAACTTTTTGGTACTGCGAGGTATTGGCAAAGGTTGTTCAACTCCTAATTTTAATTCTTTAAGCTATTAATTTAACAACTTTTCTTTTGTTACTTCAGTTGTCAGTCATTACAGTGTTTACAGTGAAGAGCACTTAAGTTAACATTAACAATCACTTTGGTAAAACCCAATTAGTAAACATATGTATTGTTCACGCTACCAATGTACATGAAAGGTAAAACTATATAATTGCTGAATAAATGTGTAAGTCAGTCTTTATCTGAAGTAGGCATTTCTGAGGACGTTGATGACTATCGCAACGGGTATTAATATTTTCTTTTCTTGTGCCTTTTTCTTTATTTATATGTAATAAAAATTAACTTCACTTATTTTTATACCCAACACATTTTTTCTACCTTCAGTTTCTTATATTGTATGCATCAAGAATTTTGAAATTAGACTTCATCAATTTCATCGTGCTGATTTTGCAGATTCGGAAGTTCCTATCCTTTGGCAATATGATTTCACAACTACTTTTAATCCCAATGCAAACTATTGACTTTGATGTTGCTAAAAATTAAGTTGGGTCGACCACTATACCAAAAAAAAAAAAAAAAATGGTTTTTTGTTAATCACTGGAACATGTTTCGACTCACCCTTATTGTACATCTAAATACTAAAGAGTTTGGACAAATAGTGCGATCTCTAGACGAACTTTATTAATGGAAAACGACAATCCTTTTATATTGCTCTTTTGTCCATCTAATTGGTCGAGGGGGCAATAATGCAATTCGAAAAGTATTGTTAGAGATTTTTCACTCCAAGTTCCACATTATCTATATATTAATACGCAAGACAAAACTTTATCCTACCTTTTCTACTATGCTAGAAATGGTGAACGACTTTGAATTTTACACCATTAGAAAGGTATTTGTGTGTAAATGTGCACAAAATTAAAATTATTATAATATTTTGCCATTAAACCAGGTAAAATTAAATGCACATTTTTCTGACTGACACTGACTTCATGTTTTTTGTTTTCTTTTCATCTCACATTTGTCAGTGTACCAGGGATGATAACTGAAGTTTTCTATTTTGCATCAAATAGAAAAATTACCAAAATTATTTAATACTTTTCTGGTCAAATTTTGACTATTGAGCTATTCTAGTATTGATGTATTTTCCAATCAAATTAGCTTTTTTCCAAATCAAATTAAACTAAAAATAAAAAAATAGACTTAAAACGATCATTATCATGTGAAAAAGGTTTAACTTAGGCTGCCCATTTCTGGGCCAATCAGGGCACATAATCTATGGTCTATGATTTGTCTTTTATGAACTCTGGTTCATAAAATATGGTCAGAATAGATCATAGGTTCTTTATAGTCTATGGCCGGTAATCTATAGTCTATGGCTAATAATAATCTTTGGCCTACAATCTGTCCTTTATGGTCTGTGGTCAATAAACTAATATTGTTATGGAATAAAGTAAAATAAATTACGCAATATAATATGCATTCATCCTAAGTTCGGGACAATTCTGGGACATACACGGCAATCCGGGACATTTCTGGGACGTTTTTGAATCCTGGACGAGAGGACAAAGTCCAGGACTGTCCTGCAAAATCCGGGGCGGTTGATAACTCCAGTTTAACTTGTAGTGGGAAAACCATTTTTACTCATTGCATAATATTCATCACAAAAACTATACTATTTCGCTCCTAAAAAGCACAAATTGTGAAATAACTTACAACACTAACCTTTTTAAAATCCATGATTGGGAATTATGCTACGTATCATCTTGTGATTATTAAAATCATATTTTAATGTCTGGCTCACACTTTCATTATTTTCATTTTACATTTAAAACAACAATGATTTAAGTATTGTGATTGATGATCTCTTAGTAACATTGATCTACTTATGAATTGATTTATTTTTGAAAATCAAATTACAGAAAACTTACACAAAATGCAAAATAATGATAAGTCCCATATTTCTGTAAAAAATATAAAAGATTTCACCAATTGCTCATTCTTTCTTCTCTTTGCCATCTGTAAAACTGTTCCCATGATCTGGATCAGAGTTGCTAGTTCTGCCAAATTCCTCAAGTAATATCAATACATATGTATGTATATGTTACAGATGTTCATACGTGACCACTTAAGACCAATTATTTTCAAATAAATATGAAATTGCATAAATAAAGATATACATGAGATATGTACCTTTGCTTTCCTATTATCCATTGCTTGATTAATTCCAATTTCTGATGCTGGGGATTTTCTCGATCTAAGTCTAATAGATAGTCAATAAACGGGATATACTTCTCAAGATCTTCTATTTGTCTTTGTGGTTCTTCATCCATCATGTTCAATAGATATCTTTCTGTAAAATTACAAAAATTTAAATTAGATCAATAAAATTATAATCTCACTAAATAAATATGTATGTATAATTTGTGTAGCAAAAAATTTTAAGAGCACTTTCAAATATCGTTCTAAACATTATTAACGCATCATCAAAAAATCGCAATTTGATTGCATTATCTCGTATATAGTATATGTATATAAAACTGCCAAAATTGGCTCACTTTTGCTCTAAGTGAGCATCTCTGATCTAGACCAGACCTGCCCTTTAAGAGTAAACATCTCAAAAATTGCACACGGATAAAAAGTACTGACTCCATGTGAAATTAAAACTTGTAAGGGTGTTACCTTAGACCTAGCCAAAGTTAAATACTCTACACTGTAGCATTTTGAAAATTTTGCTTGTATGGGTGGTGACACGCATTGTTGTCCGAGTTCGCCTTGTTTTTGCTCAGAGCTTCCACTAACCATTCCTATTATCTGTGCGAAATTATATTACCTCAAACATTGCTTGCACTACAGAAATTTGAAAACTTCGATTGTATGAAAGGTGCCCTCTTGTCCGAATCAACAAATTTTCTGAATAGTGCTTGCATTTCCTATCCTTAGTAAATGAGTGAAATTTGGTTGGATTATCTCAAAAAACGCATTCAGTTTATCATTTTGCAACTATTGCCTATATAAGAGGTAACACTCCCTCTTGTCCATTTTTGCTCAGAGCATGTACCTACTATCCATAGCAATTGTGTGTATTTTGGTTGCATTATCGGAAATAATACCTAATGCTCATAAAATTGCGATTTAAATTCTTTTTGTGTGGGCGGTAGGCGTGCCCGAATTCGCTGATTTTCAATTCCATGAGCTAACCTTTAAGGTCGCATCCATCGCATTATCTTGATTAGTTGTACCGTGAAAAATATTTCCACGGGCAGACAGATAGACGAACATGGCAATATCGACTCAGGAGGTGACGCTGATCAAGAATATATATAGTATATATATATTATATACATTTCCATGCCTCCTTCTCTGCGTTACAAATGGATGGATAAAGTGAATAAACCATGGGTGTATGGTAAATGCGTGCTTAGTTCACGTGTAAGATGTGAAATTAATACATGAAAAGTGGGCGTGGTGTTTATTAGCTTATGACATCATTTTTGCCAGTGTGTGGTAGACCTACCTACCAAATTTGATCGAAAATGCTTGTAAGTATATGTTGCGGTATTTTGCTTCGCTACAAGGTAGTGCACTCATTGAACAACTAGTTTCATAAACATGTTAAGAATTATAAATTTACATTAGAACTAAAATAATATGGCTGATAACAACGTGCACAGTAGGTAATGTGAGTAAAACTTCGTAAATTTTTTGATTAAGATTGTTGCTTCTCCCACTACACTGTACGCATAATTCAATGCCAGCAAGATTTTTCCAGTTTGCTAGTCAATATGATCTGATTTCAATAGTTAGTTATATCATGGATGAAGTTTATAATAAGTACTTTAAAATATTCCTCTTTTGAGTCTTAAATAATAAAAGATATAAATCAATTTGAATTATGTTGAAATAGCCGAATCTAAAATACACTATGTAAATTGCCACTCTCACTTAAAGAATATTATTAAGAATCCATCTTTGTAAAATGTATTGGTCACTCAATTAAAAACTTTCTTTGCCTTTGGTAAATAATACCTTACTTTATAAAATTATACTAGAATCAGTTTATACCTACTTGATATAATCCTGGGTAACCGCCTCGAATTTCAACATAGAATTATATATCCCCAATGCTTTCTATAAAAAATTCTTGAGTACGTAAGCAATTCGCGTACTTATCGTAGCTTCAAGATTCCGCTAAAGTTTCTTCACAAAAACCTTTCTCGACAAAATTAATATGATGTCTCCATTAAAAATATATATGGGCAAATCCCAAAAACTTTTAACATTTTGAAAAAAAAAGGTCGTAAAAATTTTTAAGGCACATGGTTTTCTCGTGTTCTACCGTCAAGAGATGTGTTTTGGGAGTAAAAAATCGTTAACGTTAACCACTTAAGTTTCGCGGCGTAAAAAATAAACCATTTTGAATGAAATAAATTATTTTATTATTACTTTACAGTTTTATATCATATATAAACGTTTTATTATGACCGTACACAGACAAGAATATGTTAATATGTTAAAAATATATTAATTTTAAGCAATTCTAAGTACTTTTTTCTATAACTTTTTTTCGTAAAGTGCTTCATTTTCGAGTTAAAAAATTACCCCTGCGGGCAAGGGGTCAGAATATGCCCGAGGTAAGCATGCCTGTCGTAAAAGGCGACTAAAAGCGGGTGACCAGCCAGGGTGTGGAAGGGTGTAGCGTTGGACAGCGTTGCGCCTCGAAAGAAAAACCCACAATGCCCGTAACTGGCACTGACAAGGCGAGTCGATGCCGCCTTAAAATAAGCATCTTGTCGAAATCCTGAAGCGTCTGATCCAGAGTGGGCGGCTCCCAGGTCAGCGTCTGTTCCAGATTGGGCGGCTGAAATTAAAAGTGAATTTGGCCACTATATTTGCAGCGCTTGCCGGATCCAGCTTTAAGCTTATAACTTACTGCGTGGGGCGTTGCCGAGAAGATTATACTAATGAAGCATGGATCGAAAAACGATGGGAAATAACTCTCCAAGTGGTACCCACCAGAGTGTGGTTAATCCACCTGCCTCGGCAGCATGCACATCGGATTTGGAGGTGCAAGAAACATGCATAGTTAGGAATGATTCTCCTATAACTGGAACCAATATGGTTTCTCAAAATTTTAAAATCCTTTATTGGCCCTATGCTCCTCCTAGGAGTTAAAGGAGAATACATACATACAAATTGAAAACACAATATATTTTTTAACTACAAATTAAAGCACTTGATGAAGAAATGTTATCTAAAAAAATTGCTTATAATTGATCGAAGAACACGTGTGAATTTTTTCAGAATTTTTTGAGCGATTTTTGGATTTCTAAAAATAAAAAAACAAAAATAAAAAATCCAAAAATAGTTTGATTGTCAAAAATCGAAAAATTCGTGTAGAATTAGCCAACGCCGTATGGTTTTATATTTGTACCACAATAGGAAGAAATGTTCACAAAACATTTTTTGAATGTCAAGATGATGTTTCTCGTGTGCCGTCGGTTTAAACGATTTTTCAGTCACATTTACGTTTCTTTGCCTCAAACATTTAGCCCTGTATAACAAAAACGGTGCATGGCACGCTAATTTAGTTTTCGTAGATCTTTTCTGTTTCGAAAAAGCTATCTAACCCCACCATGAAAATCCTCAAATTCTAGACGGCGTGGCTGTAAAGTTGTTTTAAAGACTCGCATATGAAAAATTTTGAAATCGACGGACGCTTCTTTAGCACCCTGTAGTTTTTTATAGAAGCTACACACATATATTTGCATTATCCTATTTAAAAGGGGTATCGATTCAGTAGAGTTTTTTTTGAAAACCAACATTCTCAAGTACACGGCGTGAGTACAGCATACAGATAAAATCATAAAATATTACAACAGACACGGCAAATTTGAATAAACTGATCATTCAAATGGTTATATCTATTCGTACAAGCTTCACATCAGATTTTTTGTCTCATAAAAATGTTAGCATACACCTGTACAATGAAAATGATTCATATCCGTCATCTAAAATTGTATAAATTCAGCTCAGTATCGCTATTCAGTATACGGACGCGGGATGTTAAAAGTTTTTGGGATTTGCCCATATATGTTCGAGACTTAAAAGAAAAATTCCACGTGAACTAACACTTTATTGTAATCTTTTTGTTTTATAAGTATTATAAGTGCAATTTTTTTGGCTGCTTTTGGGGTTAAATTTCAAGGCTGTGACACATTTTTCGTCACATTCCGTTATGAAAACTTACACTGGTCGAAAAGTGGGCGTTATCATTTTAGTACCACGACGACGTTAAAACGTTTAGAATATTTTACCACTTTATATATCGCAATCTTTGAGCCAATCATCTGAATCATACCCTGGACGAAAAGTGGGCGTTAATAGATAATGCCAAGCACACTGTTTTGAGAAATTTAAATTCAAATAAGTGACAGACCCACATTTTAATTGTGGAATTGCCATTACATTCAAGTTTTTGGAAAAGGAGACAAAAAATTTTCAAATGTTTTAGAAATGCTTAATTTCATGATGACCTTAAATAACAAGTTTTATCCAAAGTGTAGTTTAATTGTTTTACAGTACAGGGTGAAATTTTGAAAATTCATTTTCATTTTTTTACACACGTTTCAGATTTTTGTGGTATTTTCAAAATTGTTTTTTTATTAATCATGACATATTTACATACTACACCTACGGTATTTACTAAAATTTAAAATTTGTTTTCTTTTCATTTCAGGTAAGCATTTTTGATAATAAACTTCTTTGTTATTTTGTAAGTAAAGTAATACTATATCCTAGTAATATTTTAAGTTAAAGGAGCGCAATTTTATTGAAACAACAATTCCTACAAGAAAAATTGAGGAGTTGCGTGCATAACGCCCTAAGTCGAAGAATGGCATTTCGAGATAATTTAAAGTTTCCAAATGTTCTAGAAAGGACAAACCATCATTTAAACCTTGGAAAAGAAATTTATTCAATTAACACTAACATAATGAGTAAATGATTACCGCTAACACATAATACTTATGTATAATGACAGAATTATCGAAGAAGGAAAATTCAAATTATAGGGCGTTATTGCATAAATCCATTTGACTATCACTGGAGTAACGTTAGCACTTTGTCTGGGAAACCGCCAAAACTGCTCCGATTTTGATGAAGTTTTTTTTTTTAAATAAGGGGAATGCAATATACTTTCACCTCAACTATTTATAAATGTGCGTTTTTGTTTATTTCTATAAAATTTTAATTTTATAAAATGCAAGCATATATTTGCATCTAAATTTTGTACCTGGTAAATATTTTTTTTTGCAAACGGCTGTAGAGATTTTAACGAAATTGTGACTGGTATCAGTTCTACGTTGTAGATTCTTATAGAAAGGCGTGACAAATCTTTTAAAATTAAAATTTATTGGGCCATATTTCGCAAACGATGCAGCTTTAAAATTGTAACCTTATAAATCGTTTATAAGAAATATTCTGTCGCTAGCAACACTGCTTAGTCCTTAGTTAAAAATTAAATTTGTTTTTGTTTAAGATTTATCACTATTTCAAGTTCCTATGGAACGCACAAAAAAGCAAGATTAAAAATAAGAGCGTGGGAACATATTGTACAAAAATTAAACCGCACGACAGACGACATAAAGAAAAAGATAAGAACCTTTTAAATATGGCCCTTAATTTCTTAAATGGAATTCAACAACCACTTTGGGTTTATCTCCTTCTTCAGTTATAGATTCAAATTTCATTTCAGCAATTGTACAATTGTACTTTCAGTGTGAGTGTAAAAAACTACACAACCATAAAAGTGAACGCACTTTTTATCCAAATTGTACACAATCGAAATTGACAACTTATACTACATACTAGGGGTCTGCACAAGACGTCTTGTTTGCGTTTTAAGACATTTCTTTTCAAGATACGTTATATTTTGTACCCGTTTTTTATTTATCAAATGCTCCAGTTCAGTGTCGTATGTAAATGTCTTGACAGAACTAGAATTTGAAAGAAAATGAACAAATACTGTGCAAATTTGTCTTGTTTGATTTGTTTCAGTTATTTTAGTTGCATACTGTAGGAGTAGTGTACACTACTTAATGCTAATGGTGTGATAAGAGTAGTTTATCGCTCTCTTCGTGTGCCTCTTTTTTGTTTACGCTCTCTCTCTCTCTCTCTCGCGAAAATGTATAAAAGCAGTGATGCCAGTATTTTTGGATCAAATTACCCTTAAAAATGGGTAAAAATTCAGAAAATTCCCATAGTTCTGTTGAAAAAATCCCACGAATATCCCACGTACAAAAAGAAGTTAAAAACTTTATAAAAACATTTGATTTTTAAATTATACAAGATTATGTAATATCAAAAAGAGTTTTTAAAGAGATTTATGGTATTAATAGCAGAAAAAATAGAAATAATTACGTATACATACAACAAAAAGTCGAAAATCTGTGTAAACTTAAATTTTCAATAATATTTAAATTGAATTATGTCAAAACTAAAAAAATGGAGTTACCTAGTTGTAGTATTAAGGTGGCGATAAATATTAGTACATATAAAGTTTTTCAATACAAATTATTTGCGTTGCAATAGGAGTAAATGCTTTTTTTTAACTTCAAAGTCAAGTGATTTGTTCAACGCCTTTGAAAAAATTTAAAATGTTATATCGAGAATGAAATGAGATATCCATGACATTAAAAAAAAATTTTGGTTTTAAAAATTTTTTGATATGTTGGCTCTTGTGCTATTGCATCAATACTTTTCTACTATGAAACAATCCAATAATTCATTGAAGTAGCGAAGAATGAATTTGAGAAAGTAAAAGCAAGCCATGTTTTCAGATTGTTCAATCCTATCATAAATAGTATCCGGCATGCGGATATTCAGCACAAAAAATCTTTTCTTTACATTTTCGGGGACTAATACAAAAATATCCATTTTTTCTTCGAAGAAGCTTGGAGGGACCCACAATACCCTTTTTTGTAATCCTGAGACTGTATAAAAGCTACTACAACTCTCCAAGTGTTACCATATCATGAATTTTATTGTGGTTTCTCTACTCGCATGTTTTACAGTGACCTGAAGTACTTGTTTTTATAAAATACAATTCACTGATGTATTTTTTAGAACCAAGTTTATTTTTCACACTGATAAAACAAGACAATGTAAATAGTGTCAAAATGAAATCAGTGTACATGATGATTTGAATCTTGAATTTTTTGGATCAAATGCATCAGTTCGGTGTAAAATGTGGGATTAAAAAAAAAATACACTTTATTTCAAGATGTCTTGTGCAGACCCCTACTACATACATATGGGCTATTATTCGTCAGACTTACACTTTAAAAATTGATTTTAGATTTATAATTTTTAAATGATTCTCTGTTAAAAATGATCGAGTGCGTATTTTTAATTTTCAGTTTTGGCGAAAGTTATGATTTTTTAAATTTTCATGGTTTGGGAAAATACTTTTTTTGTAATCCAATTGCCTCAGAAACTATTAGCTATAGGGATAAAGGGATCGTAATGTGAAATGCAGATAACTAACTGAATTTTTGAAATATGTCAAAATTAATTAATTTTTTTGTAGGTGTCTCTTTATTTTGCTTAATTTTTTAACATAAATTTTCGATTCAATTCTGTTTAAATATCCGTTAAGTTTAGATTGGAACTCGTATGGCTCGATTTACTTGATTCAACATTTATCATTGCTTCTTATTCTTTAAATGGCATCATTATGTTGAATCAAGTAAATCGAACCACATTGCGCTGTCACTTAGATCAATTAGTCTTGCATTTTAACTTTCTTGTCATAACTTTTTAAAATAAAATTTATGCAAGACCAGTTTGTAGCTGATTTTGAAGACGATGAGCAGTAACTAAATGATGCATTTAATAAAACAGAGCAAAACAACTTCGTGATTTTGAACATTTTTGAACGTTTGGGATATGTTCATACAAGATACAGCAATTCCGATGCCAGATTCGAATTCAGTATTGACAAATTCGTCGAAAATTACTATTTTTGTTTTGAATTGTTACTACTTTTTTTTTTAAACAGTTTTTCGACAAGTTTTCAAATTTTGTGGTACATAAGATATTTAAGTAAGTACAATTCAAGTAAATACTTATCACTTAAAAAAATTTGCCTGAGATTTTAACAAAGAATCCTTTTAGCTCTTTTAATGTAAAATGGGAAAGAAAAAAGATATCTCAATAACAACAAAAGCCATGGTTTTTGCATACTTGGATAACAAAACACTATCCTATCGCCAAATTGCAGAAAAAGTCAAAATTAGCGCTGCCTCTGTCGCCAATATTGCGAAAACTTAATCAGAAATCAAGAATAATTCTGATTCACTGACTAATAAGAGGAAAAACTGTCGTGGGAATCGTAAAATACAAGAGCGGACAGTCAGGAAAGTGGTCAGATTGGCTCTTCAGAACCGTGCAAAACCAGCAAGAGAAATAGTTCGAAATGTTAACGATGCTGGCATTGAAATTTCTCTCAGAAGCGTCGAACGTATTTTTGCTGCGAATAATTTAAAGTGCCGACGACCAGCTAAGAAGCCAAAATTGACGAAGCGGATGAAAAAACAGCGATTCCTTTGGGCAAAACTCCACATTAATTACCAGGAGGACTACTGGAAGAAGGTGGGTAGTTATGATACTTCATATCCCTGAGTTCTCTAACTTTTACTTGTTGCATATCAATAACGTATTTTTTCATACATATTCATAGGTTATTTTTAGTGACGAGTGTCGACTGGAAGCTGTAACCGAATCAGTGAAATTTGTGCGGCGGAAGCCAAATGAACGGTTCTTCGAAGAGTGTGTCCAAAAAAAAGTAAAGCATCCGCCCTCTTTAATGATTTGGAGCTGTATAAGCGATGAAGGTCCGGGTCCAATATATTTTGTAGAAGGGACAATGAACAGCGAACAATATATGAACGTTATTAAAAATGTTCTTTTGCCTTATATGAAAAGCCTAAATTGTCCTGCAGATGGCTACACCTTTATGCAAGACGGAGCCCCTTGCCATACTTCCAGAAAAAGCACGAACTTAATTGAGAACAGTAATATTTCTATTTTACCCTGGGCAGGTAATACGCCGGATCTTAACCCTATAGAAAACTGTTGGGCGCTCCTTAAATCAAAGGTATATGCTCGTAAGAACACGAACTTACAAGCACTTCGCCAAAACATTCAAGATATTTGGACAAATGATGAAGATTTGAAGAAAATAATAAAAAATTGTATTAGCAGCGTTCCCCGTAGAATGTATGTATGTATGTATTCTCCTTTAACTCCTAGGAGGAGCATAGGGCCAATATGAAATCTCTCCATTTGTCACGATCCCTTGCGATGACTTTGATCTCTTGCCACGATTTTCCCGATTCTTGGATTTCCTTTTCCAACGAGAATAAGGGATGTTATTATAAGTAAAGGCAGGCTTACTAAATACTAAATTTTTGGATTTGTTTACACCTATTAATAAGAGTAGGCATGTTAAATAAAATATTGAAATTAAAAAAAAAAAATTTTAAAGTGTTTTACTAGTAATTTAAATGAAACACGAAATAAATTCTAAATTTTTGCAGTGTTCATAATTCAATGGCGGGGAACTGTAACCTAATTCAAACGATAAATAAAAGGTGTCGCATAATTTACACAAAAATGGAAATCTCTTAACATCCGCAGACGACCAACCAAGGAGATGAAAAAAGTATTTTTGTGACACACCAAACTCCCTTAACCAGAATCACCAACTACAACTTCCGAAGTGACCCGCAGTAGTAGTCGAATACAAACACAACCGCCTACAATCGATGAAATGGTGAAAGCTATCCAAAGCATGAAAAAAAACAAGGCCGCCAGTATCGATCAAATAACAGCAATACTGCTAAAAGCATGCCCCATTACATCAGCTAAGATTCTTCATCCTCTGATTTCAAGATTCTGGAGTGAAGAGCGTTTGCTAGAAGATTGCCCTCAGTACCATCAAAAGTACTAACAAAAGTGCTTCTAAGCGAAAGACTTGATTCGGCCATCCGAAGGCAACAAGCAGAATTCCGGACAATTCGATCATGCGTGGATCAAATCAATACCCTCAGAATAATTATCGAACAATCATGTGAGTGGCGTGGTGCGCTTTAACTTGTCTTCGTTGACTACAGCACTGCCTTCGACAGTGTCTCCCAGAAAATATTTGGGTTTCACTGCAGCGAAGAGGTATTGCTGCAAAGGCCATAAACTTAGTACTTCGGCCTAAAAATCAACTTATCCAAGACTAAAAGCATGAAGCTAAATGAAATAGTAACAACTGCATTTTATTTTAATACCTGCTACACAGTACACTCAACACTTTTTGCTTGTGTGCAGTTGTAACTTTGGAGCAAACTTGAACGTTATGTAGTATATTGTTGGAAGTGTAACTTTCATATATTATAGATTGTGGCAAACTATACGGAAAGTACACTTCGCGTTAACACAGCTATAAATTCGATGCCAGAACATACTTTTTAGGGGTCAATAAAAAAAGTACCAATGTACTGAAAATGTCATCACTGGTATAAACCTTTTCTGTTTCCGGTATTAAATTAATTTTCAGTAATTTTTTATACTAGTAACCCAATTATGTATGTTGCGAAAGTGCAAATGCAGCATAATTTATATTTTGCAAAAATTGAATGAATGAAAGAACACAAAAAAAAAAGTTTGTTTATGTACTTACAGTGGCTCACAAAAGTATTCGGAATTTGTAAATTTTTTAAAGAATCATAAAATTTTTAATTAACGAATTAGTTTTTTTTTAATGACTCTTAACAATTATAACTCGGTAAATATCTTGTTTTATTTATTAAAAGAAACTTTCCTAACATAAAACTTTAAAATGAAAAAAGAGCTTTTAAGCAAAGCAAGTCCGAATACTTTTATGTCTTGAATTTAAGTAGGATTTTGCTTAAAAGCTCTTTTTTAATTTTTTTAGTTACATTTTAGGAAAGCTTCTTTTAATAAATAATGCATACTAGATATTTCTCGAGTTATAATTGTTAAGAGTGATTCAAAAAAAATTAATTCGTAATTAAAAAATTTTATGGTTCTCTAAAAAATTTCCAAATTCCGAATACTTTTGTGAGCCACTGTATATTAAATTGGGTCGTCAAAAAAATTGTTGGCTTATTGTTGCACTTTTAGCAAAATATTTTAACCATTTTTTTTTTTTTTTTTGACCAGAAACACAAAATTTTTATGGAAAACTTGTTATGGTGTTCGATCCACTTGAATGCATATATATATAAATAATAAATGCAAGGATTTTGTATTGTAAATTTTCCACTGAAAAAGAGGTACAAAAACTGCATTTTTTTCAATGATTTTTCGAGTAGTTAGTTTTCATCTCAAATGCAAAAATAAGACTTATTCATTTTGAAAGAATTTCAAAGTTTTTATAAAAAACAAGCAAAACAAACTTTATTTTACTTAAAAGGAAAAGGAAACATAGAACTTCAATTTCTATAAAAAAAATATTAGCAAAAATAACTCAAAGAAAGTTATGATAATTAAAACAAAATAAAGACTGGTTTTCATATCACAAAAGTTTGTATAGCAGAAAAGAATTTAACTAAATTTTTTTTTTTGAGCGCTTCTAATATTTAATTCAGTATTTCGTTAGATAAGCCTTGGGCCTTGGGCACTAGGCCGTGATGGGATGGATTGTACAAGATTACATGTTGTAGTTGGAGTTATTGTGCTCCATTAGTGCTTCCATTAGTACACGTTTTAAGTCTTCTATTCTGATGATGTCGTATTTTTCGCTTTAGATCCTTCTACAAATGATCAATAGGGCTTGGAACTGGTGTTTGAAGTGGGGTCTTCAGCTGTTTTCGCACATTATAAATGAGCTCATCTTTCTCGATATAAGCCGTATGTTTGGGGTCATTTATCTTTCAGGAAGGTAATGACCATTGCTGAAAGATAAATGCCCCCTCAATGCCAATTTTTTTTTTGCATTTTGTTTTAAATTATTGTCAAGATTATTTTTGTAACCGTATCTTTTATATTTTCAATTAAGACCAAATCCCCCACGCCATTTGCCTCCATACAAACCCCAACAGTGCCTGCCACATTGGATGTGTTAAGCTCTTGGTTCGCTTTTTTCAATACTTTGTCACGAGTCATTAAATTAAATTTGCTTTCGTCTGAGAAAAACACATAATATTCGCCGAATAATTTGAGCATTACAATGCTTTACAGTTTCTTTTTCCATCCCTGATTTTATTTTTGTCTTAGTATTTTCTCTTTTGTTTCTAATGAAAGCGCCGTTATCTGCTTCATTAATTGTGACGGAACATCCTTACTCCTTCATAATGTGCAAAAACAACTGAAAACTACACCTCAATTACCGTGTGCAGACCCTATTGAGCGTATGTGGGAGCAACTAAAGCGAAAAATATGAAAAAATCAGATTTGAAGACTTAAAACGTGTTCAAATGGAAGAGTGGAGCAACACGAAACATTGTCCAATCTATGAAATCTACCATGGGTTAGTGCCATTCTGAACCCTAAGGCTTATCTAACGAAATACTGGAGTGGAATCGGCTAAGGCAATCGTCGATTGTCGCTATTTTGACTATCGTTTTTGATAATCAACTTTTCAATGCTCTGCATAAAGCGATCACAGAATATTTTTTAATAAGTGCCAGCGCTTACAATTTTGAAATTTAATTTGGTTGTCAGAGTTATCAGTTATTGTTTTTATTTAGTCAAAGAAAAAACAAACGTGTTTAGCTATAAATTTTTTTTGCCAAATGCAGTCGTTTCTGCCCAAAAGCTAAGGATAATATTTGGCGGTGATTGTTTTACTCTTTGCAAGGGACTTCTTTGCGGCAAGTTTTTCCGAAGAAACCCACTATCTTGGATGTTTGTTGGTCTCTAGTGTCTTGTGATGGATTCATGTTTCGTTCACGATCGGATTGTGCCAAACTCGCCTTTGAAGTAGTCACACTGTAACGTTTACGTTCGAGTGTGAGCAATTGCGGCAGACATCGTGAAAATAGCTTTTGTGTGACCAAATATTCAAGTGAAATGTGACGTTCCCGCTCAGTTGAGTAGCCTACAGCCTCAGCCACCTCACGTACTTCTTTTATCGTCCAGTATCATTCTATGGATTTTATCGACGATTTCTGGTCTAACGAATTATTTTGGGCGAACTAAATGTTCGACGTCATTTGTGCTGACACAACCCCAACAGAACTCAGTAAACCACTTCTTAACACTTCAAATTGATGGTGCAGAGTCCCCACTTTAATTACCAAGCCTTTCTTTGGTTTCGGTGATGGTTTATTTACGCAAAATGAGCAAAAGAAATTTACTTTTTTCCATTTTCGTTATATAGTATTTATTTATGTATTTTGAAGATGTTTAGCTTTCAAATAAACCAACCGCTTCTTTTGCCAAATGCATAATATAAAGTTTTTTTTTATTTACATATTGAAGCAACTAATGCAATTTATGTTTCTAATATTTCTCCCTCATCGTGGCTTAAGCTTTTTCATCTATGATTAATCTCAATTGAATTAAGTTCCCGTGACCATTTTTATAAGTAGCACCAAAAGAAGAAGGTCAAAATTATATTTCGTTAAGCTTTAGGAGAAACTAAAAAAAAAAATTACTTTTCTATCGAAATCAACAAAATCTTCAATAGGTTACTTTCAAAGTTACAGTGATGAAATCGGCTTAACATGCTGGCCCAATCGTATTGGGAAAACAAAACGATTGCCAAAAAGGATCTTTGAAGTTAACATTAGTTATATTTAGTAGTAGCATTCTTTTTTTCTATAATTTTTATTTCTTTTCTACTTAAAAAACTTCTTTACGACGTTAAATATTTCCAAAATATATAAAAACGATACCAAATTAGCTATCGGTTGAAAATGACACAAAAACTGTGACTATCAAGCTGACAATCACCTTACGTAGAGCAAAATGCGATAGTTGATAGTCAACAATTAAAAATCAAAGTTGATAATCACCTTACACAGAGCAAAAGTGTGATATTTGATAGTCAACAATCAACTATCACCTTAGCCGATTCTACTCCTGAATTTAACATTAGAAGCGATGAAAAAAAAAAAAAAAGATTTGTTTAAATTCTTTTCTGCTGTATATAAACTTTTGTGATATAAAAATCAGCCTTCATTTTGTTTGTATTATCATAACCTATGTCATTATAGCTTTACGGTTAAAATCCATACAATGCAGTGATGACCAAACCCAATACTTTTATATTTTGCATGAGCTGCAAGGAAGTGACGTAGATCTGCACAATTACTGACACAGTTAAACGCATATCTGTAAGTATTTAGTAGTATGCGGAAAAGTTTAAAGCATAAAAGCTCAAGTGCCCGCAGGCATAAGCTTTGGACCTCACTAATCTAGTGCCCTAAAATTGCAAAAATGCAAAACAATCTCCACTAGTTTTTAATCATTTTCGGTCTATATCAACCTTATTTCAATTATATATTCCAACTCCACTGCTTTCAGATATCGGTAACTTAACTTTTTTTCTTTTCTTTTCACTCTTTAATATACAAAGCCACATCTTAAAAGTATGGAATTTAAAAAAATATATGTTTTTTAAAGATTTTTTACTTATACATATTTTTGAAATCCATTTTTAAAATTTTTTTGTAATTTTATTCTGAAAAGTTTTTTTTTTTTTCTTTAACTCTTAAAAGAACTTTGGTATAAAAACTTTTTTAGATTAAACTTTTAAAAAACTTGAATTTATAAAACTTTATAATAAAAGTTTCAAAGTCTGCATAATACATACCATTATTTATAAAAAAACCTTGTCAATAATTAATTACTTCTGTCGTATTTATTTCACTGTATATCTTTCAACTACCGCTTACTATGAACGTAAAACGAACACTGAACTCAGTTAGCCGAGTGATCGTTGAATGAAGCCTTGCAACTGAACAAAATTGCAGTTATTTTTGTAGTTCTGTAGCAAATGCGAAGTGTGTATTTGTTAACTAAATAAATTAGTGTGTGTAAGAGAATTTTTGATTGGACGAGAAAAAACTACAATAGAGGAATTATATATAAGTATATAATAAATATCGTGTGTTGTATATAAAGCCTGGTCCAAAGTTTAAATTTCTTCTAAATTTTGAGTTCTTTATATAAAACTTGTTTTTTACGAGGCATGGTCAAAAAGTTATAGACCGGTCATTCCAGTCTACAAATCCAAAAAAAAAAAAAAATCAGGTCCATTGACAAGGCAGTTTTCAACCGCCCCCCTCAAGCTAATGGAGGGGGGTAGGGAAGTGGAAAATAATATTTTTGAATAGCCAAAAGATCAAGATATTATAAGGCACTACAAATCTTTTTGATATCATTTATTTTTGAAAATGGTCATGTATGCGAACAGTGGCCGAAAATGGGTAAATATGGTGGCAAATAAACAAGAAAAGCCAAACAAATTTTCGGTACCACGCCCCAAAAGGGCTAGGGAGACCGTGACCATATGGTCACGCTGGACCAAACCTCGGTAAAAAAAAAATTTACCTTTTAAGTGAAAAAACTATTTGTTTAGATACGACAAACTGTTAAAATTGTTTTTATTTTGTAATTATTTCTGTGGCAGGAGAAATAACTGCTTAAGTCGATATTCGAAAAAAAAGCAAAGCAATATAAATTCTATACATAAAAAATAAAATTTAAACTTCTTTGCTTTCTAATCAAAAATCGACTTAAGCAGTTTTTCCTTTCTGCCGCAGATTTATTGAGAAAGGAATTCATTTCATAAAATTATAAGAAGAAAACTTATAAAGTGAAAAAAACTAATAAATTAATTATACAGGTATAAAATGGTATTTGTAGTTGCATTCAAAGCATAATCCTACATTACATTTAATACACATAGTTGTTCCGACTGAAGGACACTTTGCACATCGCTTCCTTTTATTATTAGGAACTTTCACCAAATAGCGCACAACATTGTAATATCTTGATATGTATTCTACTGCCAACTGTGGGCGGCGATAGTAAGCTGGAGTCTGAATTTCACCATACGTACGACAATATCTAATAGCAATTTGTCGTCTAAACATAATTTGGGGCATTGAGCCACCTGATTTTCGATGTAATATCCAATAATTCTGAGCTGCACATTAAGTAACCACGTGAAAATGCAATTCTACCATTTCTTGCCTCTAGCGCCGGTACGATAATTTTTTTTGTTTTGAGCCATGCGACCTGTTCCTCCCATTGATTTAGGTACATGTTAAAATGCATTATGGCACATGGCCGTGGAACTATTATGGTTTTGTGCTCAGCTCTAGAGTATCTGTTTACTTTTCCCATTTTATGCTTTCCGTATAATGTGGACAACAGAGGAACAACAGAGATGTCCACCCAGTTATTTGTATAACGCTCCCAACAACAGTGAGAAATCCGGTTCTCTAATTGTCCCAGTTCCACGGTAACCTCGTATGCACAAGTTCTAATAAAAAAATCAAAAAAATGTTTTCGGATGTTTGGGTCAGCGTTACCATATGGTAAAGGCTTTCTTAAAACTTTTTAAACGAATTTTAAATTATTTTTATTAAAATATTCTCCATACAATTCACTACTTGAATGCGAGAAAATTTTGGTTGAAAGAGTTATGGAAACTAGTAAAAAAATATACATTTACCTTTGTACTGCTGACATTTTCGCGATTTTGATGGTTGCTGAAAAACGATGTCACAAAACGATCTCTACTATTGAAATTTACAGGTGAATCAGAAGTGAGGGTTTTTTCTTATTTTGTTTTGACCTTTGTCTTCGTAAAAAAAGTGTTGTCATGTGTGTCGCATGCGCACAATTTTTTAAATTGAAAAAATTAAAAAGTAGTGCGTGTTACCACATGGTCACGCTGGACGTTAATGGGTTAATGAGAGGTTTTCGTCCATCAAATTAAACATGGTTTATTGATATGATTTTTTTTATGCTGACTTAGTGGGTCCCTACATACCTACTTATATAAGCAAGCAAAAATAAATTGTTTTTGGATATTTTTACGGACCGGATATAACCGATTATCATTACTTTTTGACGACCCCTAGTATGTACAGTATGTTTCACATTTACGTTTTGCGCATAAAAATTACACGCGAAAAGCCTTTTTCGCAATAAATTCAACATGATGTCCAATCCCCGTTATCTATAATAGCTTGCTCAAAATTTGAGTGTTTCGACACAATTTTTCAGCATTTTTCAGCTTTTAGCCCAGTCCAAATTCGGTTTAACGCAAAGATTAGCTGCTTTGTTGTGGATATAGTTTTTTCTCTAAGCTTCGATTTCATAAAAGATCACACAATCTCAATTGGATTTTTCCAGGATTTTCGTGTTTTTCGACATGTTTTCGTTCAACAACGATTTGTACTCCTGTTGCGTTTGCCAGATTCTTAAAGTCTGTGTGTAATTGTGGCTATTGACAAATCAACTCCCTTAGGTCGCACTCACACGGAGGGCAGATGCCCGCAGGGCACTTAGATTTGTTGTTGTTTCCCATAGAAAATGAAAAAAAAAAATTGTTTTGTGTGAGAGAGAATGAACTTTTGCACGGCGGGCAGAATAATTCATTTTAGTGAAGTGCGTCACTGTCAGACTTCATGGGGCATAAGTGTTGCGATCGAACAAATAAAAATCGTACTTACTTTTAGTAGCAAATATAATACTTTTTGAAGAAGAAAAAATACCTTTTTTTAAATGGCATGGAAAAAAATAGTGAAACAATACTTTTTGCAATAATCAATTGCTGTAAGTGAATTAATTCTAAATAACCGTAGTCATCCATTTCGATGTTAGGAAATAGCAGGTACAAAATTGAAAATAAAAAATACAACAATACTATACAAACCAAATTAAAATGAACCATTTGCATGTTTTTTTTTTTTTCTAAGTGGTAGGCAGGATTGAATTTGAATTGGAACTCAAATTTCAATTTGTTCATGCATCTTTTGCTTAAATGATTTTTACCTACACTTTTTCAATTAGAAAAAAGCAAGCAAAAGTTAACGATAAGGTTATTTTAAGTTGGTACTTAGCGAATTTTCTAACATTTTCCAATTGTATACCTAGTACTTCTTAAGTGACAGTTTGCATTAAGAAGTTTTTGAACAAATTATTTATGTTTGAGGTTTTTCAGGCTAAACTTTACCTTAGGACCCAAATCTCGATTTGGTTTAAATCAAGCTTTTGTTGTTAAAGTTCGGCACGAACCTAGTTTCGAAGGTATAGCCTTCGGAAGATCGGGATATAGCTTTTATGAAAACCGGTATAAGTTCTGAACCCTAAAATATTTTTTAATAATAATGATGTCGTATGAAAGGTATTTTCACTTGTACAAAATCGATGCTCAAAAGTCTTAAATCCAACTCATGAGTGTCGAGATATGGCGATTTTCGAAAAATAATGAGCGTTTTTTTTAAAAGCACTATTTTTCGATCCTTCTTACCAAGACCACGATAAAAAAGAGGCAGCATATAACGAAATTTTAAAAGGATTACAAGAATGGGATTCCAAATTGCAAAACTTAAACAAAAAAGAAATAAGGTCGAAACTGCAAACAATTCACAATCAATACAGGAGACTTATTAACACTTATTGAAACAAGTATAGTAAACGAAATGGACCAGGTACGGATGATATTCGTAAACCGAGCTTGTGGTTCTTCGAACAATTGGATTTCCTTAAACCTCTGTTGGAGATAAGGCAAAGTAGATCCAATAAAGAAAACTCGCCAACTCTTAATAACAGTGAACCGGTACACAATGGGAGGGTTTGTATGGAACGGCGGTCATATATAGTAATAATAGAGCTAGGCTATTGAAATTTGGTACAGATGTTTTTTACATCAAATAATAAAAATCTGTAAATATGAACAAAATCCGCCGACGGACACGCCTACCTCCCATACAAAGTTGGGGCGTGGTCCGAATTTTTTTTTAAAATGGGTATCAATTTTCAATAACTTGACACCGCTAATTTCAAAAATGTTAAAAATTTTGCGCTATCTTTTATAGTTTTCAAGTTATGAGGAATAAACAAAAATCTACTTTATAAAAACTAGATTTTGTTTGTTTGTGTATTTGTCCCTTATTAACTCAAAAACTAAGTAACCGATTTTAAAGAGGTTTTTATATTATGCTAGTACAAAAAAAGGCTAAGCTATATACTAAAAAAATGGGCGGTGCCACGCCCCTCAAAAAATTGACTAATCATATCACCGAAACTCTTTGACGCAGATAAATGAGATTTGATAAATGTGTAAAAATCATCAGGACAAATAATGTTCACCGGGCAAATGGGCGGTACCACGCCTTCAAAAAAAAAAAATTCATCATATTTCTGAAAATATTTGACGAAGATAGATATTATTTGGTACATATGAAAAGACCATCAGAACATATAATCCGCACTAGAAAAATGGGCAGTGCCACGCCTACCAATAAATTAACTTATCAATATCTCCGAAAATCTTTAATGCAGATTGATGATGTTTAGGCGTTGTCACGCCCTTTAAACATTTTATTTATTATTTTCATAAAAACTATCAGAAAAAATAGTCCGCACTAGAAACTTTTTCATTGCAATTCTTTTGGCTCAAATTGGCGATCAAATCAAAAAAGGAGGACACAATCAAGTCGAAACTAATGTATACAATAATAGAAAATGGAAAATATTAAGTTATTTCATTGTTTTAAATTCATTTTAATCAGTTTTTTCATTTAATTGCAACAGCTCTTGAGCTTCTGGTAATAACCCTTTATATTTTTTATCACGTTTTACACGGATTTGGCTTATAATCGGATCAGCAGAGATCAGCATGTAATGCAAAACGTCTTCGTTGTTTGCTACTCTAGAGCACAATCTGTTGTTGTGTAACCTAGTGCTTTTAAAAATTTTGTTTGATGCTGCCTGAGCTTCTTCGGAAAGACTACCAATTGGTATTTGAAGTGCTTGTATGATTTCGCTTCCGTGAATTAAAACTTTATGCACAGAAGTGGGCATATTATACCAATTATAATGTTTTTTGTATAGCCTTCAGTATGCTCTTGACTTATTTTAAGAAAGGGTGAGTCCCAAGGGGGATTAAAAGGAGGAAATATACCCCTTACCTGTCACCCTTCTCTTAAAATTTTTTTGTTTTTGGAATTTAAGAAGACTGTAAGCTTAAAATTGATAAATATATTGTAAAACGTTGCAGAATGTAAAGAAATAAAAATATTTTTTTTTCTCAAAAACTGCTACAGGAAAAAATTCATAGAAAAAAAAGTTCTCAAAAAAAGCAGTAGGGACTTTGTATTTCGATTAAGCATACTTGGCCACATATTATATTGAAAAATAATGAAAATCAGAAAATGTATTTTTTTTTTTTTTTTTTTAATAATAAAGTTTGTAAAATTTATCGATTTTGGCTTTTTGAGCTTAAATTTTCGAAAAATCACCATAATTCACGTATTACAAATAAAAACTCAAACAAATGTTTTTTTAAAAGCTTAATGCTTGTACTTTATGACAAAATGCTATTTTGATATATTTCGATGCAAACGAATTAAAAATAGCGTTCCAAAAAAGTCAAATTATTTGGTCAAGTCAAAAACCACAATATGAAAAAGTTTATAAAAAAAAAAGTTCTCAAAAAAAGCAGTAGGGACTTTGCATTTCGATTAAGCATACTTGGCCACATATTATATTGAAAAATAATGAAAATCAGAAAATGTATTTTTTTTTTTTTTTTTAATGTCAAAGTTTGCAATTTTTCCATTTTTACCATTTTTTTCTAAATATTTGAAAAATCACTATAATTCACATAAAATCGGCAAAAAAAAAAAATATATTTTTAACAAAGTAGAAACAATATACTTTTTAACGATATGCTACATTAGTGGATCGGGCTTAAAACAAATTAACTAGAGTGTTTATCCAGCAGTTCCTAGTTTTGAAAGTTCTGTAGAGCATTTTTTCTGTTTAAAGTTCAACTTTGGGCTCACTGTGTTGCTAAACCAAAACAAAATTTTAAATTTTTATAGTTTTTTTTTCCGTCCCTAAGTATTATCTGACAATTGGCGTAAAAATTTTTTAAATCCATAGAACTTTCAAATTTTACCTATTTATGGCCACAATCTCCCATTGTGCGGTAGTAGCCCTCAGCTGTACCAAATTGGGTATTACAACAGCAATTTGTTACAACACTTTTTTATGTGCATCACGCATAAAAATTATATTTGCAACATAGTTGGTTGCTGAATTAATTATTTGGATTCCTAATTCGTCTAAATCACTTAAATTTTGCATTTTTGTTTTAATGTTTTTGCATTTGAAATGTTCTTCTTCTTCTTTGGTAAACAGAAAGAGTAACATACATACATACATATGTGATTTGACAGGCGCTAGAATTGTGTTGCCCATTCATTACACCAAAAAAACCTATACAGAAAACAATATTTGAAACACGTAATTGTGAAACGCACTGTAAAAAGCAGATAGAAGAGAACATCTGAATTATTGCAATTTTTCTGCCCATTTAATTTTTTGCATTAAAAAAAAAAAAAAAAATATAAAATCATATTCACATAGTTTTTTTTGTTTATTTTTTGATTCAAAATCGTTATTTAAAACATGCGCAATTTTAATATTTTTTCAATGAAAAAAATAAAAGGGCAGACAAAATTACAGTAAATTAGATGTTCTCTTTTATTTTATATATATTTTAAATTCTTGGAAAAAACTTGTAAATTAATTTTAAAGTTAAGAAAACTAAAAAGAAATTTCAAGCCCTGTCTGGAAAATTAATAACATTTCGCTTTTGCTTAGTCAAAACTAAATTTTTTTATGAATACCACAAAACTTTAATTAATAAATTAATTCATATGTAAATAATACATACCATTAAATATATAAAAAAAAAACAATTAATTTAGCCTTTTCACTTTTTCACTCACAACAACTACTGCTAACAACGAGCGTTCAACTAATACTAAATTCAGTAAGCCGAATGATCATTGAATTATGCCTTGAACGAGTGCAAATTCAGTTATCTTTGTAGTTTTGTAGCAAATACAAAGTGTGTATTTGTTATAAAATTAACGAATTAGTGTGGGTAAGAGCACTTTTGATTGGGCGAAAAAAAAATCCCAAAGAGGAATTTATAAAAATTTCCCTATAATAATTTTCCCTTTGTACTTCATTCAAAATATTAAAAACATATGTAATAATACACATAAACAGTGATGTCGTTTGTACTCCTATAGGAGTATTTTACTCCTATTTGAGCAAGCGTACTCCTTTACTCCCCTGAACCATTTTTGTACTCTTTTTCAATACTTGGTGCTTCATTGCATGTTTTCAATAAAAAAACATGTGTAATGCAAACTAAATTTTTCAATGTTGCTTAGAGCTGGTTCACACGACAGACAATTTAGTCTGTCTTAGTGTATATGCTGCTTTATAATTTTGAAGTGCACATAATTCACAAAGATTTAAATGTTGTCGGGCAATACCCACGTTTAAATTAGTTTTTAATATTTGAAAAATTCACAGTTAGTTAATGGCGATAATTTGGAAAAGCGTTGAAAACAAGTAATATTAATGAAATATGGACAAGTAAGTGAAAAAGTTTGAATATTTCTGCAATTAAATTAACGAATTCTATATATTTATAACAGGTTTAAAGTTAAAGCAAAAAAAGTAGCTGCGAGCTCCATTGATGCTAGCAAATCACCAGAAACGAGGAGGTAAACGATATCAGACGTGCTGAAGTATCCAGCAACAAAAGAGCACAAAAATTTCGAACTGCTTGGTTGGAAAGTTTTAGTTGGCTCGAATCAAGAATGGGTCCAAAGAATGAAGCAAAGTTGTTTTGAAAATATTGCCAAGTTTCGATTCCAACCAACGTCAGGCAATTGACAAGACATGAAAGTTCAAAATTTCATTCCAAGGTTGTGCTGAGCTTGAAAAATCAAACAGACATCTCCAAAGCTGCCAAAAATAATGCAGTCAAAACTTGTTGGCTCCAAACAATTCTGTTTCTAATTCAGTACAACTTGCCTTTTTTGTTGATAACCGACCTAATGGCGTTAATAAAAAGGTAGCATCCGATTCAAATATATGCAAAAACTTGCAATGCGTGAAAACAAAAGCGACCGAATTGGTCAATGCTATACTTATGGCAAAAGAAGAGCTGGATGGCAATAGTTGTGAAAATTGGGTTCCAACTCAAGAACTTTTAGCAAACTATCAAAAGCGATCTCATTATATTAAATAAGTTGCAATACATAACATAAGTTTAATGTATGTGTTATACATAGTGTATTTCTTGAAATGTGTAAATGCCTCGAAATTCTCGTAAAGCTGTCAAAATTCATATAAGTTTTGACAACTATTAAGATTTTTTATTTTTCTGATTCTTATTCTTAAGTAATAAGTCAATAACATTAGGGAAGGGACTATACATACATATGAGTTTAGAATTACAATAATAAGCAATAAACAACTTGTAATTGATACCGTCGTTAAAAATCATTTTATTCTGTCAGACGGTTAAAAAACGAACATATTAGCATAGTACTCCCCATTAGCCCAAAATACTCCTCAAAAATCTAAAAATGAGTACCGAGGTTTTTTTTGAAACGACATCACTTCACATAAACACAATGTACGTACATATATAACAATCAGTGATGTCGTTTGTACTCCTATAGGAGTATTTTACACCTCTTTGAGCAAGCGTACTCCTATACTCCCCTAATTCATTTTTGTGCTCCTTTTCAATACTTGGTACTTCTTAGCATTTTTTCAAACACAAAATATGTGTAATGCAAAAAATTTTCAATATTGTTTAGTAAGGCTGTTCAAAAATTTTTCGGGAACGCCATAATCCTTCAAATATAATTCATAAGAAGAAGAGTGGTCGACATTTCGGTAAAAATTCAAATTTTTACAACTTACGCCGCATGCTCGAAGCCTCGTACTTTTGGAACATTTTTAATAAATTTTGGAGGTTTTCTTAATTTCTTTATACCTTCCACATCAAGAATTTAAAAGTAAAAAAAAAAACAGACTTTTCTTTACCTTCTAAGTCTTCAAAGCAAGAACGTCAAAATTGTCAAAAATATCGAGTTTGCCTTTAAAATATAAATTTAACTCGAGAACAACTCCATCGATTTTATGATTCTATGATAATTAGAAACATATATGAACTTTCAAACGATATATACAAAGAAAATATATAAGCCATTATAGACCGAAAACAGAAATTTTAAAATTTTTTGGAATTGCGTTTCCACAGCACCAAAATTTGATGTATCTAAGAGAATATAAGATGCATCCCAAACCATTTTAAAAATCGAAAAGTGGTCCTGAATATGGAAAAAATTTTTTGTTTAAAATTTTAACTGTCAAGCTTTATATATAGATTTTGAATCTGCAATTAAGTTCTCTGTAAGTTTTGTAGATATTGTCAATTCCAGTTGGAAAATAAAGATACGAAGTGGAATCGCCAATATCTCCAAAAATTACAGAACTAATGGATCGCAAAAATTGGATCGAAAAAAAGTCTCGCGGTCTTGAAATTTTACACCACCGCGGCCAAAGAAGTTTCACTTTAAAATACCGTCACAAAAACCTAATTTTATACTGACAGCCATGGTTAGCCAGTTAGAAAACGAAGATGTTAGCATTGTACTCCCCGATAGCACAAAATACTCCCCAAAAATCGAAAAATGAGTACCGAGATTTTTTTCGAAACGACATCATTGTTATTAACAATTAATACACATGTATTTAAAATACTACACACCATTAAATATAAAAAAACTTTGCCGACAGCCGCACTTTAACAACTTATTACGATACTACACTTTATAATTCACAACAACCACTAGCTATGAGCGTACAACTAATACTAAATTCAGTTTGCTGTGTGATCGTTGAATGAAGCTCGAGTTAAACAAAATCTCAGTGTTGCCCTCACCATGGTTTAATATGTAGTAGTATTTCTTACGAAGTGCGCATAAATGTATTTCATTTTATTTCAGTGTTACCGTTTGGTGTTTTTTAAGTTGTAAGAAATTAATGGTAGCTAATATTTTGTATTTTGAAAAAAAAAAAAAAAAAAATTTATGTGTATCCTTAAAAAATTGGCTTTGAATCTTTAACAATAAAGTTAAAAAATTAAAGTCATAAAAATTTTTTTTATCTTAATAAGGTATGTACTCGAAAAAACATAGTCGCGGTAAACAGTGTCGCGTTAAATATTACAGTAAAAGCAAATGTTATAGATGTAATCGTCTTAGAATTCTTTGTCTTTCATTTCTTCATCATTGGTTTTTTTGGATTTTGAATAGTTTTTAAAATGAGTTCCTCGAAAAGAAATGTGCTAGATTTAATTGTGCGCAAAAACATGAGGTTCCACATTTGAATCATAAAGACAAAAATCAACCGGACATATCTTTGACGTTAGGCAATAAGGTCTTAAGTCAAAAAATTGCATTTTTGATTTTTTGATATGGTTTAACTAATTTTTTTTCTCTTTCGTTTGGTATTAACGACTTAAGTCTAGCACAACTGCTTCGTATCGTAATAATTTAGTCTTTAGGCAATAAGTCATAAAAAACTATTGAAAAACTATGTACAGATTATTGAACTGTTTTCAATTTGATTTTACGAAAAACTACAGTTTCTGACTTATGTAAGAACTTTTTGCCTAACTTCAAAGATATGATACAAACAGGAAAAGTGCTACGCCCTCACAAAAAGCTTATTCATCATATCTCTGCAGTGGCGGATCCAGCACTGTCAAGAGGGGGGGTGGGGGCACTTGGTGGATCCGCCACTGTATCTCTGAAACTACCTATTGCAGAGAGATGAAATTTGGTACATACATAGAGGACAACGGGAAAAAATACTGTTTATTGGAAAAATGGGCTTTGCCACATTCTTAATAAACACAATTCGTTATATTTCTAAAACTATTTGACGTAAATTGTAAAATTTAGTACAATGCTTCAGTTTGCTATGTTCAGGTTAAGGAATGGGGTGTCCCACGAGGAATTAAAATGGGAAAAATACCACTTACCTGTTAGTTTCCGAATTTTGGCACACTGTAAGCTTTTAATCGATAAAACTATTGTAAAACGTTGCAAAATGTAAAGAAATAAAAATATTTTTGAGTTTTTTATTTTATGGTTACGTTTTGATTTTAATTATTTAATTTATTGAGGCGATATTTAGTAACCGAAAAATTTATTGTTTCTAAAATACAAAAATTAAAAACAAATAAATTTAACAAATTTAAATTTAAATTTTAAAAATTTTGCCTCCTTAAAAACTACCATAGAAAAAAATACATATAAAAGTTTTTTAAATCGCAAATTTGCACTTTGGATTTTTTTAATATCATAGTTAGTCTGCAATTTTTCCATTTTTACCAATTTTTATTTTTAACATTTGGAACACCGGTATAATTCACATAAAACCAATAGAAAACAAATGTGACCGTCCAGTGGCAAAGGTACCTTATTTTCACTCACGAAATTTTGCAGTACAGCTAAAAATCAGAGGTAGGCAAAATTTTATCGGTTTTCAGTTTAAGGTGGAGTTCAGTGCTCAGACATGTTCTGGACATTTTACAACTGATTTGAGGTCGATTATCATATTACAAATACCAATAAATAAAATAAATTGATAATTTACATACTTTCAACTCCGATATCTTCAATCTTGAGTTTCTCATTTTACGATTTAAAAATGCCAATTTTGGAATTTTTCAGTGTTCGAGGTGTCATTTTATTCAAAATTGTATATATTTTTAGAAAATGCAAACGGTCACGTACGGTCACAAATAAACATTTTTTTATAAAGTAGAAAGAATATAAGTACATTCTGGCAATATGAAACATTAGTGCAATTGGCTTTGTACAAATTATTAAGAGCATTTTATTCCGCAGTTGTTAATAGTTCCATAGAGCTCTTTTGATGTTCAAAGTTCAATTTTATTTTCCAATTAGAATTAGGAATAAATAGGAACAGCTTGTTGATTAGAGCTGAGCATTATATGCTGAACTCTTGTATTATTACCAAATCATGTGAATGACCTCTACAATCTTTGAGGGTCAAAACTGCTAGTTAGTTGCATTTGTAAAACCACTTAAAACAAAAGCAAAGGTTAGAAAAACATATGTTCTTAAGTATTTATATTATTTTTGAGCGCATGGGTTTGCTATCGTTGCGCGCCACCCGCAATGGTTTTGTTTTTTGGTTCTTAGAATTATCAGCAGGCCCTCAGGCTGCGGTCACTTAAAAAACATTTTCACAGAGATTGCAGCAGTCAAAATAATACATTTTTGAAGTGCATACATGACATATGACTCCCATTTGGTACAAATAGTTTTAGTAAACAAATTAAGGCAAACATTTTTTTCAACTAAAATCATTTATGTGTTGCCCACTAAAAGTCCAGTGAAACAAGGCAAGAAACAAGTTTGATTCAGCACTTATTTAATAGGAATCGACAACGAGATCAGAAAAATGTTGGTCCACAATTTTGTAGTTGCAAATTTTTAAATTTTGTTTTAAAACACCAAAAATATAAAGCGATTCCTAGAAAGCACTTTCTGTTCCCATTCTCATTGTATGTTACTTTAAACGGTTACCGGACATAATCCCAACGGACATAATCCCCATTTCGTAAATGGGGATTATGTCCGAAAATTTTTCGGTCATAATCCCCATTTTGGCCATGGGGGTTATGTCCGCAAATTTTTCGGACATAATCCCAATGGGGGTTATGTCCGAAAAATTTAATTAAGATTGAACAAAATTTTTGCAATAATCTATTTAAAAAATTTATATAGTGTTGGATGTTATAGACAGATGCGCGGCCGAAGGCCGCCGCGAAGCCGGTGTTGGATTTTTGGGAGTTTTAAATCCTGAGCTGCGGCCGCAGGCCGCCCACTTACCCCTACCCTTATGTAAAATTACTGTGGAATTTTTGGGAGTTGTAAATCCTGATCTGCTTCTGTTGTCAATAACAAAATATTGTTATGGGGACTAAGTCCGTTTTTTCCTTGGGATTATGTCCGAAACACTTGCGGACATAATCCCCATTGAAAAAATGGGGATTATGTCCGAATAACTTGCGGACATAATCCCCATATCATGAATGGGGATTATGTCCGTGGGGATTATGTCACGGCACCACTTTAAACATGCATTCTGACTGATTCAAAAAAAAAATAAAAAAAAAAAAATTTAGAAATTCCAGGACTACGCCCAAAAAACTGTAAGAGTGTCTCAAAAAAGTAATGTGAGATTTTTTTTTTTTACCCGCTTTTTGAATGGATTAAAATGTTCCACAAAAATATTCTAGGATAATTTCATTAGGGTTCATCAAAGGCGAGATATGCTTGAAACTTCAGAAAAATTTGTAAAAAAGTAATAACAATGTAATATTTGTGAAGAATGAACAAATTTTTTTTGCCAGTCATTCGTTGCATTTTATTAAATTTTTTACGCATTATGCTTAAATTTAAAGGACTATTCGTTCGAAGAAATTTTCCGTAAATAATTTTTGTGGAGTGCTTTAACTTATTATAACCATTTGTTGTTAAAAGGACAGTCAAAAAGACCCATAAGAACGGAATATAATGGGTAAAGATGTTTCAGAAAATTGTTCCTTTCGTGATTTCATGATGACCTTGGAACAACAAGTCTTATGCAAAATGAAAATTAAGATTTTCACAGTATGATGAAATTTCTAAAAATATATTTTTTGCAGTTATTTTAGGTAAAAACAACAATGCGTGTGCTGCTATATATATTTCTGGCCTTATAATGAAAATGTGAATATTTACCATCAAAAATGGTTTTATTGTTTTCCAAAGTATTCTCCAGCATGATTTATACGCTTTTGCATGCGCTCAAACCAATTGTCGAAGCACTTTTTCCACTCCGATTGAGACATCTCCAAAACATGGTTTTTGAACGCTTCAACAGCATCTTCTGGCGACGAAAATCGTTGACCACGCCTTTTTTTCTTGATGTGCGGGAATAAAAAGAAGTCATTGGGTGCCAAGTCAGGGCTGTACGGCGGATGACCCATCAATTCGACGTTTTGGCCGGTCAAAAAGGCGCCGGTTTTAGCCGATGTGTGAGAGCTCGCATTGTCATTGTGAACAATGATTCGTCTTCTGTTGTTCGTTTTTCGGATTTCTCCGACGACTTTAGGCAAACAAATTGTGGTGTACCACTCAGAATTGATCGTCCTACTTTGCTCAAGCGGAACAGTCGCCACATGACCTGTTTTGCCGAAGAAACAGGCGACCATTTGCTTCGAAGTGCTTCTTCCACGAACAACTTTCGTTGGACTTGGCTCGTCTTCGAAGACCCACACGGTCGATTGCTGTTTTGTTTCGGGCTCATACGCATAGATCCATAATTCGTCATCTGTAACGATCTTACAATTGTTTTTTGAAACACCGCGATCGTATTTTTTCAACATTTCTTTGCACCAATCGACACGAGTCTTTTTTTGAGCGATTGTCAAATTGTGCGGGAGCCCACAAGAACAAAACTTTTTTACGGCCAGGTGTTCATGCAATATCGAATGTATGCTGGTGGGAGAAATGCCCAAGGATGCCTCTATCTCACGGTATGTCACATGACGCTCTTGCATTATCAGTTCACGCACGGCATCAATTTTCTCTGGCACAACGGCCGTTTTTGGACGACCTTCACGGAATTCGTCTTTGAGTGAGCGTCGGCCTCGATTGAATTCATTAAACCAGTTTTTCACATTGCTATAGAATGGTGCTTCATTGCCATACAAAGATTTAAGTTCATCGATGCACTCTTGTCGTGATAATCCACGTCAAAAGTTGTGAAAAATGATCGCACGAAAATGTTCACGAGTTAATTCCGTTTTTTTGCCAAATTGATTTTTTCAAGTCACTGTAAACAACACAAATGATGGTCGTACGTCAAAACGCTCTGAGTACGTTTATGCTAAAAAATGTCAAACTTTCCAATGGAAATGTCAGATTGCACCTGGCTACACTTAGTGTTGCCTAGGCCAGAAATATATATAGCAGCCTGTCGTTGATTCAAGGTACCACAAATTATTTTTTGTATATACCTTGATTCAAGACCAAAAATTTGATATCATATTAAAATAAAAACCAAATCAACTCCAGATTTTGCATGAATCGACTTGCGCGACCTCCAAAAGTCCTTCAAAAAAATATAAAAAAAATCTCAGTTCACTTTTTTGACATCCTCTTTCAGATTTTTTGGTGTATTCGTGAAAAGGTTTTTTTTTTTTTGAATCTGACTAATATGCAACGACCAAATTTAACATATCGATATTTTTGAAGTATTTTGGCTGACTTCGTTGATTGAATATTTGTATGTTTACGATGCCGTTGTTTGCTCCACAAAAAGAGTATTAAATTTCAACTTAATGCTGAGTGTGAAAATTAACCAAATGAAATGTTGAAGAAAATTTCATGAAATTACACAAGATCCTAAATAGAATATACCGAGCCCAAACCGCCAAAAAGACTTAACTGACAAAAAGTAAATTTTACAGGAGAAGGTTTTTTCTAAATATCTGTGCATTTAGTATAGCTATTACAGTGAAATTAAGTATGTAAGCTATGTTTTGTGTAAGACATGCGATGCAACTAGTTTCATTCACCTATTTATAATATAACGGCTATTTTTCAGTGTTTTGTCAGTTGTCTTTTTTTCTTTTCCAGATTCCCCATCTGATCTTCAGTTTTTGTACCAAAAAATATTTGTGGTCACATATACTATTAACCCTCATCAAGACTTTTTAATAAATTTTCCTTTTTATTACATTATTTGCAAATTATTTTTGACACAAAAAGCAAAAAAGACTTAACAACTCGCAGTCACAAAAATGATAAACAAAATACTTCGAATGTCGGTTAAGTCTTAATTGCTTTTGCTATAACTCCGTAACGGTACTTTTTACAGTTATGAAATTTGTAGAGAAGATGCGTATGGAGACGAATTATAGGTTTTCATCAAAAAACGAAAATTCGAAATCGTGTCAGTTAAGTCTTTTTGGCGGTAAGGGCTCGATACCATACTACAGAAATAAATTTGATTGCTTAGTGTAAAAAATTATCTTTATGCTGAGTATGTATATTTAATGTGACCATCCCTCAAATGTTAAGTATTTACTAACAACAATTCTGTATTTTGTTAAATATTTTTGTTTGAAATTTTTCTTCGTCGACTTTTTAGTGTTTAGCGGCTAGTGGTGAAATTTTATAGCAAGGATTTCCGTGGTACATACGTAGGGCCTAACAAAAGTTCGCTTAGTTTGTGTCATGTTATAAATTTTCAGTAAATCAAAAAATTGCGTATTATTTGTCATAGTCTTACGATATATCATTTTAATTTTCAGAAAGATCGGTCAAAATGGAGAAAAGAAAACGTAAAATTCATGAAACAATGTCAGCAGATATTCCAGTGCCAACGCAGCAAGACATTCGGTTTGCTATTCTTTTTGGATTTCGAAGTAAGCTCAAGCCTGTGGGAATATTTAGTGAATTCCAAATAGCATTTCAAGTTAATGCACCATCCCTTGTGACTATTTCAAAGTGGTTCCGAAGACTCCAGACAGATTATTTTTCTGTGGGGGACGAATCTCGAGAAGGCTGCCCAAAATCATCGACTGATTATGCAAGTGTAGCGCTGGTGAAGTCTAAAATTGACGGATATCAAAAATTGACCCAGGAAATCATTGCTGAGGAACTGGGCTTGAATGCCATGGCTGTATTGCGAATATTAAAAAATGATCTTGAATACACGAAGAAATCTGCACGATAGGTTCCTAGAATTTTAGGTGATGCTCAAAAATAGGCACGTGTGCGTTTTGTTAAGGATTTTCTTGAAAAATTCAAAACCGAAGGGTGTAACGCCTTCAAAAAAATCGTAACAGGTGATGAAGCATGGTTTTAGAAGTACGACCCTGAAACCAAACAACAATCCATGGTATGGAGCCCAGAAAGTGCAAGCCCACCTATTAAAGTAAAGCAAAAAAAAGTCAGCAACAAAAGTAATGATGTCAGTTTACTTCACCAGAGAGAAAGTTGTAGCTGCTATTCCTTTGAAAAAAGGTCAGACGCTTTCTGCTAAGTAATATACTGCAACCTGCTTACCAAAAGTTTTCCAAAGTTTATTGGGAAAACGCCAAAAAAAGGAGCTACGCTGCTACTTTCTACATCACGATAATGCGCTGGCGCACACTGCTGAAAAAACGACCGATTTTATTTTTCATTCTGGCGTCGAAGAAATTCGTCCAGCTCCTTATTCCCCAGATCTAGCACCTTGTGACTTCTGGTTGTTTCCAAAAATAAAAAAAAATTTGAGAGGGAGAGTCTTCAACAGCAATGAGGAGATAGTAAATGCGGTTAATGATGAAATTGTAAAACTGCAGAAAGCTGATTTTGAAGACTGTTTTTCAAGATGGATTTATCGACTTCAAAAATGTATCAATATAAATGGCGATTACGTTGAAAAAATACAAATAGATGAAGAATAAAGTTATAAATTTAAAAAATTAAATTTAAAAGTTTTTTCAATCCAACTAAGCGAACTTTTGTTAGGCCCCTCGTACTTACTCAATATTTACCTGCTTAAGAGGTAATTTTTGTACCTTTTTAAGAAATGGATAAAAATTACCCATATGTGGGCGATAAAGTTTTCCAAAAAATATTCCTTGCAAAGTTTTCTGAGCACATTTATACACCACAGATGCGAAGATCGTATAGTTTAACATCTCGATTCAACACAAGAATGAATTTAATGGATGAAACTTTGATACCCGCAATAAAAATAAAGATGTAGTTTTTTGAATTTAATTTCACATTTTTGTTTTTTTGTCTCCTTTACCAAAATTCATTATCAGAATCTTGTTATTTTTTTTATGATTAATTTTAATGCATATTTCAGCTTAAGATCAAATGTTAATCAGATTAATTTCCGTACTTTAATGAATAAACTATTTTTTAAATGGAAAGCATACTTTTGATATGAAATATTTATTTTCGCACTAACTTTTGCCTTACTAGAGCTTTTAAGCAACATTCACTAATTTTTATTTAAAATTTTTATTTTATCAACCGGATGCTTTGCCGGATGTTCAACTATGAATGTACGTATATATATGTATGTATATTTAACAAGTTCAAATTTGTATGAAAATCGAACTTGAACAAAACATTGCTTTTCACCCTGCAATGCAATCTAAATGAAATAGCTATGAGAATTTTGTATCCATAAACAAAAACAGAATTCAAATATCTTAAATCGTTCAGAAGCTATGATTTTTGCAACGAAAAATGCCAGATGTTAAATAAATGACCCCGGTTTTGATAACCGTGTCTGATATATGAATTATCAGAATACGCACAAAAAATATATATTTCATTTTGAATAATTCTCAAATTTTAAGTGGTTTGTTTGACATTTTAAAGTGAGAAAATTTTCCAAGACCATAACTTACTCGTTTGATAAGGCTTTATATTCGTTCTATATAGAAAGTAAGCAGATAGATACCGAACAAAAAAAATTGTGTTATCTTTTTTACTTAAATGCTAAATATGTACAAATTTTCAACCTTCACTACAACCAATTTTTATTTTTTTTTATCAAAATAAAAGAAAGATTTTTATTTTGTTCACCGCATAGCAAATTTCAAATTTATTGCCCTAATCCTCTATCTCGAAAAGTCTCACTTTTCAACTAAAAAGTGACTAAAAATCTTCTTCTTCTTCTTCTTAGAATATGATACCCATTACGAGTAACTTATGTGCGTTGAACGAGGGCTGCCACAAACACTGGGTTTTTCTTGCAGCTCTCAACGTTGCAGACACCAGCAGGTGCCTTTAGTTGTCAAAGATTAAATGATGAGACCGAAGTCCTGTAAATTAACTGAATACAGGTTATATAAACATGTAAACTCTTTTCTTTTTTTATGGGGATGTTTTTCGATTTTTTTAGTTTTTATGTGTTTTGTTTTTTTTAGTATTGTTTTTTTTTTTTTTTTTGTTTTTTTTTTTTTTTGATTATTCCCTCTTTTCAAAATTCGTTATAATAATGAGATTATATGAAAATTCGGTATAATAATGAAATATATCGTTAGCTTAATATGGAAAAGGCGTAACTCACATTTTCAATACTTTACAAGAGAAGGAAAAAACTGAATAAAATTTGATGCGCCCAACATTAAAAAAAACTTTAAATGCAATTTACAACAAAAATTATCAACAATTTTCATTCTAGGATTTTTTTTTTCTTTGTTTTTTGGGTAGTTTTGTGTGTTAGGTCTTTTCGTTTTTAAATTTTTAAAAAAAAAATTGAGTTAGGGCTTTTTACAATAAATCAAAAATTATGACTAAAATTAAAGTTATTCAATATAAAATGAAAAGGAAAACCTTTACAAATAAAGTTAATTGGATTGGACAAAAATTTGAAGGAAAATGTTTATGTTTTGTATGGAAGATTATCATAAAAGTGGTGACAATCAGCAGCTTACAACAATTTAAAACATTAAAGTTTATGATAATTAAATACCCACAGCAACTAAACTCGTAGATGCTAATAATGTTTTCCCATCAGTATATCTTGATATTCTTCGTATTGACTATGAAGCCTTCGGGTGACTTTTGGGAACCTTCGGATGCCTTAGAAAACTATTAATTAAGGCTTTTTGGTAGTCCGCCATAGATACTTTCCTTCTAGTATACATACCTAGGAATTCTTTGTTTTGATTTGGAAGCCTTCGGGTGAACTTCTGGAACCTTCGAATGTCCCAAAAAACTACCAGTTAGAACTTTTTGATAGTCCGCCAATAATATTTTGCCTCTAGTGTACCGAAATATTCTTCGTTTTGACTATCAAGCCTTCGGGTGGCCTTCGAGAACCTTCGGGTATCTTAGAAAACTATCAAATAAGTTTCATTGATAGTCTACCATAAATGTTTTTCCTCTAGTATACCCAGATGTTCTTCGTTCTGACCAGAAAACCTTCGGATGACCTTCGGGAACCTTCGTGTATAGCATAGAAAACTTCTCATATTTGAGATACACTCACTGCCAAGTTTTCAGCTTGATTAACAGAATAGTTCTGAGTGATTTTAACACTATTTAAACGCTACATATTGTGAGTTAGGGCTTTTTTCTTTCAAGAATTTTTTTTTTATGTGTTAGGGCTTTTTAAAATTGACTATAACTTGGCTATTTTTGATATTATCATGCCTAACTTTTGTAGGGAGGTGTATTAGAGAGTGGCCAACCAGAATATGCAAAAAAGTCAATTTCGAAAAAATTTGAGTTACGCCTTTTCCATATTAAGCTAACGATATAAAAATATATAGATAAAAATACTGAGTTATAAATCGAGATCAATTAAATTGAAAATAAAACAGATATTGTATAGTAAAAACAAAAAGTATCTTAACCTAAGTGACAATGGATTCAAGCGACTCGATGCGTGCCTATTCGCGACGTTCACGACGATCAGATTTCTATACTGACATTCGCAAAGAAACGAGAGATAGAAATATAGATATCAATATTATTTGATTTAAGCAAGTCAACCAAATTATGGCTGCTGATTCCACAGTCGCGCATCACATTTAGAAATATTATGCGCTGAGCCGGATTTATGTTCGAGCAATGAAAAAGCAAGTGCTGAGATGTTTCAACATCCCCGCAAGAGCAAACATTACTATCAATAATATTAATTTTGTGCTAGTGATCTTTGCACCTGGTGTGGTTAAACTTTAATCTATTTATTGTGGTGATAACTTTCCGTGTTAAGCAAACATTATAGAACCAAGGGCGCTTATTGACAAATGGCGCAATGCCAAAAAGATGACGTCCAAATTCGGACATATTCCACCTCAATTGCCAGTAAAACTTACACACAGATTGGATGTGTCCAGACCCGACGGGCGCTCAGATGCAACCCTGTCCACAAATTCATTGGCCTCAATACCCATGTGACTGGGTACCCATAGGAAGTGAATCTGTTTACCTCTGCACCTAGATTCATATAAAAGTGTCTTTATTTGAAAAATGTAAGAATGAGTTTTATTATTAAAAGCACTGCCTATCGCAACTAAAACAGATCTGCTGTCAGAGACTATGAGAAATTTATTAGACTCCTGAACTGAGATTAATTTGATTGCCTCAATTATAGCCAAGGCTTCTGCTGAGAAAATAGATGAAGCTGAGTGTAAGGGAAAATACGCTTCAATGTCAATATCAGGCATCCAAACCCCACTACCAGCAAAGCTAGCGGTTTTCGAACCATCTGTAAATACTCTTTTAAAGTCCCCCCTATGAGACAAAAACGAACAATATTTATTGTTAACTTCTTCAGGCGTGGTTTGCGATCCGACCACTGGTAGAAACTTAACCACCGGCTTAAAGAAGAGGGCCTCATATGGTGTCGTGAAAATTGGGTGCCTAATGTGTGAAATAAAGGAAAATTTCTGCGATTTCTCTAGGAAATTTTTAAAAAACACAGGTGGATTGGCAAAATTTAATATTTCGAAAATAAAAGGCCTAGCTGGATGATCAATAATTGATAATATCTTACTTATGATGCCTTCAGACAGAAAACTATATCGTTCAAGCAGGGGCATGACGTTACTCATCTGCTCCAAACTAAGCGTATGAGTTGAGACCATAGCACCAAGCGATATGCGTAGAGCCTTCCATTGAACTCGTTGTAACCTCAATAGATCTCTTTTCGAGCAACCTAACAGCAGTGGTGCCGTGTATTCTAACTTTGGTCTAATAAGGTCCACGTACAAACGTAACAGGCACTTAGGATCAGAACCCCAAGTAACTCCACATAAAGACCGAAGAACATTAGTATAATGGAAGCAGCTCTTGACAACACGATCCACCTGAAGCCTTAAGATAAGCTTCTTATGAAAAGTAAAACCTAAAAAGTTAAAAGAGTCAACATACTCCAGTGTTTCAGCGCCTATGCGTAAAGGTGGTACAACAAGCAAGTGTTTTTTAGTGAAAATCATAGATTTTGTTTTAGAAACAGATAACTCCAACTGCAGTTGCTTGAGCCGAAATTCAATTGTGGACAGCGCAAGCTGAACCCTCTCCCTTGCCTGAAGCACATCCGCATCCGAGCTGAAAATGACCACATCATCAGACTAAAAATCAAATAACTCAATATTTTGTATTCACTAAAACGAAAAACGACAACAAAGTGAGAGCAATTGAATATTTTATATTCGAAAGTGAGCGATTGAGTATTTTATATTCGAAATGGTTGTGATATTTGATTTTTATTTTAATGTTAAAAAAATTGTCTTTCTGTAAAACGAAAACAGACGAATTTACAGTCAAGTTCGTCACTTGAAATTTTCTGTCGTTTAAAAATCGAGTGCAAGTTCTTTTTTTTGAATTTATTGGTTGTGATGGACTTTGTTATTTTTCCGATAGAAGAATTTTAAGAGCGTAAGTACATAAAATAAATACCACGACTTTCATCATAAGGCAAAATAAAGTTAAGTGTTGCAAATTTATTTATTGCATCTTTGTTAACAACTTTCGCGTAAGTAAAGAAGTCTTAAAATATATTTTCGATAAATTGTCCCCAAAAATGAAGACATAGACAAACAAAAATACCTAATGTTCTTAAACTGGCTTGCTTTTTGACGTTCCTTGGATCAGAAAGCTATCAAGGTTTTGTTGGGACCGACTTCAAATGCTGTTAATCCCAAACATTTGCTTCAGGAATTATCATACTCGATATGAATGTGGTTGTAGTTTTCTTTACAATTCCAAAAACCAAAATTTTTTTTCTAGATTTGTGACCATAATTTGTCTATCAAATATGTCGACGTAAAAAATCCGTGCTCTAACTACGATTAATTTATTTGGAAAGGCAGTCATATTCTATCTGTAATATGCAAAATATATTTTCTTTAAAATCATTTAGCAAAAACTCTATTTTTCATCCATTTTTAGTCAGTCGCCATTCAGATGCATTCCATAAGCCGACTCGAGATTTTTGGCAATTTTTTACGATCTCTTATTGAAGTGCAGAAGATAAATAGTTTTGGGTACTTAAAAAATATCATATGGCTGTGTAATCTCTGTGAGATTTAGAAAACCATATTTAAAATAAAAACATTCAAAATGCACAGATTACAAATTGTAATTTTTCACCTTAATATGCATCAAACTCCACCTTATGAATTATATTTTAGAAATTTTGGTCAATTTTGAACTGCTCCGACGTACTTGCATAGTAATTTTTATTTTTCAGGAGATTCTGGTAACCAATTGCCACCATATTTACTAACACCGTTCAGAAATCCACAGTGACCTTTTAAAGACAAATATAACGAGCAACTTTGTAAAGCGCGCAATGTAATATAAAGCTATTTTGGAGTCCTCAAAAATAGGTTTCGATGCATTTTTACCGAGAGAGGACTGCATTACTCTCCTATGGTAGTAACTAAAATTATAAATGTTTTTTGTGCTTAACATAACGCTTGTATACATTACAAAAACGAGATGCCGCCTTTGGAAGGACTTGATAGCAATGAAATTCTAAGTGAAATTGAGAGACCATCAAATGAAAATACTTCAACCATAGCTACAACTTTAAGGAGAAGAATTGCAGAAACTTTTGTATAATACATGTTTTCTGCACTGTTGTGCTTATGCGTGCCATTTATTAACTAAATGATCTTATGATAAGTATAATCTGTGCTTATTTCAGAGAAGGTACATAGGTATATATGTACATATTAGGGATTCCAATTTTTGGACTTTTTGCGATCCCGGGATTTCGGGATCAGAAATTTTGAATCCCGGGATTTTTCGGGATTTGTATGAATTTTTTTTTCTTCCTAAATAAAGCAGAATTTAGTATTAAAAATTCCTAATATTTTGTTTAATATACCCCTACTACACCCCTAAAAAGATATTTTATTTAAAAAGTGTCAAAAATATTAAAGAAAAATTTCTTAAAACAGGTAATTTTATCAAGCAATTCACGCCTTTTTAAAAAAACAAAAATTCATAAATACATATTTACTTCAAAAACAAACATAAAGGTACATTGCAGCATTGTATGCTTAGTTAAAAACATATATAAAATATCATACATATTTAATTACATATATAAAATAGTGAGATCAAAGTTTTAACAAGTATTGGACTTGAAAGAATTAACTTTTCTTCTAATCAGTTTTATTACTATTAAAATATGATTTAAGGAAAATTAAAGCATTAATTGTTTTATCATCCAATTTAGATCTAAATCTATTACATATCTGTGGACTTTTGACAAAACAACCTAAGTCGAGATTAGACAATTCTCCAAAATTTAAGTCCTAAATATAAAATTTAAATACGCTTCTATCGGTATAATCGACATGTCTCTATAATTTCTTGTTTCAGAGATATAAAGGTGTCCCATAGTTCACGCAAGATTTGATCTTAGCGCCATTCGTGCGGTGAAGTGTTAGGAACCAAACAATAATTTGAGAGCTGACACTTTAGGATTAGTAAAAATGTATAGAAAGAGTAGATTCAACGCTGCATCAACAAAATAGAACCATATTATTGAAAAGTACAATAGTTAATCAATTTTTAGGCTCTCCTGAAAAGTTGCCAATTTCGAGTTAGGTTGTTTTGTCAAAAGTCCACACTTATATATAACCTGTATACGAAAAGCATCTTTCTGATTCAACACTTGTCGGTTTAATTGAAGAAAGATAATCGAAAATTTTCTGGAGGAAATAACCCCTATCACCACTATTACAAAATATATCAATTTCTTTCATTAAAACGTCGGATAAATTACAATATATAAGACTTTCTAGAAAACAAATTTTTTTAAGTGTTATTCAAAACTAAATTTAATTTTTCTTTCAAGTTTTTTGCTGCGTTTACTTTAACTGTATGGCTATTGTCCTCAATTTCGCAAGAATTTTCAGTTTCAAATCTAGAGAGAATACGTTTTATCTCTACTTAATGCGATTTTTCTGTTATTAAAAACAAAATAACTTACAAAAGAAATCCCGGGATCGGGAGCACTAATCCCGGGATTTTCGGGACTGCGAAAAGGCTCGAATCCCGGGGTCCCGGGATCCCGGGATCCCGGGACTGAAATCCCTAGTACATATGCACACAGTGTATTCATGTAAAGAGAGAGTTATAGACGGAGAGCCAGCGCTTGGCTGACCCTCTTCATAGTATCAAAGCTGAATTTTTTTGTGAGTGTTCTTTCAATAGTAGATATTAAATTTTGTTCTAGTGAAATCCTGAGAGGTGGTGCCTACGTGAGATATCGGATGCAAAAGGTCGAAAAAACAGTTTTTTGCAAATATCTCGCTAACGGTTATATCTACAAAAAATTAAGTATCACAATTTTGTAGCTCAGCAAATTTCATAATCATTTCAGTTGTGTAAATTGTTTTCGTACGAACTGTAGTTTAGGAGGTATGGTCCGGTGAAATTGGACTTTCCAATCCAACATAGAAAATCCATAATTTTTTTCATTTAGTCGGTCTATTTTTGAGTTTCAAACTATGCACCAAAATTCGAGACCAATTTCACTGTTGTATAATAAGTTATTCAGGCTCAAAGGTCGAGAAAACTAGTATCTCGTTAACGCTTATTTCTACAAAAAAATGGTGCTCCACAATTTTGTACCTCTGAAAATTTCATATCAAAAAGTGGTGCAAATTGTTTTCGTACGACCCACAGTTTGGGAGATATCCTATTTTAAGGTATTTTCCGCATACAAGTGTTCATAGTAATATGAATGTTGATTTTCAAAGTACTCTTACTACGCCTACGTCATAGAATCATGGGTGAATTTTTTTGTGGGCATTCTTCTAATAAGGAATTCTAACTTTTGTTTTAGTTAAATCGTGGGAGGAGGTGCCTTCGCGAGATATCGGATGCAAAAGGTAGAGAAAATCAGTTTTTTTAAAGTTGATTTTGAAATTACTATAACTATGCCTACGTCATGGTATCATGGCTGCATTTTTTTGTGGGAATTCTTCCAATAGTAAGTACTAACTTTTGTTTCAGTCAAACCGTTAAAGGTTGTGCCTTCGTGAGATATCGGGTGCGAAAGGTAGAGAAAATCACATTTTAATGTGATTTTGAAATTACTATAACTATGCTCTGTTGTAATATATTTTCTCCGTAGTGGTGGCTGCGGCGTTCTTCTGCTGCACTTTACCAATTGAGTAGAAACGTATCAACACTTTAAACTTCTGCTGCTGCACTATTCCAATTTTAGTAAGAAAACACTTCAACTTAAACTTCTTGGTAAATTGTTACGTTTTATTTCCACACACTTGAAAAATTATACTACAACCGTTCTTCATTTACTTACGCTATTTATTAATTATCAACGGTAAGTTAGAAAGGGCTTTTAGTTGCATGAACCGAGCTTTTCTCCTCGTTTCATACCTGAGCTCGTTCTAACTTCCGGGGGAGAGTTCACGCTGTGAGTTTGCAAAGCTAAACACCAATCGGTTCGATCATGTACGCGACTTCCGATTCCCAAGCTTTTGCCAGACACATTCCGTTCAGGTGTCCATAGCAAAAGCATGTTGTTTGTGTATTTAGTGTTCTAATTTGTTTTGACTAAAATTCAAATCACACGATTGACGATGTTGGATACATTTCATTTTGGTATCCCACGGTTTGGCTTTAGCTGAAACTCGATCAATCGATGTGCAATCAAAAGAATGTTCTGTATTTAATTAGGGAGTATTGATAAAAATATTTAGTGGTTCCTTCATGAATGAATTATGAATTAGGTGCTTAGCAAGCTCACAACAGCTCGATATCACGCGAAGGCACCACCTCTGACGGTTTGACTAAAACAAAAGTTAGAATTCCCTATTAGAAGAATGCCCACAAAAATTCAGCCATGATTCTATGACGTAGGCGTAGTTAGAGTTCTTTGAAAATCAACATTCATATTACTATGAACACTTGTATGCGGAAAATACCTTAAAATAGGATATCTCCCAAACTGTGGGTCGTACGGACACAATTTGCACCACTTTTTGATATGAACTTTTCTGAGCTACAAAATTGTGGAGCACCATTTTTTTGTAGAAAGAAGCGTTAGCGAGATACTAATTTTCTCGACCTTTGTGCCTGAATAACTTTTTGTACGACAGTGAAATTGGTCTCCAATTTTGGTGCATAATTTAAAACTAAAAAATAGACCGACTAAATGAAAAAAATTATGGATTTTATATGTTGGATTGGAAAGTCCAATTTCACTGGACCATATCTCCTAAACTATAGTTCGAACGAAAACAATTTACACAACTTTTCGATGTAAAATTTGCTGAGCTACAATATTGTGGCAACTTATTTCTTTATAGGTATAACCGTTAGCGAGATATTTGCAAAAAACAGTTTTTCTCGACCTTTTGCACCCGATATCTCACGTAGGCACCATCTCTCAGGATTTCACTAGAACAAAAGTTCATACCTACTATTGGAAGAACACTCACAAAAAAATTCAGCTTTGATACTATGAGGAGGGTCAGCCAAGCGTTGGCTCTTAGTCTATTATAATAAATATGTATGTACATTAGGGATTTCAGTCCCGGGATCCCGGGATTAAGAATTAAGAAAAATCCTATCTCCAAACTGTAATTTTTTGAAGAGCGCTACTGTGCCATCTCCTCTGAATATTCAAATAAGTCACATTTTTAAGAAAATTTTTTAATTTTTTTCGTCTTTTCTACACCTTCATGACATTTTACATGTCGTCACTCTTAGGCCAGATTCACGAATGTGAAAATTTTTTGAATTTGAGAAATTGCTTTATTGATATAGCTTTCATACTTCTGGCATAACTTTATTGAACCATTTTGTACAAGAAAACCACATTAGTGCAAATTTCGTGAATCTGGCCTAAGAGTGACGATGTTTTTAGTGGAAACATTTTTTTTTTCACCCAAAGGTCAGAACCAGAAATTTTTGAAAATTTCTTGTTTTTTCCATGATTCGAAAAAAAATAATTTTTCATGTCTCTGAAATCATTTGAAGGATATGGATGAGATGTGGTATGTGTATTAAGAGTCAGGGGACAAATAATGTCTAAGGGAAAAATGGGCGGTCCCATGTCCTTAAAAAAGTATCATACCTCTGAAACTATCTAATATACATAGATGAGTTTTGGTGCGCATATAAATTGCATCGGAACAATTTACATTCATTGGTTTAATTGGAAATGCTCTGCCCTCCATACAAAAGAAGGTATCGCAATGCACACCGTGAAATGCTAGTCGCTCATAAAATTTACTAAATGTGTCGTTTATTTGAATAGTAGTGCATTTCCATATAATTTGTTAAATTGATTTTGTTTGAAATTAATAAAATTAGTTTTTAATACAAAATTATGCTAAAATATACTAAGGTAAAATTATTGCATGTATAGTTTTTTCAAAATCGCAGCCAATTCTAAATAACCACTGCTTGAAGTATTCTTTTTGCATTTCCCAATAATTGAAAAAATGGAGACAGAACTATAGCGCTCTAAGGTATCGATATGTATTTAACTAAGCATATAATGCAGCAATGTACCTTTATGCTTGTTTTTGAAGTAAATAAATTTTTATGAATTTTTGTTTTTTATAAAAGGCGTGAATTGCTTAATAAAATGTATCTGCTTTGAGAAATTGTTCTTTTTTAAATAAAATATCTTTGTAGGGGTGTAGTAGGGGTATGTAAGACAAAATATTAGGAATTTTTAATACTAAATTCTGTTCTATTTACGAAGAAAACAAAATACATACAAATCCCAAAAAATCCCGGGATTCAAAAATTACTGATCCCGAAATCCCAGGATCGCAAAAAGTCCAAAAATTGGAATCCCTAATGTACATACATATTCTTACAACATGCACTTGTAACTATTTGAAAAGAGTTGTTGAAAGCCGTTTTTTTTTTATTATTATTTTCAAAAAAAATTTCAAAACCAATATCCAAATAGAACTGCCATTTGAAAATTATTTTCTTTTTTCAATTGAAAATATTCAGTAATAAGTTCGAAATATCATTAAAACTAGAGTTGGCATTTCTCAAAAATGTATTGTCTTTGCTTATTCGAAAACAAAGCCACAAACCAAATGAGTGTTGACGAAAAACTCAATTCGATTTACAGAAAATATTTTTTAAACGAAAATGACTGAAAACGAATTTCAGTCACTCACATTTTTCGAGATAGAGAATTACGGCTACAATCGAATTTAGAGCATACAGATTATTTTTTCAAAAGTTAACACTTTAGGGGATAAACCTTTCGCACTTGCTGTGTTAACTTTGAAAGGGGTATGCAGTAGAGTGGTAATGAGGTCCAACTATTGAGCGTCGTATTTCTTGAAAATTACTTAATTATTTTGACGTTACAATGACACTGATACTGGTCTGAAGCAAGTGTTATGTCTTTGAACTTCATATGTATGTATGTATGAATTCACCTTTAACTCCTAGGAGGAGCATAGGGCCAATAAGAAACGTCTCTATTTGTCGCGATCCCTTGCGATGACTTTGATATCTTGCCAACGAGACTTTCCCGATTCTTGTATTTCCTTTTTCAGTTATCTTTTTCAGTTTGTTTTCGGTCAACCAAGTCCTCTAATGCCTTGTGGATTCTACTCAAGAGCCTGGCGACAGACTTCGCTGTGTGGTTTCTAGAGAATATGACTAATCCATCTCCATTTGCGCAGCTTGACCTCCTTTGCTATAGCCTCTGATTGCATTTTTGATGTAGCTCGGCATTTGATAGAAGTACACAGTAAAAAATAATATGTAGTTTACTTTTGAATCCATTTGATATTGATTTTAAACTTTTTTGGTATTGAATTCAAAATTTATTCCAAAAAAGTGTGAAATTTATTCCGTTAAGTTTTAATTTTAACACAAAAAATAATTACTTTTAATCCATTTAGTTTTTTCAATTTTTTAATGCCAAAGTGGCTTAAAAACAATCCTAAAATAACTTTTTTAACGCTTTAAATTCTAAAAAGTAATCATTTTTAGTTTTAAAATAAATCCAAGAAAAGTATTAAAATATTCTCTGCACCAATTTTAATAAAGGGTTTTTGAATAAGAGCGCTACAAAAGTTTTTTGAATAAAACAAAAATGGTTTTGGATATCAATGAAATTCTTTATTCCTGTGAAAGTACATTTGATGCCATTATGTATGGATTTCGATTTCTTTTGCATAGCCACCACGGGCACGCTTGCAGAAGTCCAGATGCTGAACCCAATTTTCGACGGTTTTCAAGCATAAATCGGCCGATACTGCTGCAATTTCACAATCGAGATTCGTACAAAGTTCATCAATCGTCGCTGGCTTGTTGGCATAGACCATAGACTTGACGTAGCCCCACAGGAAATAATCTAACGGAGTCAAATCGCACGACCGAGGCGGCCAAACGACTGGGCCATTTCGTGAGATAACACGTTCACCAAACTTTGTTTTCAATAAATTGATTGTGACATGAGCTGTGTGGCTTGTGGCGCCGTCCTGTCGAAACCACATATTGTCCAAGTTCATATCATCCAATTCGGGCCAAAAATATTCGGTTATCATTGAACGGTAGCGATTCCCATTCACAGTAACGTGCTGGTCTTGATCATCACGGAAGAAGTACGGCCCAATGACGCCGCCGGCCCATAAGCCGCACCAAACCGTAATTTTTTCGGGATGCATCTGGACTCATTGAGTACGTGTGAATTGTTGCCTGACCAATAACGCATATTTTGCTTATTGACGGAGCCATTCAGCCAGAAATGAGCCTCATCATAAATTGGACGTAGCTCTCTTAAAGTTGAGGCCACTGACTCCGAATTTCGGTAGTAATTTCTACTCGTTGTTGGCTCGTATTACTTTTCATGATGAAATGGCAAACCTTACTCAAGAGAAATGTCAAAAGAGCGGGAAAAAATTTGGCGTCGTTTGGTGTTCCTATCGGTCTACATTTGTAGCGTCCTTTTTAAAAAACCCTTTACTTTTGGTTTGAAAACAATGTCATCAAAGTTTGAATTTAGCTTGACGAGACTGTATAGTTTCAAGATTTGACAATTTTTATTTATCAATAGAGCGAAAAAAAAGAACCTGAACACAATAAAAAAAAAAAAATTTTTTCAATTTAAATACAAACTTCACACAACCACGTCAATAAGTTTAATAGCCGAATGAGCTAAAGACTTCCTAATTGATCTACATAGGAATAAGATGTTGTACCCTTGGTTCGAATCTCAGTATGGATGGCTTGTTTTTTTTTTTATCAATTACACAGGTTTACAAAAAAAAGTATGTCATGGCGTTTTGATCAGACTATGTGTTTCCTAGGGACTTCGACGTCCTTAATCCGAATCCGGGGTCCGTATTTTTCCAGAACGTCTGAGAAAAAAGATTTCAAGGTCATATGGAGGTCAAAATTTGCATGTGTCTTTTAGTGATAAATTCGCTAAAATTCTGAAACTAATTTTTTATCATTGAATTCTTAGTTCTTAAAAAGAATATGTGATCAAAAACGGTCTCTCGAACCTCGTTTCGGAGATATTCCCATCGGAAGATCCGGATATATCTTCTATGAAAACCGCTAAAAGTTGGGAACCACTGGATGGATTTGGAAAATATTGATGTCAGATGAAAGGTATTTTATTGTTGTTGTTGTTGCTGATGTTGTTGATGTATTTGTTGTTGTAATTGAAAAATTTCTCAAAATTTCAAAAAAGATCATATCTCCAAAACTATGAACACAATTTTATAGGTTGTCAAAATACCTTTCATATGATACCAATATTTTTTAAATCCATCCAGGGGTTCCCAACTTATAGCGGTTTTCATAGAAGATATATCCGGATCTTCCGATGGCTATATCTCCGAAAGTAGGTCCGAAATATCCTTTTTAATCACATATTCTTTTTAAGGACTAAGAATTCAATTATAAAAAATTAGTTTCAGAATTTTAGCGAATTTATCACTAAACGACACATGAACCCCATTTTGACCTCCATATGACCTTGAAATCTTTTTTCTCAGACGTTCTGGAAAAAAACGGATCCCGGATTCAGATTCAGGACGTCAAAGTCCTTAGGAAACACAAAGTCTGATCAAAACGCCATGACATTTTTTTTTTTTGTAAACCTGTGTTATTGTTTAAAGTTAAAACATTTTTTTGATTTTTCTTTCTCTCTTTACTTACTCCAAAATAGTTTAAAATTAAACTTTTTTTGGCATTGTTCTATATAAATACTTTTTTGGTTTTAAAATTAAACTAAAATTTTTACTGTGTAGTGCGAGGCCACCAAACCTTTAGTATACGCCTCAAGCATTTGTTGACGAATACTTTCAGCTTTTTCATTAGTTGTTCAGTGACAAGCCACGTTTCTTACATATATAACAAACCCGATTTCACATTCGAATCAAAAAAGCGCACTTTCGTTTTGGTGAACTTCATAGCACTATAATAACCATGGCTTAGCACAAATGGCGTATTTTCTTATCACAGCTGGAAAGCTCAATGTGGATATAGGTCGTAAAAACCTCCAGAAGAAGATCAGTAAAAAATTAGGGAATAGGAAAAGTGTATTGCCATGCCTGAATTGGGAATCGAACCCAGGACCTATGGGTTGTAAGCACAGTATACTACCGCTGCGCCACAAGGCCGACATAAAGCGGATAAAAGATTTAAAAAGATGGAAAAAAGATTTAGAATGAACACACTTGGAAGCATAAATTTGCATCTCCAGTATGAGAAAATTGTTTTGGCGTTTACGGTATCACACTTAAAGTCTTTTGACGAGAATACTGGACTGAACTGGAAAGAGATATGACGAAATGGATATAAAATTTCAAAAAAAGAGCGTGCTCCAGAGCATGAAGTTGCATCTCTATTAAGTCCTAGCTAATTTTGAGTTTCAAAAAATCGGTATTTTATTTGTTAATCTTCAATATCCTCAAAAGGTAAAAATGCGTATTCTAATAACTCATGTATCAGACATGTCAATAAACTCAAAATAGATAAAGGTTATCAAAACCGGGGTCATTTATTTAAAATATCGTCGACATCTGGCATTTCTCGTTGCAAAAATCATAGCTTCTGAACCATTTAAGATATTTTAATTCTGTTTTTGTTTATGGATACAAAATTCTCATAGCTATTTCATTTAGATTGCATTGCAGGGTGAAGAGCATTGTTTTGTTGAATTTCGATTTTCATACAAAATTGAACCTGTTAAATATACATACATATATATATGTACATTCATAGTTGAACATCCGGCAAAGCATCCGGTTGATAAAATAAAAATTTTAAATATAAATCTCTAGGGAGGCAAAAAATCCAGTTACGAACTGATGCAGACACGGCGGCTAGCAAAAAAAAATCTTTGGATGGGCAAAAGTTAATGCCAAAATAAATATTTTATATCAAAAGTATGCTTTCCATTTAAAAAATAGTTTATTCATTAAAGTACGGAAATTAAACTGATGAACAAAAAAACATTTGATCTTAAGCTTAAATATGCGTCAAAATTTATCACAAGAAAAAATAAGATAAGGAGTCTGTATCTAATCTCAAAATAACCGTATTCTGATTTTTAACCTCAAATATCTCAAAATTTAGAGTTGATGAGCCAATTCTGAAGTCAGACTCGGATTCTCCGCAGAAAGTCCCTTCGGAATTGACAAAAAACTTCCATGCAACAATTGAAAAGTCATTATTTATTTGTTGTGCAGTCTAATGAATTTGATTTGAACCTACCGAAACGGTTTTTTTTTTTTAATTCGAAATCTTTTTATTTGTTTCTGTCAATGCATTAATCTTTCTTTTTAATTTCAGTTTTCAACTTTTCCAATTGCGTTCTTATTTTTCGAGTTACATGCATATAAATATAATTGTGTCCTTTGTACTTACATAAATTTGAAGCCTCAATGGCAATCTAAAAAAATTCAAAATTTTTAACACTTTTTAACTTCAAAACACTTCTTTATCAAATGAATTATTTCCAAAAAATAATAAAATAAATTTTACTTAAGAAACGATCCATAGGATATGCTCGTGCATAAATATTTATATTTTATTTGTTTTTGCGCAATTATGCTTATGAAGCATAAATATCTGACTTCTTGTGATCACAACATTGGCTGCTCTAAGTAAATAGTCCAGTCAAATAAGACATTTCTAATGGCGATAATTCACATCGAGCTAAAAATTGCTACAAGGCTTAAATATACTATTACAAATAAATATAAATAATCCCAAGTGAGCTAAACAATTTATTCCCAGTGTGCCAAACAGACTCGTTTCGGATCCGTAACGGGTTCATATATTCGTACTTTTTATCCGTTACGGAATCCGTTACGTATCCGTTACTGATCCGTTTGCGGGAGATATTCCTAAAAAAAAAAACGAATCGTTTTTTCTACTTTTATGGATCCGTTTCGGACCTGTAACGTACATCAAAAACGTATACAAAACGGATTCGCTTTTAATAATGTTAATGCTGCTTATAAAAAAAAAAAAGAAAAATGGTGAAGCGCTTATTTTTAATTAAAAAAAAACAAAATCACAAAAAAAAAAATTACTAGCCCGGCCGGGAGGCGAACCCAGGCTCCCGGGGTATTACTTTTTCATACACGAGTCGTTAGACAACTAGGCTATTGATCGATATTTAAAGTTTGTATTGATTAAAGAAATTTCTGTTGTTTTTTTTATAAGTATGTATTCTGTGTTCTTTCTCTTCCCTTCTTTTGATAAAAAATATTATATACTCAAATTTGGAATCAAAAAGATTTCTTCAAACAAAGTTTGAAAAGTTTACAAAAAATCATACGCAATAAAATAACTAGTAAGTGTGTAACTTTTGGCCTGGCCAAAAAATAAATACCCTACACTGCAGTATTTTGAAAATTTTGCTTATATGAGAGGTACCACGCCTTCTTGTCCGAGTACACCCAGTTTTTGTTCATTGCTTGCATTTATAGTTATTAGTGTCAGAGTGAAATTTAGTTGGATTATCTCAAAAAACTCTTTCAATATAGCATTTTGAAACTTTTGCTTATATGGGAGGTGCCACGCCCCTTGTCCGATTTCATCCAATTTTTGCTGAGAGCTTTCATTTATAATTTTTAGTGTCTGAGCCAAATTTGGTTGAATATCTCAAAAAACGCTTTCAGTATAGCGTTTTGAAGATTTTGCTTATATAGGAGGTGCCACGCCCTCTTGTCCGAATTCGCTCGGTTTTTTTCAGAGCTTGCGCTTACAATTCGTAGTACTTATGTGTATTGTGGTTGCATTGTCGTGAAAAATACTCCTAAAATTGCATTTCGAATATATTTTTTGTATGGGCGGTAGGCGTGTCCGTTGACCGATTTCGCTCATTTTCAATTCCCCGAGCTAACTTTGACGACGGAGGCAGTGTAGCAAATTTCATTTAATTATCTTGCTCAGTTTTCTCAAAAAGTGTATTTCAACACACAGCCAGCCAGCCAGCCAGCCACCCAGCCAGCCAGCCTGCCAGCCAGACAGACGGACATGGCTATATCGACTCAGGAGGTGACGCTGATCAAGAATATATATACTTTTCTATACCTGCCACGCCTCCTTCTCTGCGTTACAAACGGAAGGACAAAGTGAATATACCCTGGGTGTAGGGTATAAAAAGATAAAAAAAAGACAAATCAAAATTATTTTTTTTATTACCATTAAAATTATTTAAAGCAAAGCCGTTTTGAGTTCGTATTTGAAGTATTTACGGATTCGAAACGGATTTACCCAGGTTCGAATCCTACCACAGGTGGATTTTTACCCTTTATTTTTCTTCCTTTTTTTTATTTTTATTTTTTTTTAATTGCTAATAAGCGCATCAAAAAGGTTCTTTTTCTGTTAATATACAGCATTAAAATTTTTAAATGCAATTCCGTGCGGAATTACCCGGGTTCAAACTCTAACATAGGCGGATCGATAATTTTTATACCCTACACCCAGGGTATATTCACTTTGTCCTTCCGTTTGTAACGCAGAGAAGGAGGCGTGGCAGGTATAGAAAAGTATATATATTCTTGATCAGCGTCACCTCCTGAGTCGATATAGCCATGTCCGTCTGTCTGGCTGGCTGGGTGGCTGGCTGGCTGGCTGGGTGGCTGGCTGGGTGGCTGGCTGTGTGTTGAAATACACTTTTTGGGAAAACTGAGCAAGATAATTCAATGAAATTTGGTACGCTGCCTCCGTCGTCAAAGTTAGCTCGGGAGATTGAAAATGAGCAAAATCGGTCAACGGACACGCCTACCGCCCATACAAAAATTATATTCAAAATGCAATTTTAGGAGTATTTTTCACGACAATGCAACCACAATACATATAAGTACTACGAATTGTAAGCGCAAGCTCTGATAAAAATTTGAGCGAATTCGGACAAGAGGGCGTGGCACCTCCCATATAAGCAAAAGCTTCAAAACGCTATACTGAAAGCGTTTTTTGAGATATTCGAACCAAATTTGACTCAAACACTAAGAATTATAAATGAAAGCTCTCAGCAAAAATTGGGTGAAATCAGACAAGGGGGCGTGGCACCTCCCATATAAGCAAAAGATTCAAAATGCTATACTGAAAGAGTTTTTTGAGATAATCCAACTAAATTTCACTCTGACACTAAAAACTATAAATGCAAGCTCTGAACAAAAACTGGGTGTACTCGGACAAGAGGGCGTGGCACCTCCCATATAAGCAAACTTTTCAAAATACTGCAGTGTAGGGTATTTATTTTTTGGCCAGGCCAAAATTTACACCCTTACTAGTTTTCTTTTATTTATTTATTTTTTTAATCGCTCATAAGCGCTTCAAATTGTTTTTTTTTTTTTTATTTAAACACAGCGTTTTGAATTCGTTTTTGATGTACGTTACGGGATCGAAATGGATCCGTTACCGCGAATTACGTATTTTATACCTTTATGAACTCGTAACGGGTTCATTGCTTTTTATCATGAGACCAACCGTCCAACAATTTTGTGTTTTACTATATTTGACTGGGCTAGAAAAGGACTCACCATATCAAATTAAAAAAAAATATGTAATACGATTGCGCAGCCGATTTAAATGTTAGAAAATGTATGCTCCATTTACTGCAACACATGCAAAAGTAAACGATAATGAGAAAAATTTAATTAATATACATTCCAAGAACCCAACTGCTCGTAAAAATTTTAATTATTTGAAAAATACAAAAATAACAAAGAGGCTGGTTTGATTTTTATAATTGTATACCACTCGTTTGACTTGCCGCAGAATTAAGCCAAGAAAAAAAAAACAAAAACAAAGCACAACAAATGTCCCATATGAATGTACTTATGTATATTAGGCTGGCTCAAAAAGTTAAAGTTGCTCGGCATTTCGTGCGCCAAGTGCCAGAAGTTTCGTTTTGGTGTAAATAAGCATCATGTAAAATTTCTTTAATTTCATAGAACTTTTGATGTACCTACTTGAAATTATTTTCAAAATCTAAAAATTTTCCTACATATAATAATAATTTTAGCCCGGTTCGTAAGAATGATAACACAGGCACACAAAAAAAAAAAAAAGTCAAGACCCAGAGGGTACACCCCGCAGGCCCCATGTATTGGGGAGTGCTGAACCCGAAAATCGTATTTTTAGAATAAAAAACGTTAGTTAGGTGCTAAGGGTTACTTGGTGGTTGAAATAATTTTTAAACGTCATTTTCAGTTTCAGAGCACCAAAAAACCTGAAAATTGATTTATATTTTATATTTTCTGGGGGGTGTTAGGGGGTACTTATGCTACTTAAACTATTTTTTTTTGGTTATCTTCTGTGCTAGCCCACCAATAAACCTACAAATATATATTCCCTTTAAACTTTTATAAAAAGCGTTATTTCATCCCTTTTGGGGGCTTTAAGGGGGCTATTAGAGGGTAACTAGGTACTTTAAATTATTTTTTGACATTATTTTCGCCTTCAGAGCACCTACAAACCTAGCATTATGCACACATTTCAAATTTTTAGAACAAGTAAAATTTTATTAAGGGGGCGCTAGCGGGAAAACCTAATTTTTTTTTATAAAAATACGATTTTCGGGCACAGCGCCCGCTAATACATGGGGCTTGGGGGGTGTACCCTCTGGGTCTTGACTTTTTTTTTGTGTGTCTGTGTAATTAAGGAGTTGTAGTATTGAGGTGACGATATTCGAGTCTTAACCGCCAAAAAAACTCAACCGACAAAAAACAAATTTTACAGTAGAAGCTTCTTTTGAATTTTCTTTGCATACATTGTAGTACAAAAGTCAAAATTGCTTTCCCTATAGCTTCGTAATGACACTTTTTAGAGTTATGAAATTTGTAGGGAAGATGCATATGAACGCGAATTATCGATTTCTATCAAAAAACGAAAATCTGGAATCATGTCGGTTACGTCTTTTTTTGGGCGGTTAGGGCTCGCTATACTTAATATCATCTATGTGCGTCAAATAGTTTCAGAGATATGATGAATTAGTCTTCTTAGAGGTCGTGGCACTATCCATTTTTGCAGTGAAAATTATTTTTCCGGTTGTCTTTTTTATATGTACCAAATTTCTTTTATCTACGTCAAGTTGTTTCAGAGATATATGAAATTAATTTTTCAGGGGGCGTGGTAACGCCCATTTTGTCATTGAAAATTATTTATCCTTATTAGGATTGTAGCGCAAGTCACCTTAGCGGATGCGAAGTTTTGAAACTTGACTTTCGCGGAAGCGGAGCTTTAACGGAAGCGGAAGTTCAAAAATAATTTTAAAATGATTAAATGATTAAGGGCCAATTTCACAATGTTCAGTTAAAATTTAACTTTCAGATAAATACAAATTTTGTATCAAAGTGCCAATTTAAGTTCCAGTTTAAGCTTAACTGAACATTGTGCAATTGGCCCTAAAATACAAGATTTTATTTAAAATTCAGTTTTAATAAAATAAATAATAAAATATACATTTTTAAATTCTTTATTTAAAACGTTTGAAATAATGCCATTTTGTGATTTTTGGATTTAAAACAGCTAGAAAAGCTGAGTCAAATCAGTTTTGTGCTGATTTTTTAACTTTAGATTGGATGTTACAACTTCCGTTTTAACCCTTTTTTACAGCATCAAAATTTGCGGAAGCAGAAGCGGATGCAGAGGTACGATTTTGTGCGTAAGTTCCGTGACAACTCTAATCCGTATACCTTTTACATATGCATGTCCCAAATTTCATGTATCGTTTCAGAAAAATTATAAATTATGTTTTTTGAGGGCGTGGCACCACCCACTTTCTTATATTATATGGCATTTTCGATTAATTTCAACTTTATTAATTTTCGGTTCTAATATATTGTTTCGAACCACTGTTCGCCGAATGAATTAGTTTAGTGGGGTTCCCTAACAAAATTTTATGAGGCTGAATTGGGGAACACGGGACTTACGGAGCTCGAAATTAAAAAAAAAAGTCGGTATAAACACGTCCAACAAGTCTTACCCTCCTTAAGGAATTTTCCATATAGTATTTATATTTTTAGATCAATTTTGTTATTTTTAGGACATTTTTGTATGGGAGCACCCCTTAGATATGCGGTAAACAAGTGAAATAATCTCGATGGGTGAAAAATTTTAGGGTTCGTTTAAGATTTTAAAAATCTCAGAAAATAGTTACTTAAAAAAATATTGTTTTAACACTTTTATTGCTAAAAATAAGATTGTATTTGGTCAAAATGCTCTCTTTTGAATTTTTTTCTTTAAAAGAAAATAGCGACCTAAGTATGAACACCATCTAACAGTCTGAAATTTGTTTCATATGTCTTTAACCTTAAAAACATTTGATCTCTCTGAACATTCAGATACCTTCGGTTTTTTGGTGTCACCCTAATGTACCCTATGATACTAACGATAGAAGTCGTCATTCTAAACTATTTATTTTATCAACCGTATGCTTTGCCGGGAACTAATTATGTATGTATGTATATTTATTTATTCTTTTTCTACAAATATCAAAGAATGCCATTGAAATAATCTGAATTAAGATTAAACAAAAGAACAACCCAAATATTATAACGAGCGCAGTTTGAAAAGTGTGAAATTTTGAGCAGGCTGCGTCATTTAGTTTGTGTTCTACAGCAATTGAAACCTCGTGAATTTTAACGAAACTGGAAAAAAGTAAATTTCTCATGCTGATTAAACATTATTTGTTGCTCAAAAAAAATTATCACCGAAATTAAGAAAAGGCTTAATTAATAAAATATCAATGGTTAAACTGAGTTCTGTTGTGGTCGTACCAGCATCAGTGACGCCAAGCATTTAGGTCATCCAAAAGAATTTGTCACTCCAGAAATCGTTGATAAAGACCATGGAACAATATTGGATTGGAGAATGAAAGTGCGTGCTATGGCCGAGGCTATAGGTATCTCAACTGAGCGAATACATCACATTAAACATGAATATTTGGATATGCCGCAACTGCTCATACTCAACCTTACCGCAACCGTATGACAACTTCAAAGGAGAGTTAAGCGAAACTCGAATGAGTTTTATATAATGCGGTTGAATCATGGATCTATCATAATACAATAGAGACCAAGGAACAATTAAGACAGTGGGTTTCTTTGGAAGAACGTGCATCAGAGATGGTCTAGGTAGGTCTGTCGGCCAACAAGATCGTGGCCACAGTTTTTTGGGATATACGAGGTGTCATCCACATCCATTGCCTTGAAAACGGTAAAACGATCACTGGCGAATATTATTCAGTGCTTTTGAACAGATTCGATATTGATTTGATGCAGAAACGACCGCATTTGGCGAAAAGTGCTGTTCCATGAAGACAATAACGGGTCCACACGTGTGTAGTCACCATGGCAAAAATCAATAAATACGACTCACTATGGTTTTTTTTTTGGACAAAAAAGTGTACACAAAAATAGTTCACTACAAGGACACATTTTCTTTAAAAAAATTAAAAGCGAAGTTAAAGGTTATACATTCACCTATCTGAAAAGATGCCCGCTTTTTTCAGCATCTGATCCACAAAATAGTGACACTGGTCACAATCTCTTGAATTTTGAAAAAAAACGATTTTTCTGTTTAAAAATGTTAGTCACATTAAACGCAGTTGCGATATATAAATAAATTTATGTGCATTCAATCAAATCAAGTCAGATTAAATTAACCCAAAGTGAAAATGGGCGGTGACACGCCCCAAAACAAATTCGTAATATTCGTGATATCTCCGAAACTATTAGACGCAGAGAAATAAGATTCGGTATGTTTGTAAAAGGCACAGAGAGAAACAACATCCACTGAAAAAATGGGCGTTGCCACGCCCTACAAATATAAAACTTATCATATGTCGAATAAACGTCACACCTCATATGAAACGAACGGGATCCCGCAAAGTTTTCAGGGACGGATCAGGATATTTCAGGTCCCCATCAGAAAAGTAATGTATTTATTATTGAGGATGGGATCATATCCATATAAATTAATTTTAATTTCGTCTGGCCACAAAACGCTTTCCTAAAGCACTTTGTAGCATCTGTGTTTGAGAAAACTTTCTGTGATCGTTTTGATATGGAATATTTATTACAAAAGGACTGGATCAGATGAATTCAGGGTTAGAACCCCCGAAAGGTTCATAGCGTAGCAAATGGAAAGAAAAAAAAAAAAAAAATGGTCTAAATTCGACATTTAAACTTCAACTGTATTTTTATTAAAAGAAAATGCTTCGACAAGTTTTAAAATAGAGGACACACAATTCTACAGCAAAACTAGTAGCAGATACGGAGCAAAGTAGCATATTTAAAAATTTTTCAAAAAGCGGAGCAAATTTGGCCCTATTGGCGCAGGGTTCAAACACTGGATGAATTAAATTCCTTGCTAAGATTTGATGCGATACTGATTTAAATAACGCACTAGGACTGATTTTTGGCAACAGATCCTGATAAGGAACTGATTGGATGTCCGTAGTAAGGAATATCTCATCCGGATATGATCCTAATCCGGAATTCCTGAACTTATTTCTTATCGGGTAGATACACAAATATTTTCACATTGCTGATTTGTAGAACACGTTAACCCATTTTTTTTTTTTGGAAAAAGGTGTCAAAAAGATCCATTAAAAATAGGATATAATGGGTTAAGATGCTTTAAAAAATTGTTTGTTGCTCGATTTCATGTTGACCGTGGAACAACAAGTTTTATGAAAACACTGAAAAACCATAAAATTACTAACATTTTTAATTTTCATAAAAAATAAGCTTTCAACCCCCTCTGGGCGGCTATAAGGAAATTCTAGGGGTTGGCTTTGTGGCTGAAATAATTTTCTATAATTTTTTTTGACTACAGCGCACGTCCGCGCGAAATGCGTTTTGTATAGGATTTTGATGAGAGGTATCACATTTTCTTCGGGAACTTACGTTGATGTCAAATTTGAAAGAATTTTTAAAATCCCAACGACAGTTGTTTTTTTAAGTCGGGTAAAGTGATTTTTCAGTACAAAATTTTTGACCATATTTTTTTAAAGACGAAAATTTTGAAAACAGAGGCCTAAGAAAAAAATGTAAACCGCAAACTTTATTCTACAGATTTTTCCCTATCATTTGATATTAAGAACATAAAAATGTAACTGCCGTAGAAAAAGTTATAACCTTTTGAAAATGAGAGTGTTTTTTGGTAGTTTGCACACTAAAATCTATATATGCCAGGTACGAAAAAATTTAAATCGAACTGTTGTGAACTAAAAAAAAAGGTGCCAACTTACTCCTGAGCACTTACTAAATAAAACAAAAAAGTTTTGAAAAAAAGTTAATCGACTACTGTTTGAAAAAGGTCGAAAAACGGTACATTTGTTTAAAAGCACAACAAAACAAAACAAAAATAGTAATTTTCGATGTTTTTATTAGTGTTGAATTTGAATCTGGTCCCAGAACTGCTTTATCACGTATAGTTTTTGAGATATTGTAACCTAAATTATAAAAAACACGATTATTAAATTTTTTTAAAATTGTTTATTAACAACATCAAAATTAATCTAGATACCCTAGGTCAAACAACAAAACTTATAGCGTACTTTTTAGCGGCATATTTAAGAACTTTTTGTTTATCTCCTCGCTTTATCTGCTTGCAAATTTGTCTAAAGCTAGAGTGCAATGACTCCAACCCTTCTTCGCCCATGTTTGCTAAGCATCTGTTTGTTTTTAAAAATTCAGGTAGATGATGGAACCCGACATGGACATTTACAGAGCGTGCAGCGATGCCAAGCCCTTCCATTATATGCAACAAATTTTTGCATGTATCGCTTATTGTATTAATTCCAAAAAAAAAATATTTCAAAAACTACGTGATAGAGTAGTTCTGGGACCAGATTCAATTTCACCTCTAATAAAAACATCGAAAATGACTTTTTTTGTTTTGTTTTGTTGTGCTTTTTAACAAATGTACCGTTTTTCGACCTTTTTCAAACAGTAGTCGATTAACTTTTTTTCAAAACTTTTTTGTCTTGTTTAGTAAGTGCTCAGGAGTAATTTGACACCTTTTTTTTTTAGTTCACAACAGTTCGATTTAAATTTTTTCCTACCTGCCATATATAGATTTTAGAGTGCAAACTACCAAAAAACACTCTCATTTTCAAAAGGTTATAACTTTTTCTACGGCAGTTACATTTTTATGTTCTTAATATCAAATGATAGGGAAAAATCTGTAGAATAAAGTTTGCGGTTTAATTTTTTTCTTTGGCCTCTGTTTTCAAAATTTTGGTCTTTAAAAAAATATGGTCAAAAATTTTGTACTGAAAAATCACTTTACCCGACTTAAAAAAAAAACTGTCGTTGGGATTTTAAAAATTCTTTCAAATTTGACATCAGCGTAAGTTCTTGAAGAAAATGAGATATCTCCCATCAAAATCCTATAGAAAAAAGTTTTTTCCCTTAAATCGCGCGGATGTGCAGCGTACCCAAAAACCTAACGAATACACAAATTTTCGAATGTTTATACCAAGGGGAATTTCGACCCACAAGGAGGGGAAGTAGGGGGCGTAAGCACGAAAATGGGCTATCACATCGATTTTTTACTGTCATATTCGGACACAGCGCCTCAACATACATGGGGCTAGGGGGTCTCCACTCCGGCAAATACCCCTTTTTTTTGTGTGACTGTGTTATTAACTTGAAAAATATTAACTGATAGATTTTCTTAAAAAGATATAGATGTGCATGCTCCGCTTTATTGAAATAAGAACTTCCTTTATTATTCAAACCACCATCTTTAAAAGACTAAACAATCATAAATGTTCACATGCACGTACATATATTCATTTCAGACTATTGCCTAATTTAATGGCATTTTCTTCAACATTTCATTTGGTTTATTTTCACAATCAGCATTAAGTTGAAATTTAACACTCTTTTTGTGGAGCTAAAGCAAACAAAGGCATCGTAAACATATAAATATTAAATCGGCAAAGTCAGCAAAAGTGCTTTAAACCAAAAAAAATATCAATGTATCGGTACTTATTCTTAATTTTCCCGATGCCCATTTTTATGCTAATAGAATGGGAGCTAAAAGAGCTTTAGTTTACAAAATGTTTCGTACTGAAAACTTGAGGCTTTTTCAAATAAATTCATAACATTATATACTTAATTATAAAAGAACAATTTTTCGTGAAGTTTGAACTCAAATATCTTGACACCCGAATACAATCAATTACATTTTGTACTCTTTTTTCAACTTACGTGTTTATGAACTCATATACTTATTTTTCAACTTGATACTCGATCCATAGGATCGACGTGGTTTGTGCGCAATTTTGCTTATGAAGCGTAATATGACTCACTTGCTGTGAGCAAAACACTGCCTGCACTAAGTAAAGAGGACAAAACTATATGAAGTTAAAAAAAAATTAATACGACTGCGCAGCCGTTTTTAAAGCAAACAATTCTACGCTACATTTGCTGCTTCAAAGAACTCAACTGCTCGTAAAAATTAAATTAATTCAAAAATATAAAAATAACAAATAGGCTGATTGATTTCTTTAAAGAAACATTTAGCTTTCAAAATTAATAGCATGCAACAAAAAGTGCCTACTGAAATAAATTGCTTTAAATTTGTTTCTTATGATAAATTGGACTTAAAACTTAAAATCGCAACATTCCAAAAAGTAAAAAAGAACCTTACAAAAAAATTATTGAGCCGTTAATTTTGAAAGTATGCCAAGTCCGATACGAGGCAAAAGTAACACATTCAGGCCTTTCCATAACCCATGTGTTTTCAATTACTTTTCATTTAGGAAGCTCTTTGATGAAAATGGTGAGTCACGCGATAAAAAGTATTAGAATCTTTCTTATGGGGAATTGCAGGTTCTACAAATAACAATGATTTGCATTAACGAAAAATCAAACGCAAAAAGTCGAAAAATTTGACTTTATCGAATATTTCCGAAATAGTTAATTTTTCGTAAATATAAATAAATATTATTTGTAGAACCTGTAATTCTTCACAAAACAAATTCTAATACTTTTAATCGTGTGAGTCACCATTTTCATCAAAAAGCCTCCTAAGTGAAAAGTAGTTGAAACCACGTGGATTACGGAACAGACCAGATTATGTGCCATAAGCAGTGGCGGATTAACCCTAAGGCACCAGTAGGCACCTGCCTAGGGTGGCAGACTTGGGGGGCGGCAAATTTTCGGGGTGATAAAAAAAAAGTTTTTATAATTTAAGTATTGAACTTGATTTTATTTAACCTAAATGGTACTTTGAAAACATTTAAGCAATACGAATGGATGATTTAACCGATTAAAAACAGCCATGTAATGTACCATTCGGTTGAATTAAGTCGAATATAAAAGATATTTAAGAAAAGTTTACTCAATGCCCAGGGCGGCAAAATGAGTGATTAAAATAGATATTGTTCTATAAGACCAAAGAACTATAAGCTCAAGAACTCTTATCAAATGCAAAATGGACTGTAGGGGGTGGCAAAATGGGTGATTGAAATAGATATTCTTCTACAAGACCAAATGATTATAAGCTTAAGAACTCTTATCACGGGAATTCGTGAGAATAAATTATGCGGCTGCGAGCGATGGTCGGCTCATGGTGATGCGGTTCGTGTTCTCTTTGAACATTTACCCAAAATATACATTGAAAATGATTCCAAGGAAAAAGGTGAAGTACGATGTGAGGTATAACAAATAAATTAGAAACATAATTTCTCTTGTGTGTATGGAATTTTGTATTAAAAAAAAATAAACGCCGTTAGCACGATCTTGCAAGATGTCAAAACAAACCTGGGGAAAGTGGTTGAACTGTACGATGGCCTAATAAGTATAATTCAAGCTACTCGTGACGAATTTGATCTTAACGAAAAAAAAGCTCTGGAGATATCTGTCATTAAGGAATACAAAACAGTTCCTTCAAGAAAAAGAACGTGTGCATTGCAGTTTGGTGGAACATGAGATGAGGAAACTAGTGGTAGCGATAACTTCAGAATTTCTGCATTCAATGTAATTTTAGATCAGTTGATCTGTGATTTAAAAATAAGACCTGTATCATATGTGAAGGCTCTGGAAAAATTTGGCGGGCTAATTGATATGGCAACCTTGGGAAACAATGAACTACGCGAAAAAGCTGAACCATTACGTAAAAGTTTTCCTGAAGATTTAGAAAAATCATTAAGTGACGAACTTCTCCAGTTCAAGTCTTATTGTGCTGAAAAAGCTTTAATACAAAATTTGCATCAGGATTTGCGTCAAATTCTTCGAAGAAATGATCTCTACACATTATTCCCAAATATTGACATTGCTTGTACAATGTGCGTATGTACACCAATTTCCAATTCCACTGCTGAAATATCTTTCTCTGTTCTAAAGCGAGTCAAAAATTACTTAAGATCAACAATAGGGGAAAGTAGATTGAGTGCACTTGCCATTTTAACAATAGAAAAAGATATTTTGCTTGAATTAGATTGTGAGGATATTATTCACCAATTTGCACTTAGCAAAATTAGACGAAACATTTTTTAATGTATGGATAAACTATGTATTTGAACATACAAATCATTAAAGTGTTAATGTAACCTACTTTTTTTTGTTTTTATTATAAGTTTCTTTTACTATAAAACAATCTGAAAGGGGGCGGTAAATTACTTAGATCCGCCACTGGCCATAATAATGGATTATTTGACAGACATAATTTTTTCAACTTAATACAATCAATTCCACACCATCAAGCAAACTTTTCGTGAAAATAAAGCCAAATTTTATTCATTTCTAACAAAACATCAGCCAATTCATATTATGACATTGTCTACCTCGTTTTGGACTTATCCCACTTTCAAAATGAAAGGTTCAATGTTATGTTTTTATAGTTTTTTTTACACTTTAATTTGCAAGTTTTTAATATTTATTTCCAAAATAATCCAAACATTATAATAAGAGGATAAAAAAGTCTAAGAAAATATTTTCTATTGTTCATGAAGAAACAAACCTAAGGAAATAAGTATATACTCGTAGTAGACTTATTCAGATTTGTATGGAAGCAATTAAAGTTTCTTGGAACTAAATTTCCTTGGAAACTATAAGTTTCGTTTTGATGTAGATAAACATAATGTAAAATTTGGTCCATTTCACAGAAAATATGATGGACCAAAAATCAATTTCAAAACTTTAAGATGCTCTTTAAAATAATACTGTCAAATAATACTATCATTTCCCGGTGTGCGTTGCTTCACCTTGCCTCGTACAGGGGGCGGGCCATCCCAATTTTTCCAAAAAATGAAAATTGTCTCGATGCAAATAATAAATGTATCAAATATCATCTATGTGCGTTAAATAGTTTCAGAGATATGACTACATTTTTAAAGGGCGTTCCACCAACGACGTATATTTTTTATCAAGATACACAGTTCGTTACTGTGGTCTGTGGAATTTGATGAAATGTTGCTGAAAGCAGACAAACGATATGTCGAAATGCGTTTGTTTTTCGAAATCTGCGTCTGTTTAATATAAAATTTTCAGGAAATCGAACGCAGCGTTGGCATAGCAATATTTTATTCGGCTTTCAGCAGCTTTATTTGTGTTTAACCAAATTGCACAGACCAGCGAGTAATTCAAACGAATAGAATTTGAGTATCTTATTTATATACATCGTTGGTTCCACCACCCATTTTTCCAATTGATATTATTTGTCCCGGTACCTTCAAATACATAAACCAAATCTCATTCATGCTATAATGAATAAATTTTGTTCATGGGCGTGACACCGCCCACTTTTTCACTGAAAATTATTTATCCTATTGCACTTTAAACATGCACCAAATTTCAAATGTCTGTGTCAAGTAGTTTCAGAGATATTGCGCATTATTTTAAGGGGCGTAACACCATCCCCTCTTTAAGCCTATAACCAAGCTTTTTCTAATACTAAGATACTGTGAAAATATCATTCAAATTGGTCAGTTACTAATTTCCGAGTCCATAAGTAACAAAGAAACAAAACCTCATTTTTATATTGTAGATAATCAAAATGTAACCAGTAATGTTTAATTTTTCTTGGTCTTGGTCTTCGTAATTTTTTGAAACCGAGACGCGGTTATAATTTCAAGGCCAAACCAAGATTGCTATGGTATGGGTCAGGAGGATAACAAAGACCAAGAGAGTTATTTGTCTCGATTATATAGTGTCAATAGTCATCTCTCAATACGGAATTTGGCATCTTAAAACTCAACTGCTTTGAAAAATGAGGAAAACTTTTGCATGCTCAACACACAATAAAAAGTCAAAACGAAGCCACAATGTCCAAGACCAAAATCAAGACCAAGACTGCTATGGTCGAGGTTTTGGTTTGTTCATCACTAAAACACATGGGCTTAAAACACCAAGAATAAGTCAAGCTAAGACTTTCAGTATTTTTAATTTGCGCCGCTGTCAATTTAAACAGTGGACTTATTTCGTTAAGTTTAAGTAGCAGGGAAACTAATGCTACAATAAGAATGAAAATAATTAATAAAACTTACAAATTTTTTCTTAAAAAACCACAGAATTTAGAGAACAGTTGGAAAGTTAGACTCTATGTGAAAAGGAATCAACTTTCAGGTGGATCATTAAATTTTGTGATGATATTTTAATCGATTTGACTAGACATATATTTCTGCTCATATCTTCAGCTCTGACAGATTTTTTTTTTTTTAGTTTTAGTTTTAAATAACGCACAGACCGCAAAAATGGGCAAGAAGATCCTATAAATGGCATCAAATAAACGTAGCTGCGTAATGCCACCAAATTACTTATTACATACAGAAAAACTTGCATGCCGACTTTATTCACCCTTTAACATAGATTTGTTTAGAATCATAGCAAACAAAGGGTGTAAGTATACCTAAATGCAAAAGTTCAAATTTTTTGCTTTTTTTTTTTTTTGTAAATCGAACTGTTTATGTACAAACAATTATTACAGTTTAATGTGAATTAATATTTTATTTTATCCATTTAATATTTTATTTTTCTTAAAAAATTTAAAAGTAAATTTCTTAAGAGAGGATTGGACATTACATGTAAGTATATTAATTTTAAATATATAAATAAAATAAATAAATATTTTAAGTGCTCTTCAAACAGCAGTTTTTTTTTTAAATTTCCATAATAAACTTAAAGGTATCTAACTTAAAATTAACTTTTTGACAGTTTTATCACTTTTTTCTATGCCCCTTCTCCCTCAAGTCATATTAATAACTAAACTAGAAACATAATAATTAATTGAAAATAAATAAAAATACTTTCATTATGTACATAAATAACTTATTTTCCGCATTAAAGCGAAAAACTGTCTCAAAGTGTCACTGTCCTGTATGCTGCTGCATTCATATTCCATTGCAATAGTAACCTTCGTTACATTCACATGTCTTGGTTACATACATACTAATAGTACATAAAATGTAGTGTAGCTTCAATGAATATTTTTTATCCTTAGAATCAAGTCAGTATTCATTTCGGTTGTCGTGGCGGTGGTGATATCCAAGTTATGCCAGTGATTTTCGTTCCAGCTGGTATTGGACGTATAGTTAGATTTTTGGGAAGTTGAACACAATTCAAATCAGATGAAGATGCTTGAAGTTGTTGTTGTTGTTGTTGAGTTGTTTTTGTCGTTTGCGACGAAGGTTCTAGCAGCATTGAATTACTATTTGTGGTAACGTCAGAAATTTGATAATTAACTTGTGATGTGGGTGGTGTACTAATTTTTAGTTGTCCATTTAAAATGTTCACTTTTTTCGGAGCAATCGGTCGATTTGAACTGATTGAGACGATTTTTGGAGCAATCTGCTTGGTTGTTATATTATACTGATGATCAATTTGATATGTTGATGGAACAACATGGAATGGAGCTATTTTTACAATTTTTGGAGCACTGTGATTTGGCTGTGCTGTCACATATTTTGGAGTAACATTGCATGATTTTGGTAAATTCAGATACGATGGAATCTTAATTGGCTGTGCTGGTACATCTTTTGGTGCAAGTTGACGAACTGAAATGAGAAAAAATAAAATACATTTAATATTCTAAATTATCTAAATATTTTAAATTTAAATTTATTGTATAGTATGCATAGTTTTGCTTTGGAGTTAAGCCTTTCACCGGGGCAAGAGAGAAATATCAGTTTTATTGCTATGAGAATTTTGGTCAGTATAAGAACGAAAAATACGAAACCAAAATCTGACTGATGATATTTTTTTGCTTGGTAGCCAGGGGACAATGGCGAAAGATCGTATTTAGACCGTTTTTCGGAAATATATCATACAAATATGTGTAACTGCTAAAAAAAAAAAATGATTGATGCAAACATTCATTACGAAAGAAAAATTTGACGGTTTGACCGGGAAATATTTGGTTCTGCAAAATAATTGGGTTTTAGTGAGCACCTTCTGTAGAGAGCCTTACTGGTTCAACTTTACATTAAAATAAAGTCTTTTGTATATTATAACCTACTAGCTGTTTTACCCGTCGTTGCAGGTTTTCATAAAAAGCCAGGCACTAAAAAGCTAATTACGAAAACTTTTTTATTTTTTAAAAAAATGTGCCACAAACAGATGCTCCGATATATTTATTTTATCGGCAAAATTCCAAAAGTATGGCAAAATATTAAAATATACATTGAAGAAATCGGTAAGAGTCCAAGTTTATGGAAAAATGTCCAAAATATCGGTAAATGTCCAAAAGTAACGAAATACACCAAAGAAATCGGTAAAAGCCCAAATGTATCGAAAAACATTTAAAATATCGGCAAAAGTCAAAAAGTATAGAAGAACATCTAAAGTATAGGTAAAAGTCCAAATATAACGAAAACATCCAAAATATAGGTAAAAGTCCAAAAGTTTCGAAAAATATTGAAAAACATTTAAAATATCGGTAAAGGTCCAAAAATGTCGAAAAACATCCTACATATCGGTAAAAGCCCAAAATTATTGGAAAACATTGAAGAAATCGGTGAAAGTTCAAATACATATATCGATAAATATTCAATGTATCGAAAAGGATCCAAAAGTTTCGGAAAATATTGAAACACAACTAAGAAATTGGTAAAGTCCAAGTTTATAGAAAAACACCCAAAATATCGCAAAAAATTCCAAAAATGTCGAAAAACATCTTATATATCGGTAAAAGTTCGAAAGTTTTGAAAAATATTGAAACACATAGAAGAAATCGGCAAAAATCTAAGTTTATTGAAAAACATCCAAAATATCGGTAAAATTACAAAAAAGAAATCGAAAAACATCCTATATATCGGAAAAAGCCCAAAAGTTTTGAAAAATATTGAAACACATTGAAGAAATCGGTGAAAGTCTAAAAACAAAACATCCAATATATCGAAACAAAATCAAAAGTTTCGAAAAATAGTGAAATATGTACATCGAAGAAATCGGTCAAAGTCCAAGTATTTCGAAAAACATCCAAAATATCGAAAAAAGTCAAAAAGAATTGAAAAATATTGAAAAACATGTAAAACATAGTTAAAAGTCCAAAAATATTGAATATATTGAGTTGGCATCACTGACGAAGTCACTCTCATTTTTGCTCTCATCAACAACACAACATCAAGAATAAAAAAAAACAATAAATGAAAGAGACGGAAAAGACAACAACAGCACATAACTCATGGCGCAGCAAGCTATAGCGACTGAAATGCAAACGATAATTTTTATGCAAGCATTGAATTTTTTTTTTTCAACAACTTCATACTAAAAAAAAAAAGGTTTATATTATAAGAACCGAAAAAATAAGTATACATTCCCGTTCCTTTTTACCCGTAGAACGTTTTAAAAAAAAAATTATTAAAATCGGTTCGGTATATTTTGCACCAAATCGTTACATAGGGTTTTCATATAAATAGTATAGATTTATTTTTATGTGAATTAGAATGTTATTAACGAAAATTATTCGAAAGTTAGCAAGAAGTTAACATTTCCTATATTTTAAAATGCTAATATAAAGCTCTTATAAGATGCATTATGGATACTTTCCTTCTGCCGAACGATGTCTACTAACTTATTTTGACAATGCATTGCTTCTTTCTTTATTCTTTTCATTCCTAAAAGGTTTTGGATCGTGACGGAAAACAAGTGTCATGCAAATACATCATTCATGCGCCGTCATTGGCACAAGAAGGAACAAAATATCAATAAAAACATTTAATAAAAAATAAATAAAACCTTTTACAAATTTATGAATTTGTCTTATATTTTCTTTATATTTTTAAGTTATTCAGTCATGTTCTGAAATCCGATTCACTTCAGAAACGGAATGAAAGCAATCTTTAGCAGCTCCGCATTTCGATAACTAACACCAAATCAGATTTATGTTCCGGTTAGTCGAATAGGAACCATTAGCTTTATTTGTTGAAATACAAATCCGATTCCATCTTATTTGTCGCAATGCAGAGCTCTTGAAGATTGCTTTCATTCCGATTCCGAAGTGAATCGGATTTCAGAACATGCCTGATTATATTTTACAAGCTTAAAACTTAATAAATAAAAAAAAAAGAAAATAAGATAATCACACTTAAATTTTTTGTTTTATTTTTGAACCTTGAAGACTTTATGTGCAAACGTGCAAGAAGATATTTTTATACAAATTCTTATTGATAACCGAAATCAGATTTGTTTTTACTTTTTAATTTTTTAAAGTTTAAAATAATTCCATAAAAGGAAAAAAGTTAAACCTCTTATCTAAAAGAAAAGCTATTTTCTAAATTCTTGTATTCATATCTTTTTGATCAGACTGGTTGTATATTAGAAATTGCTTCTTTACTAAGGTAACTCAAGTCGACATTTTGAATTTTGAAGAATTTTTCACCTTATTATGTTTACTAAAATCGCCCAATGGTCAAAATTTGACCAAAAATGTATCAAATAATTTTGGTATTTTTTGAACAGTTTTAGTACTTTTTTTGCTATTTGGTACAAAATAGAAAAGCATGATGTCAGTGTCAGTTAGCTTTTTATACCCTACACCTATGGTTTATTCACTTTGTCCTTCCGTTTGTAACGCAGAGGAGGCGTGGCAGATATAGAAAAGTATATATATTTTTGATCAGTGTCACTTCCTGAGTGAAGGGTATTTAATGTTTGGCCAGGCCAAAGGATACACCCTTACTAGTTGTCTTTCCCTTTGTGCTGTATCCTCTTTTCAGCTCTGTGTGACCGCTTACATTGTCGTTGTTAATATTGAAAAATTTTGCATTTAATTTTACCTGATTTAATGGCAAAATATTGAAATAGTTTTAACTGTGTGCACATTTATATACAAATACCTTACTAATGGTGTATAATTCAAAGTCGTGCTCCATTTCTAACATAGTAAAAAAGGTAGGACAAATTTTTGTCCTGCATATTAATAAATAAATTTCCCTGATTTTTTAAAGATATTTATGATTGATCCCTGATTGATCTTGTTGAGCTCTTTGGCAAATGTGAAATTACAATTACGGCCAAACGGATATATTTAAATCACTAAAGCAACACTTCTATGAAATACTACAAACAAAGCGATTCTATATCATTTCATTTTGCGTTTTTTACGTTTTGACAAGTGGTTGATTATTTATATTGAAATCATTTCATTACACTATTTGTTTGAGTATTTACATTAAAATTATTTCATAATACTATTTTAATTTTTATGTCGAGCCAATCAGAACTTTTGTTTATTCTTTATTTATAAAAGGCTAAAACACGATTAAATTTATTAATAAAAACAATAATTTTAAATTTAACTGCTTTCGCGCCGACGTTTCGAGGATTATTTGTCCTCTTCCTCAGGGCGTCTGTTTATTAACTAAACTAAACAAAACAAATTTGTAAACACAAAGAGACAAATAAAGTTTCAATAATACAAACATAATAATGACCACATCTGACAAAGGCAACAAAACAGTGATCTTATATAAAGCTGAATATGAGAATAAAATGAAAGACATTATCAATGACAAAAATACTTACAAAACTATGAGAACTGATCCTACGCAAAAATTAGAAAATCTAAATAATAAAATTGTCAAAGAACTATACAAACTTGAACAAATAGACAAAATGCTAAAATACAGACTAACTTGTCATTCGGCTGTAGCCCCGCGACTTTATGGACTTCCAAAAATCCACAAGGCCAATATCCCCTTAAGACCCATCGCTTCATCTACGCAGGTCCCATGTTACAAACTCGCCAAACATATAGGTAGCAAACTTAAACACATAATTTCCGATAAATACAACGTAATCAACGCAGTCGAGGTAAAAAAAAAAAAAAATCAATTGAAAGACGTTACACTGAAGGAAAATGAAGTGGTCATTTCACTAGATGCTATTTCCCTATTTACAAATATACCCATACACTTGGCAATTAAATCCATAATGAAAAAATGGCCACAAATATCTAAATATACAACCATCAGCAAAGGATACTTTCTTAAAATTCTCAACTTTTGCCTCAAAGACAACAACTACATAATTCTTGGAGAAACTATATATAATCAAGTCTTCGGCATGCCAATGGGTAACCCACTTTCTCCACAAATTGCTGACATAGTCCTTGATGACCTTCTCGATAATACAATTAACAAGCTAGCTGAAAAAAACATACAAATCACCAAAATTTTCAAATACGTAGACGACATTCTTGCTATTGTGAACCAGAATGACATACCAATTATTTTAGACGAGATGAATTCCTATCACCAAAAGCTACAGTTTACTGTAGAGACAGAAAAGGACAATTCAATAGCATATCTTGATATGCGCATAATTAGGAACGACAACAAATTAGAATTTGACTGGTACACGAAGCCGATATCTTCAGGAAGAATTTTGAATTTCCATTCTAACCAACCAATACACCATAAAATAAATACAGCAAAAAATTTAATAAATAAAATGTTAAAAATCAGTGATACACATTTTTGGACTAAAAACCTTAAAATAGCTAAACAAATTCTAGCCAACAATAGTTTCCCAATTACTCTAATTAACAAATTAATTAAAACAATCACAACAGAAATAACAAACAAAACTACAAAAACAAATTCTAATAACATTAACACAAATAAACGTTATCATCGTGTACCATACATTCCAAATGTTACAGAAAATAAACAATTAAAAGAAATTATTAACAACAACAACAACAATATAAATTTCGCGCACAAACCAATTTGGACTTTGACCAACATCTTCACCAAAACTAAAACACCAATAGAAAAACAACAACAATGCAATGTTATTTACAAAATTAACTGTTCAGGCAAAGATGAGTCATGCAGTAAAATTTACATAGGGACCACCAAACGTAAGCTGACGACAAGAATCAATGAACACACGAACGACATCAAAAGCAACAAAGAAACAACGGCTTTAGCGCAACACATAAAAAACACCGGACATTCGGCGGACCTCGGCAACGTAGAAATAATCGACAGAGAAACAAACTATAACATTAGACTAACATTAGAAAGCTTACACATACAGAAAAACATAAACAAAACAATGAATAGGAAAGAAGACTGTGATAACATCAGCAGCACTTACTATTTAGCTTTAACATAGAGCTTTTAAAACTTAACATTAAGCTCTTTTTCAACTACGGAATGTAAATGTTAACGTTATGTTTGTATTATTGAAACTTTATTTGTCTCATTGTGTTTACAAATTTGTTTTGTTTAGTTTAGTTAATAAACAGACGCCCTGAGGAAGAGGACAAATAATCCTCGAAACGTCGGCGCGAAAGCAGTTAAATTTAAAATTATTGTTTTTATTAATAAATTTAATCGTGTTTTAGCCTTTTATAAAATAAAGAATATTTAACTAAAGCGATTTTAATCTTAAAATAACTTTTGTTTATTGTTTGTAAACAAATATTGTTAACAGGTTGTTTTATGCTCAGCCAATCAGAATGAATGTGTTTGTTTATTATATTATTTGACAAGTTCCCAACCAACAATTTTATAACCTTTTCAATTTTTAAGCTTGGGAAAAGTTAATTTTCAAATGTTTTCATAACCAATTTTCAAACGTTTGGAAAATATTATTTTTTTATTATTTTTTAAATTGATTGGCAAAGTTAAAATCAACAATTGGAAAATTATTTATTTTCAAACGTTTCAATAACCGTTTTCCAAACATTCGAAAAATTTTGTATTTTATTTTTTCAATAACTTATCGAGCTAAGTAAAACACAAGGCATTTGAATCATAACTGGCACGTTAGGTCAGTTGATAAGATTGTCGACACATAACTTGGAGGTCATAGGTTCGATTCTCAGCAAACATAAATTTTTTTTTATTTTTAACTAAATATAAAAATGTTTGGAAAACGTTGTTTTATGAACATAATAAACACTAACAAAATGTTAATTGAAAAGTTAAAGAAACAATTTAAAAATATTGAATAAAAAAATCTGGAAAATATTGTATAAAAACATTTATAAAAAGCTTGCTCCAAATGATTTTCACAAGCTTGCTATGAAGGGTCCAGTTTCGATTATTAAATAATTAGAATTCAAGAATTTCCAACCACTTTGCAAGTTAATTTCCAAACGAAATGTTTGCTTCAATAAGCGTATAATAAGTTATTTTCCAAACGTTTTTGTTTGTGGGGTTATTATCAGGTACCTATGTAATTTATTTTAAGATTTTCAATTGAATGTATACACAATTCTTAAGCTGTTTATTTATCAATATGTATAAATATCGTTTACAATGGTTCAATAAACCAGAAGATATTGTTTAGTTTTAAGTATAAAAACAAATAATGAAATTTCCTTTTTTTTAAATTTTTTCGGAAAAAATTAACGCAATGTAAACAATGTATTTTATAATTTATGTTATGTAGTAGAATAAGATATGTATTATTTTTACAAATTTATAAACCTAATTAAGAAACTCTTAGATAAATACGTGTGTATGTTAAGAAAGAATGTATGTAATGTAATGTAGTATTAAGACAAAATGTATTTCAAAGTAATTAAATAAATGGCAATATTCAATAAACCAGTCCGAGATAAAAAGTACAAATCGATACATCCAACGTAAAAGTTGGTAACTCAAGTTTATTTTATATAGGTTTTCATACAAACAAAAAAAAAGTTAGAATACAAAAATGCTCATAACTAAAAACTACGATTTTTCAGTTACCAACTTTTACGTTGGACGTATCGAATTGAACTAATAAGATAAATTATTATTTGCCTTAACCCTTTTTGGAAGACTGACCAAGCTAGAGGTAAGCAGTCTCAATTGCGACCTTTGTATAGAAATATGGAGTCGCTTTAAAACGAACCTTTTCAAAATATCTCAAAAACTGCACGTGCGAGAAAAAAATGACTTCAGATTCAATTTCAGTACAAAATTTTACATTAAAAAAGACGTATCGGAACACTTGGAGCATAAAATTTTTTAAAATTTGTAATTTTGTATAGTGACAAAACAGTTGCATCCAATTACTGAACTGAAACAATATACTTATAGGTGAAAACATAGGAACCCTCCTTTCCTTTTCATTAGGCTTCCTATGTATTGTATATCAAGGATCTGAGACCCAATTTCGATTTTAAAATCGTTATCGAGCGGGAAAGCGCAGTTGGCGATGAATCTTTTACCTTTGAGGTTTAGAAGATGATGCTTCTATGTTTGCATGACTTTTAGCAATATGTTCTTTTAAAACATAAGATCTAGTAAATATTTTATCACAAATATCACACTTAAAAGTAATTTTATCATGCACAGCGCTAATGTGCCGTTTTAAGGCATACATTTTAATAAAAGGCCTAGAACATATATTACATTTATTCTTCAGCATTTTGTTGTTGTTGATATTAATGTTGTTTGTGTTACTGTTGTTGTTGTTGTTGTTTTTATTGTTGCTGTTGGTATTGTTGTTGTCGCTGCTATCTAGGATATTAAAAATATTCAATTCAATTAAAATTAATTGATTCTATAAATACATATTACATAGTTCATTATGTTCATACAAAGGCATGAAAAAACTGAGAGCTATAATGTAAAGCAAGGGTGTCTGTATTTCAGAATAACTGAGCAAAGCGCAGCCAGCGTAGAATTTTGGCTCGTCTACGAGGGGCACACTGGCAACACTAATGTCAATAGCTAAAATCTGGCAACACCATAATAAAGTTTGACATTTTTTAGCATGAACGTACTCACAGCGTACTCCTAGTTGCCGCGAGAGGTAATAAATGTTCACCAATCACCATTATTTTTTTCGTACCCTACATTTCTCTTCAACATAATACACCCTTTTTTCACCACTCAAGGGTTCTCCCATACAAAATTTAGAAAATAAATTCCTTGTTGCCGCGAGAGGGAGAAAATGTTCACAGATCACCATTATTTTTTTCGCCCCAACATTTTTATATAAATTTTGTATGGGAGTCCCCTTAAAGATTAGAAATGGATACGAGTTTTTTTGCACTTTTCATTTTTCGCACAGTGTAATTGTTAACTATAATTTTAACGATAAAGAAAATATATATATAAATCTTAAATTAATTTTCATTCTTACAATACCTTTTAGCATATGACCTTAGATCAATTTAACCAAAACACACACACACAAACGGCACGCGACCAGTCGAACACTTTGAATTATTTTCTAGTCAAAAAGAAGACATTTGTAAGAATCATAATGTAATCATAAAAAAATGATTCATAATTCTACCAAAAATAATAAATAATAGGTTAAGAACCGTATTATTAAGACTCATGAATAAAAATATCAAACGAGTCGTTAACTTGAGTCATAAATGCCATCAATATGACCCTTATTTGTGGCATAAAACTACTAGTTTTTTTTTTTTTAAGTGGAATAAGTACATTCAAGGTGCAAAAGCAATATCATAATATGAGTTGGCTGACATTTTGTTAGAAATAAATAAAATTGGGCTTTGTTTTCACGAAAAGTTTACTTCATGATGTGGAATTGATGGCATTAAATTGAAAAAATGATACCGACCATTTTGACACATAATGTGTATGACATTACTTTTGTTCCTTTTTGGACCTATTCTACTTAAAAAAAAAAAAGAAAAAAAATTAACTTGATGAATTCGAATTTGTTTGGCATCACCCAATTTTGCCGTCAAAAAAAATTTGTATGGAATTGATGAGTTTTTGATAGTGAGAACGCTTCTTCAAATAATTTGTCAAAAACTTTGAAGAAAATCAAAAATTTTTGACTTTTCGCTGATTTGACGAGCGATTTGATGAGTTATTTGAAAGTGTGAAAGCAAATACATTTTTCTGTATGCGTATTTTCATTTTAAAACGAGATTTCAACGAGTGCACGTCGCACAGTGGGGCAAGGAGCTCTCATATGTGGCATCAAATAAACGGAGCTACGCACTGCAACCAAATTACATATACATACAATACTAAGGGTGGATCACTTAGGCTTTCAACAAAATTTGGTCGAATTTGAACAAGAGGGCGTGGCACCTCCCATACAAGCCAAATCTTAAAATCTCTAAACTGATGGTACTATCTGAGATGATCAAACCAAATTTCGCACACTTGCTACTAATAGTATAGGTAAACTCTGGTAGGAAAATTTGCGAATTCAGATAAGAGGGCGTGGTACCGCTCATACAAACAAAGTCTTAGAAACTATACTGAGGGTACTATCTGAGATAATCAAACCAAATTTCGTACACTTGCTACCAATAGTATAGGTAAACTCTGGTAGGAAAATTAGCAAATTCGGACAAGAGGGCGTGGTACCTCCCATACAAGCAAAATCTTAAAAACTCTATATTGAGAGTGCTTTCTGAGATAATCGAAGCAAATTTGGTGCAATTGCTACAAATAGTAAAGGTCAGCTCTGATAGGAAAATTAGAGACACGCTTTCAGATATTTTGACCAATATTGGGACTTGTAATGAGATAATTTTTTACTTAAGTGTTCGTGATGACCACCTGTCCTCTTTTCCATCTGTTTTAACAAAAAGCCGAATTGCTGTTCAAAATTATCTTTTCCAGTACTATACATAATGTTTATAAGTTCTTGTCTCGTGACAAATAATAAGTTAGAGGCCATTTCTATAACAAAATTAGAAATATTGAATAATGTGGGCAATGCAAGATAAAATATTTTATTTTAGGTTATGTTCCAAAAATCGAAGTAAATTTTAAAGTAGCAAAATTTTCTTGTCGTTTCTAAAAGTTAATACACAACAGAATCTTTTTGCATGACAACTAATGCTTGGAAAGGCTTGGAACCTAATAAAATTATCCATAATTTATTTAATTTCGTGAAAATTTTCTTCTCCATTTTATTTTACTTACCTACCTAAAAGTGTTAACATTTTTAAAGAAAAAAATATGTTTATATACGGTTACATACTAGAAGATGAAGGCTCCATGGTCAAATACATTAAAAGTTAATAAACTTTAGCAAAAAGCTGCTTTGATTAATATGGAAATAACTTATAAAAATTATTTCAGTCTACAAAGTTAAAGTTTAGCATGCTGTAGTGATGAAATGGATTTGTTACAAGTCATTTGAAAAATGGCAATAAGTACGTTGGTTAATATTGTACTTAACCAATATAAAAGGATATCCTGAAATAACATTTAATTTTTTGAATTATCGCCAGGTATTGAGAGTATCTGCCCCACTGTGCGTCGGTCGGATGAGGAATATGATTTTTTTTTATATTATAAGGGTTTATTTCATTATTTTAAGTAAGGTTGTGGTTTAAAGGAAGCTTAAATAATTTAATTTAATTATTAAATAACTTCCTAGCCGATTTGCATATACATGTGTAATTTTAGATGCAGCTACTGAAGAATTTTATGTACAAAAGTATATTTTTTTTTGTAAAATAGTAACAAAATAATTTTTATTTGTTTTTCAAGATTTACAGCCTTATCATGTATGACGAACGAATAAAGTGACTGATTTTCACTCATTAAAATCAACTTATTAAAACTTTTTATTAAGAACTTACTACAACCTAAGCGTTCATTTAAGTTCAAAGAATAAAGTTTGTAAGCATAAACTTCAAATCATTTTTTAACTTGGAGGATGTAAGCAGTTGAAAATCAGTACAACGATTCGTTTGTCATACATGATAAGGCTATTAATTTTTGGTATTTCCACTACATTTTAATAATTAGTTTCTTTGTTTTTCATCGACGCTTCAATTTCCATAACCAGAATTCATCCGCTATTGCGATGTTGCCTCATCGGCGTACAAAGCAAAACTGAAATTTGAAGAGTGATTTGATGGTGTGTACACTCAAAAAAAAAAAAAATTACTGATGCCAAACAAATTCGAATTCATCAAATTAAAATCGACAAATTTTGATAGTGTGTAAACTGCTATTGAAGTTTTCATAGAAAAATAATTTGCGCATTTATTGTGCTGACTTACTCACTGAAATATGAGTCAAAACGGAATCATACGAGCCTGCTCCGTAATCCATTTCAATTACTTTTCATTTAGGATATTACAGGTTTTACAAATAACATTGATTTGCATTAACAAAAAAGTAACCGTTTAGAAAATATTCTTAAAAAAACCGCAAACAGTCGAAAAACTCGACTTTATCGAATATTTCCGAAACAGTTACTTTTTAATAAATGCAAATCAATGTTATTTGTAGAACCTGTAGTTCTCCACAAAAAAGATTCTTATACTTTTTATCGTGCGACTCACTATTTTCATTAAAAAGCCTCCTAAGTGAAAAGTAATTGAAACCACGCGGATTACGGAACAGGCCTGATAAAGGGATTCTTAATGCTTGTAGATTAAATTATACATATATTGAATACGTAAATACCAGTTATTACAAATTTCTTTAAAAAGGACTTCTTAACAAGAATTAGTAATCCGTCAGCAAAATAGATATAAAATAGAAATGTACTTACAACGTTTTGGAGCGAATGGCGTAGTTGATGCTGCTGCTCCTGCTGTCGACGCAGTTGCTGTCGTTGTGAATGCTGAATGCGTTGTTGAAGCTGTCGTTGTCATGACTACGGAACCAGTCAAAAGAGATCGCAAACTTATCTCATCCCTATTGGCTGAAGTCGGTAGATTTTTATTTAATGTACTGACATTTACAATTTGTATTCCAGAAGATCCTGCTGCTACATTTGACTGTTGTATGGAAGGTGAAGCTGTAAAACTATTACTTGATAATAGTTCACTTAAATCAAATTGTGTGCCCGGCGCCGCGTCTGCAATATTAGGTGGTAAAATAAGCGAATCATTTGATAGAAATTGACTGATATTTTTAATTTGAGTTCCGGAAGGCTCTACTGCAACATTTGTCGATATATTTGGTAATAATTGACTGACGTATTTAGTTTGTATTGCCGGACTCGCTGCTGCTGCAATGTCTGACTGTTGATTTGATGGTGAAGCAGGTGAATCATTATTAAATAATTCACTTAAACTTTTTAATTTTATTTTTGGAGCCGCCGTAACGTTCGATTCGTTTCTGCAATTTTTCAACTCGCTAGCGCAAACAATATCATCATCTTCTACAATTTCAACACTTGAATCTGTATTATTATCATCATCATCTAACAGCTCTTTTTTTATATCACCAATTTTTGGGTATGATATCCTTAAACGTTTATTATCCGAACACAAAGTGGTGGTATCATCGTTTTCGAAGGCACGTTTTGCAGCGATTGCCGATGCAATGGCGTTAACAACATTTAGTTTAAGCGGACGAATTTGGCAAACTTCAACTTGATCATCCGAAATAAACTCACAGCTAATTTTTATTTGTAGTCCCATGTGTGCGCTCTGGAAATGTTCATCTACATCTACTAAGTTCTCAAATTGTTCCAAACATAATTCACAGTGATATTTTAAATGAACATTATGAGCATTTTTCAAATGCTTGATATAAGTTTGGGTAAAAATATCTGCTGATGTACAAAAGAAACATTGGCGTGTTGTAGATAATATTTTTCGACCAGCTACAAATACAACACCGATTGATACATTTGTACCTTCTACAGAGCGATCCAAGCTAATAAATGGCACATCACGTGAATTGTGTTCTGTTTTTATGTGTGCCATTAAATTTGCACGTTGAAAGTGATAAAACCCACAAACACAACATGCAAAAATATTCGACTTATGCATAGCAAAATGATCTAATATCTGGTCCCAATTATTGCATTTGCTTATATAAAAAGAGCACTTTGAACATTGAAAACGCATGCTGTTAATAGTATGTCTAGTTTTTAAATGTGTAGCCAATTCACTATCACAAGCTGTTTTGAATGTACATTTTTTATCTAAGCATTTTTTCATACAGTGACTTGTGCGTGAGTACATTGGAAAACTATCCAGCCATTCCGCTGTCAACGGAACGATCCATTTATTAGGCAACTTTGACTTCTGCTCAGTGGCGAGCTGATCTAAACGTTTAATTACATTCACACGTAACGCCTCCAAAAATTCTAAACGTTCGGTACAAAACTGTGCATTTATCAATATGTGATATGAATATCGTATGTTGAATTTAATAGTTTCAAAACGTATATCAGTTGTATTAGCAGTAGTGCTGTGTTCCAATCGAAAATGTCGTACGATACCCACAACGTTGACAAATGTCATGCCACAATGAAAGCAAACATATAGATGACGACAATGCTCTTCAAAGTGCTGTGAAAAATCCGCTACAGCAAATTCCTTTCTATCGGGACAATGCGGACAGCTTGCTATTGAGCAATTGTGTCGTAGTTTCATGTGACGCGACCAAAGCTCATGATTTGAGAAAAATCCACCACAAGTTGTTTCGGCACATTGATATAATATATCGGGTGGCAATCCAGTTTTCGCAGTCAATTTATTAAGTAGACTACCAAGTGAGTCCACTGCAATTTGTTCCAATTGCTCGAAACTTGGTTTCATGTCTTGCGGTTCCTCTAAGATTTCGTGTATTTCTTCGTCGCTGTGGAAACTGAAGTCAGCTGCAGTATCTTGATTGCTTAATATCACATTTGTGTCTGTTGCTAATATTTCACTAGCATTTACACCGGTTTGACGTATATTTATGGGCAATACATCTTCTTTAATATCACAGAGTGTAAGATTTGATACAGCATCACCCTGCAAATTGAAAATAAAAAAAAAAAAATGTTATTTCATTCTCGATTTTTTATAACCTATAATGGGGGTTTGGGAAAACCTATTTGCGAATATAAACTTGGTTTTTCTTATATCAAGTCAGGATACTTCAAAGTGTAAAAAATGCTGTTTGATTTCGGCGGTAGGAAATAACGCCCCAAACAAAAAGAAATAACGCCCAAATTATTTTCATAAAAATGATTTGTGGGCGTTATTTCCAAATGGATTATTTCGAGTTAATGGGGACCCTATTGAATATTGTTTGGGCAATGTATAATTTCGATAAATGAGCGTTATTTAATTTTTTTAGCGTTATTTTATTGGGATTTATTTTCTACTTCCTTTGATTTCGAAGATAGTTTCGGCTTTAAAAATTAGGGCGTTATTTCGTTTTTATTTCTAAAATGAAATGCCGCTCACATTTGGTTATTGAACATAAAAAAAAATGTTTTCTTAAATCCTGGGTCATATAAAGGAAGATTATTTTCGGATATGCCCACATATGTTTCTTGAAGAAAAGAGTATATTTGAACATAATTAAAGTTAATAAATGCTAACATGTATAAAATTAAGAAACTTGTCGTTTTTGATTGTTGTATAATGAAAATATATCATATTTTAAGTTAAGGTACACGCAAGTTCGGAATTAGGTTTAACGCAAAATTTTAGTCCGGAATTAGGGACAAATGCAATGTTTTTTAAAATATAAAAATGTATTACAATATCAGCATTATGATGCTCAAATTGAATTACAATCGACTACGGATAAATCAATTGTTATGAGAAATCATATTTCCGGTCTTAGAATTGAGTTGTATGGCTAGGAGCCATTCTAAAAGTAGTGAGTGCCTTAATATACCGTAATTCGGTACATTACTTTACTTCAAAATATGAACTTTCTGCAAAAACTCTAAAATATGAACATAATTTTTCTAAAAATTTAAACAGAATATGAATTTATTTCTATGGGGATTATAGTGAATCAAGATTCTAGGGGAATTTTCTTCAACTGCAATAGAGAATGCACGGCAAACTGAGAAAATTCCCCGGAAATATTTATTCACGATGACCCCCTACATCTTTTTATATGTGATCTGTGTAACGAGCGAGCAAAATGCACAAAAAAAACTTCGCAAAAATGAAAGCGCTTGGTTTTAATTAGCTCATATTATCGCGACCTTACTGTAATATCGTTTTTTTTTTTTCCTTTATGTATCACTTACTTTTTGAACATCTTGTAGAACTCGCAAACACGTATATGCCAATTCATCTGGATGTTTCAATGCAAGATGTGACTGCATTTCTTTCTTGTCTGCTGCATTTCTGCCACAATAGATACAGACATATTCATCAAAAGCTTCTTCGATAGCTTTATGTTGTTGCATTAAATGCTTCTTCAAATTGCTTAAAGCATAGAAACCTTGATGGCAATCTTTTAAAGAAAATAAAATTGTAATTATTTCTATAACAAAAAGTATGGAACATTATGTTCCTAAATAAATATGAATTAACTTACAATTACACTGCAATTTTGAAACATTTTGCTCCATGGAATGCATCATATCGGCAAATCGTTCATTAACTGTTGCTATAGCGCCATCACAAGCATATACAACATCGCATTCAACATCTTCGTCGTCCATAAAATGTGCAGTACGCCTGTGTATTACCGTATTGCCCGGTATACAACTTCGATAACCACATTTTGAACATTGAAAGCAGCTATAGTAATGCATATCCAGTACATGTTGAATAAGCGCCCCAGGGGTTGGACATTGATTTGGTTGCAGCATACAATAGCTACAATCCAAATAACCACTCGGTGGACATTCACTTGTACTGTGATCATATAAATGATTTAACATTTCAACAGATTCATTTGTAGAAAACAGGCAATCAGTGGCTCTACATTTGAATAAACCAAAGTAGGGTGTGTCTGGAGTATATAAGCGATACCAAAGTTGTGGTTGGTTTCTTTTAAGCAATTTCGTTTGCAATGTTTGTGAAAAGTTTTGAGTTTCTGCTCCTACTTCTCCTAATTCAATGTCGATTTCATTTTTAACCACAGGTTCTGTTTTAACTACAATTGGACGTGGAATTTCTTCTGCGGTTGCTATTGTATCATCAATATTGTTTTCATTATGAATAACTGTCACTGGTGTAGTAGCAATTTTGGTTCTAGTGGCAACACTAGGTGCAATTTTTTTCTAAAATTTTAGAAAAAAAAATCGAGAATTAAATTTTTTTATTGAAGTAAAAATTTTAATGAGAAATCGTCAATGGACTGGAAAAACTAAGCTAAAACTAATTGCAAAAAAACCCCATAAATATATATACGCTAGTAAAATCATGGCCGTTATAATGAATTTACTTAAAAAGTCCCACTCGAGAATATATTCCTTTTTTAAAAGTTTTTGCAAACATGAATATTTGGAGAATGGAAATTCTCTTTCTAGCAGGGTTACATTTTTCTACAAAATTTTGGAAAAAAAACTACTATGCAACTCTGGTATTTTCTATTTGATTTTGACAACCACTGAAGATTTAGCCATGACGGGATTTATAAATCTCGTTGTTTAATCCTACGCGTTTCCACCGGCCGAAGAAGATTTATGAAAGTTAAAGATAACATGGTCAAATTTAAATTGTTTTCTTTTAAGAATATTTTCTTTTCAAATTTCTTACTTTTGTTCTTAATATTTTCTTCCATTTTTTATTTTTTTTCTTTTTGTTAGCCTTGATCAGATTTATATGAAGATTTAAAATAAATCTCGTCAGAAATAGATTTATTTTTATATGGTAAATAATGTGATTCACAACGAGACTTAGAGACGAGATGAGAAAAAAATTCTCGATAATGTTTATTCATGATAAGGCCCCAATATTAAACAAAAACGAAAATGTTTCTTAACAGAATAATTACCTCGGAAGCATTCAAATTAGCTAACTCGTCCAAAATAAACTCTCTTTTAAACTCCGACATATTTTGCATATCCGCAGGTATTCCCTCTATTTCCACATCCTCTAGCGATTCACTTTCTTGAGATGCCTCGTTCACAATTTCCGCATCATTTATAGCAGCCGCAATATATTTTTGTACTAAATTTGAATTATAACTTGAAGGCTGATCATGATGATCCCTCAAATGTTTATGAACATTCGCTTCATTGAGTTGCACGAAATTGCACAGTTTACAACAATGCAAGTAAATGGCCATCAAATTAGGCGGATATTGGTACATAGTTTGTATGCGGGCATTTCGACAAGATTTCGAATGATGTTTATGCGACTGTATGTCAGCTCGAAAGGGTTTCTGTAATTTGCAGTTCTCACATTGAAACCCATATTCGCCAGTATGTGAAGCGAAGTGATTATAAAAATTAATAAAACTATCAATTAAATTATCCTCACAAAACAGACATTTGACTTCGTATTTTAAAACACGTGGATTTTCTGCATTTGAGGCGCATGGTATTGCTGATGGCCAATTTATTTGTAAATCTCGCAATTCATCTTCGCTGAGGCGCGCAACATAAGGTTCACATTTATGTGTTCTTACATAGTGATTCACCAAATCGGATGGCTTTGATTTACAAAGTACACAATACCTGGTGTTACGTTCAGTCATGTTAGATAGCACATTTTTAACTTGATTTGTAGTGGGTTTTGTAGATTTCTTTGCTGTACTTTCAGGTTGCATTGTTTTATCGTATGATGCAGCTTGTACAAGTTGCACGTTTAAAACCTCCTCTTTTATTGGCAGCGGATTGTAGTTTACCTTACGTTTAGTGTGGTTTAAAAGTTTATTTATTCCTTCTTTAGTATGCCGCAATAAACGTACAACAGGTTGATTGTTTATGATGAGTTTTTTCTGCTCTTCCAATTTTCTTCTTTCTTCAGCCCTAAGTTCTTTTTCACGTTTAAATACAACTAGATCAAATGCGTCTGTATCCGATGATGACGATATATCTACAACGGTTGCATCTGCAATAGAAGTAGAATATAAATTTTAGTGTTTTTCAATTCAAACGAAATTTTTTATCTTAAATTTGAAACAACAAAGTTCAATTTCTGTGGTACTAGCCAGTTTAGGCATATAATCAAAGGAGTTTTTATTCCTAGACTATTTACAACTACACCTTATCAATGAGGAAAGAATGAGAATATTTTTGTAAACATTTTTTTGACCATATACTATGCTTCCATTAGAGATTTAGCTGTGACGAGATTTATAAATCTAGTCGTAAAATTCTACCGGTTTCCAACGGTTCAAAGAGATTTATTTTTGATACAAATGTCACAAGCGCGAAAATGAAAGTTATTCTTCCTTTTTTATTAATATTTATCTTAAGATTTATACGACGATTTAAAATAAATCTCGTCAGAAGTAGATTTATTTTTGTATGGTAAATCACGTTATTTATAGCGAGATTTAGAGCTACGTATCGAAATAGTCGTAAATCACCTAATAAATCTCTGGTAGAAACGTAGTATTACTCCATCGATCGATGCAATAAAATTTTTCACAAAAATGGTTCCAAAACGGTCACTTAGAAGGCCCGTTGAAACCTCTGTTCATGTCCAAAGTATATTTTCGACGTGTTCCCATCGATTGACGCAATAAAATTTGTTTTACAAAAATGGGCCCAGATCAGTCACTTATGTAGAGGACCCGGGACACTTCTGGTCAGGGTTTGATTTTGCTGAGCTATTTTTTAGCCTATTGATTTGCTGTGCTGCGACTATAGAAAAATTACGCAGCACAGCACTACAGTCGAAGCACAAATTTAAAATTGAACTGTCTGCTGTGCTGTGCTGTTTTTTCAATTCATAAGCAGTAGCACAGCCGAAGCTCTTTTACGAAATCCGATCGCTTGCTGCTACAGTTGAAGTCGATAATTTCAAAATGTTTACTTCGCTGCCGCTATGCTTTTCGAAAGAGAACGAAGCAATAGCAAAAGGATACAAAAACATTCAGGTTGCCACCTGGTTTTATTTTGTAAAATTAGCTTAAACCATACATTTAAAAAAAAAATTAATTAATTTTAGCCTTAAACCGCTTAGATAAACTTATAAAAAATCTAACATATGTTTTTAGGGTTGCCACCTGATTTTTTTAATAAAATCAAAACTTTTTCAATAAATTGCTAAAAATCATCATATTCTCTTTATAAATTGATATCTTGGGTCCAAAAACGACGAAACAAAAATTTAGGGTTGCCAGACGTTTTTTCGCAAAATTGCGTTTCTTTGTTAAATTTCTTTATTGAATGTTAAGGAATCGACCCAAAAACCCATAGTAAATTTTTTGGGATTGCCACCTGGTTTTTTTAATAAAATCAAAATTTTTTTCAATAAAATGCTTAAAATCATCATTATCTCTCTATAAATTGACATCTTGGGTCCAAAAACGACGAAACAAAAATTTAGGGTTGCCATATTAGGGTTGCCAGACGTTTTTTCGCAAAATTGCATTTCTTTGTTAACTTTCTTTATTGAATGTTATAGAATCGACCCAAAAACCCATAGTAAATTTTTTGGGGTTGCCACGTGGTTTTTTTAATAAAATCAAAATTTTTTTTCAATGAAATGCTTAAAATCATCATTATCTCTCTATAAATTAAGATCTTGAGTCCAAAAATAACGAAACAAAAATTAAGGGTTGCCATATTAGGGTTGCCAGACGATTTTTCGCAAAATTGCCTTTCTTTGTTAACTTTCTGTATTGAAAAGTTATAGGATCGACCCAAAAACCCATTGTAATTTTTTTAGGGTTGCCACCTGGTTTTTTTAATAAAATCAAAATTTTCTTCCAATAAATTCCTTAAATCAACATTTTCACTCTATAAATTGACAAAAATAACAAAACAAAAAATACGGCAAACCTAAATTTTTTTTTCGTTGTTTTTTACTCAAGATGTTAGTTCATAGAGTGAAAATGTTGATTTAAGGAATTTATTGGAAGAAAATTTTTATTTATTAAAAAAAACCAGGTGGCAACCCTAAAAATTCACTATTAGTTTTTGGGTCGATCCTATAACTTTTCAATAAAGAAAGTTAACAAAGAAAGGCAATTTGCGAAAAAACGTCTGGCAACCCTAATATGGCAACCCTAAATTTTTGTTTCGTTATTTTTGGACTCAAGATGTTAATTTATAGAGAGAAAATGATGATTTTAAGCATTTTATTGAAAAAAATTTTGATTTTATGAAAAAAACCAGGTGGCAACCCTAAAAATTTACTATTAGTTTTTGGGTCGATCCTATAACTTTTCAATAAAGAAAGTTAACAAAGAAAGGCAATTTGCGAAAAAACGTCTGGAAACCCTAATATGGCAACCCTAAAATTTTATTTCGTCGTTTTTGGACCCAAGATGTCAATTTATAGAGAGAAAATGATGATTTTAAGCATTTTATTGAATAAAATTTTGATTTTATTAAAAAAACCAGGTGGCAACCCTAAAAAAATATGTTGGATTTTTTATAAGTTTATCTAAGCGGTTTAAGGCTAAAATTAAATTTATTTTTTTGAGATGTATGGTTTAAGCAAATTTAAAAAAAAAAACATGGCAATCCTGAAAGTTGTTTCTGCTGTGAACAGCGAAAAGCAGAAGTTCAAACAGCCGAGTTAAATAAAAAGCAAAAGCACAAACGGAGTTACGCTTCGCTTCGTGTTTGTGCTTGCTTGGTTAAAACTTTGCTTTTTTCAATAACAAAAGCAATAGCAGAGCACAAAAACAAAAATGTGCTTGCTTGAATTGCTTTGACTTCGTTCGTTGAAAAAAAGCACAGCAAGCAGTAAGCCCAAAATGTAAAACGCAATAACTGACGCAGCACAGTTCAGCAAATTTTCGTTGCTTTAGCAATTTTATAGTCAGCAGATCAAACCCTGCTTCTGGTCATGTCCAAAATATAATTTTCGACTTTTTCCCATCTTTTCTTTCTTTTAACATTACACTCAATAACTGCACTCACTTAATTCCGCAAGTATTCATTGTACTAACTTCAATTCGAAAATAATAATGGATACATTCAACGACACTACTGCATTCATTTCAATTTGAAAATATTCGATGAAACTACTGCACTCACTTCAGTGCACGTGTATTAATTTATACTCGGCAATCATTCATACCTTTTACTCAATGTACTTGATTATGAACCGCACTGAAATAGAGTGCAACAGTGTCACAAAAGAAATAAGTGCATTCATGCAGATGCCATTTACATTAACGCAAAAATAAAAAAATAAAAACTCACTTTCTGTTGGTGGCTGAGAAGAATCCGACAGGCAAATTAGATGGTCATGAACTATTGGAGAACTTGATCTAGCAACACCAAAGCTAGCAGTGCATGTTTTGCGTCTATTCAAAATTGGCGCCCTACTAGAAGAGTCTTCATCGAATTCTACACATGTTTTCCGACGCCCTGTAATTGGTGCAGCAGTAAAAGAAGGCTCTTTATGTTCTATAGTAAAACTAGAACGTCTTTTAGGTGGTTCATTATTAACCACCACCGGTTTCTTGTTACTCAAATCATCATCAGTGCTGTCGTCATACTGAGCGGCGGTGGCGCGCACATTAAGTTGCTTTGATATGGCATTACGAGCACTTTCACTCGACAGACGTTTGCCATTTAAAGATGTTGGTATATAATCCTTAAAGTCATTAAAACCAATAAAAGTGCATTCTAATGACTTAAGAGTACGTAATATTTTTGAATCTTCTGTTTTCTTTTGTACTTTTTTCGGTAACTTCGATGGTTCAGAATTGTTATTAGAAATGGGAGCAGCTGGTAGCGCTTCTGGTAAATATTTATAACAAATTTTGCGAACACCTGGTTTTCTACCAACTTTTTTTAGCGTTTTTGGTATTGAGGAAATATTTTTTTCGGAGGAGGCGACGGCGAGCGGAGATGATGAATCTGTTGTGATTGTTGAATTTAAAATTTTATTTTCCATTTTATTATCTACTTTTTTATGCACTTCCGTCTGTGCATTTATAATACTTTCAATAGTGCTTTTTGGATTATCTCTAAGAATTTGCCGTATTCTATCTGTTTGGTCAGCAGCTCGCTTTTCTTCAGCTATACGTTCGGCAACGCGCTTTTCTTCAGCTAAACGTTCCGCAACCCGCTTTTCTTCAGCCAAACGCTCAGCTGCGCGCTTTTCTTCAGCTAAACGTTCCGCAGCCCGTTGTTCTTCAGCAAGGAGTTCGGCCACCCGCTTTTCTTCAGCTAAACGCTCAGCAGCTCGTTGTTCTTCAGCTAAACGTTCGGCAGCACGTATTTCTTCAGCCAAACGCTCAGCAGCTCGTCTTTCTTCAGCAAAACGTTCGGCAGTTCGCTTTACTTCAGCTACACGTTCAGCAGCTCGTTGTTCTTCAGCTAAACGTTCGGCAGCTTGCCGTTCTTCAGCTAAACGTTCGGCCTCACGCTTTTTTTCGGCTTTCTTACGTTGCTCAACCTCTTGTCTACGCTCAACCTCTTTTTTATGCTCAGCCTCTTTACGCTCAGCCTCTGCTCTAAGCGCAGCTTTCCGCCGTTTGTATTCACCATATGTGGGTGGTTTTGGGGAATCTTTGGGTTTTGTATGCTGAACCGTTTTTGTATAGTTTGTCAAATTCGTAGCCATTTCCCGTATGCTTGAGTTGATAGGGGAATTTTGTAGAATTTGAAGCTGGCGTACTATACGTGGATCATTTAAATTGAGTTTTCTACCATTGAGCTGGAATTTGGAAATATTGGCTTGATATGGTGCTTGCTGTACAATTGGAGCTTGCTGTTGCCTTTGAGTTTGCGTTTGAAATGTTGAACTGGTCGTTGCTGATTGATTAAAGTTTTCCCTTGGTGATGTACTATAATTTGAAGGCGGTGTGAAACTTTCATGAGGTGAGCAGTTTGATAGCGGGTGCATGAAACTTTCGTTAGGTGTACCATTCGATGGCTGGGGTGTGAAACTTTCATGAGGCGAGCAGTTCGGTAGCTGTGGTATGAAACTTTCATAAGGTGAAGATTTCGGTAGCAGCGGTATGCAACTTTCCGCAGGCAGCGGAGATCTAGAACTTTCATTAGATGAAGAGTTTGATATCAGCGATATTTGCGGCGGAAGCTTTTTCGTCACCTTTGTATTATTATGACAATTCATAGCACTTGCTTTTTGAAGCGCTATTTGATGAGCATAATTTTCAGTTTGTGTTTGGGCTACTAACTGCATTAAACACTGTTCCAAATCAAAATCATTTTTGCTTGTTAATTTCTTTAAAATTGTATCTAACTCATTTATATCCAACATTTCTAATTTATTTTCAAGCTGTACTGCAGCGCCTTCAACTTTTTCATCATTAATTTTTGGAGTTCCAGGTTTATTTGACTCGTCGTTATACTCCGACACTATACTGCCCATATCCTCCTCTGATTCTGAAAGAGAATATACTACAGTATCAACATTATCATTTTGCCGCAATGAATCATGCTGGCTTTCAACAGTGCAACTTTTTTCAACAGTTTTTTGACGCCGTGTAAAAAGTTCCTCCTTTTTTATGTCAACATCTGTTGGATTATCCTTTGGTTTATTCTCATTTATCAAAGTTGTTAAGAAGTCTAAATCACTACATAAACTTTCAGTATCAGTATTATCATTTGCTTGATCACTTAAAATGCAAACTTTTTCAATACGTTCAAAGAATGCAGCATCATCATCAGCATCAACTGCTATTGATGATGTACTTGAGACTTCTTTGTTTTTGTTTGGACTTTCATTTAACACTATTACTTCAGGAGTTTCATTGTGTGCCGATTTTTTTCGTTTTTTTTTATGCTTTTTTCTTTCTTTTTTCAATTTCCTTTCTTCATCAGTCTTATGCTTTGCTATTTTGTCGGTATTAGATTTTGTTTTTTCTGGAGATTTTGAAAGACTACTCAAACGTTTTTCAACTTGTTTCGCCGCCTTTTTCTTTTCTCTTCTCTTTCGTATCACATTTTCACTGTCGCTGTCTACAATTTCGCCATCAGACATATCCGAATAGTTAACTTTTCTAGCTTCACTTTGGGCATTTTCATGTAAGTCTGTCGATGATGTTACCCGTGCTGATTCCTTAGTTTCTGATTTCTCTATACTTTTCGTGTCTAGCAAAATTGATGATGATGTGCAAGCTTTTTCGTCCTTATATTTGGAATCATGCTTTTTCGATTTATTACTTTCCGGTGTTGGTGATATACAAATGACATCATCATCACTCTCATCGTCATCATCGGAACATAAATTTACCATTGAGTATTTTACACCTTCAGTTTTACTAAATACTTTCAAAATCTCTTTTGGCATTTTCTAAAAAAAAAGGAGACAGAAATAGAGAAATTATTATAGCAATAATTATTATTTTATATGTTATTATATTTATTATATCGTCGGGTTAAAACTGCAACTAGGCACGTTTGATGTTTTGAGTTAAGTATATAGAAACATAACGAAGAAACGAATATATTCCCCCCATCAGATTTTATGCAATAACGCAAAAGGTGAAAACTTCAAAATCACATACAAAAATTGAATTTCAAAAAAGCTTTAAAAATATATGTTGTAGTTTTAACCCGACGATATATTTATGTTTTGTAAGGTTAAAATACGATATAAAAAAAAAATTCTGGTAATAATTTTTAGAAACAAAAGCACATAAATGGAAATAACGCCAGAGAGATTTTTTGGGTTTATTACCGAATTATGGAGGTTATGATAAAGTGAACATACCATTGGAATGAACCCTTATATGAATGTAATATTTAAAGCGACAACTTACCACATCTTCCAAAAGATGATTTCTATACTGGGTAAAGACAGACTGCTCTATAGTCTTCACCACATCTGATGCAAACCTTAAAGTAGAAAAAAAAAGTCAATAAATTTAAATAAATAAAAAATTATATTATATAATCAAATTAAATCAGAGCATTGAAAACATAACGAGCCCTAACCGCCAAAAAAGGGCTTTCTGAAATTATTTTTGAATACAGTGTAGTGCAAAAGTCAAAATTGCTTTGCCTATAACTTCGTAACGGTACTTCTAACAGTTATGAAATTTTAATGGAAGATGCGTATGGATTTTTATCAAAAAAACAAAATCTGAAATCGTGTCGAGGCTTTTCGGGGGTTAGAGCTTGACAGTTTTATGCGGCAACTCTAAAAACGAAAAAGTAGTAAAAACATAGTGTTATCCTTCCTTTAGATAAAGTTCTTCATATATAGAGCATTAAATATTTATTTTTGAATGGGAAGTAGGCGTACCCATTTACCGATGTTGCTAACTTTTACGACGGAAGTAGTGTATTAAATTTTATATTGCTTTGTTTTCCAGTATAAATTATTTCCACAGACAGACAGAGGGACATGGCTGTACTAGGCATGCGCTTATTTTACGATTTTCTGATTTTCTTTCATGCCGCCCCCTGAAATTCTTCTAATGGTCATAAAAACAAATACTATGAAGTTTCACGGCGATCGGATAACGATAACCCGGCCCGAAAGATAGGTCAAGGTCAAGTTGAGTTTTCAGGCAAAAAATAATGAAAATTTTTTTAAACTTAATTAAATTAGTCAAAGCATAACTTTATCTTATAGCAAATTGAAATACCTTTCCAACAAGCTATAACTGTTTAAAATCGGGTAATAAATACGAATTCTATGAATTTTTCTTTTATCGACATTAGCAAAATTGCCGCAAAATGCTATTCTACTACATATGGTATTTTGCGGCAATTTTGCTAATGCCGTAAAACAAGAAAATTCATAGAATTCGTATTTATTACCCGATTTTAAACAGTTATAGCTTGTTGGAAAGGTATTTCAATTTGCTATAAGATAAATTTATGCTTTGACTAATTTAATTAAGTTTAAAAAAAATTTTCATTATTTTTTGCCTGAAACCTCAACTTGACCTTGACCTCTCTTGCGGGCCGGGTTATCGTTATCCGATCGCCGTGAAACTTCATAGTATTTGTTTTTATGACCATTAGAAGGATTTCAGGGGGCGGCATGAACGAAAATCAGAAAATCGTAAAATAAGCGCATGCCTAGGCTGTACCGACTGCAGAGGTGAAGCTGATCACGAATATACATATACTAGAAGAGGTGTCCCATAATTCACGCAATATTTGAATTTACCGTCATTTTTGTGGTAGTGTTGCTTACCAAAAAAAAAAAAAAAATAGTTTGACAGCTGGCAGCTGAACAATACTCCAAATAAAAAAAAAATATTTTTATTTAATTCAAATCTTGCGTGAATTATTGGACACCTTTAATAACTGTCCCGCCTCCTTTGCGTTACAAACGGAAGGGCAAATGAATAGTTGATTTGATTTAATTATTCTACGTTATACGTTTGATCTTGGGTTGTAGCATCTGATGCCTCTGGTGACCGTACGACGAACTGATAGATCTAGACGGCTCAGCAGATGATGACAGTAAACGTTCTTTAACTGGATCGATGCAGAGTCGGCGTCTTTAATATTTATTAAACAAGTCGAAAAATCTGCATGACGTTGCATATTCCCTTGCTTACTGACCATCGCTGTTCATACTTTCTCAAACGAATATTTTAATCGCTCAGAAACCAATTCGATTAAATCCATTTCTTGATATTTTCTGAGTTTTGTTAATTTTAAGTAGAATAAATAACATTCTTATTGAAAGATTCACACGTTTCTTATTTTCTTCTAGCTCAAACAGCCATTTGGAAAGCAGTTAAAAATTATAATTCCATGGCAGTGCATTCTAATTGAAAATAATGTTCTAGTTTTTACTGCATAATAATGCAGAGATTGGATTCTTAAAAAGCAAGTTAGATAGTCTTAATATTAAATTTCGCAACAATATTCATAAGTACATATTTTGCATCTAAAAATGCTAGCAATTTTTTGACTAATTTAAGCATTAAAATATCAAGTATTCAAGTTTTAACACGTTTCTATTGACACCACTGTCCCACAAAAACTTGGAATATGTGTCCTTGGTTTAGTGACGACTGTATTAATTATTATTGCTGTTATTTAATATGTATATATAGTCGTCTTTTTCATGAATTTGTCTAGAAATTCCCTGTTAAGTATATATTTCTTTCTCCAGAGGGAGGATTTGCAATCGAGAACATTTTGAAAATTTAAATTCCACTTCCAGTAGTGCTACTTTTTTTTTCTAATTTTTGGCAAAAACCTACTATACAACCCTGGCAGGTCACTCTGTAATTTGAATGCGAATGCAAACATCTTCGCAGTCGAGCATGTGCTACTTTGTAATTCAAATTTCGTATTTCAATTACACAGGCACACAAAAAGAAAAAAAGCGTGGATTCCCCCCTACCTCCATGTATTTAGGGGCGCTGAGTCCGAATATGACAATAAAAAATTGATCTGATTACCTATTTTCGCGCTAGCACCTCCTATTTTCCCCTTTGTGGGTCGAAATTCACCTTGGTATAACATTCGAAATTTTGTGTATTTGTTAGGTTTTTGATACGTTGTGTTCAAAGAGAACTATAAAAAAATATTTCAGCCACAAAGTCACCCCTAGCATCCCCTTATAACCGCACAGAGGGGGTTGAAAGTTAATTTTGTATGAAAATTCAAAATGTTAGTAATTTTATGTCTTTCGCGACTCCTAGTTAAATTTTCTGTAGAATATTTTTGTAGAACACGTTAACCCATTTAAGTTCAGTTTTTAGAAAAAGGGGTCTAAAAAACCCATAAAAACAGGATATAATGGGTAAAGATGTTTCAGAAAATTGTTTGTTGCATGATTTTATGATGACCTTGGAACAACTAGTTTTATGTAAACACTGAAAAACCGAATAACCATAATACTACTAACATATTTAATTTTCATAAATAATTAACTTTCAACCCCTTCTGGGCGGTTATAAGGCCATGCTAGGGGTGACTTTATGGCTGAAATAATTTTCTATAATTCTTTTTGATTACAGCGCACCCAAAAACCTAACAAATTCACAATTTTCGAATGTTTATACCAAGGAGAATTTCGACCCACAAGGGGGGAAGGAGGGGGCGCTAGCGCGAAAATGGGCTATCATATCGATTTTTTATTGTCATATTCGGACACAGCGCCCCAAAATACATGGCAGTAAAGGGTCTCCACTCCATATACCCTTTTTTTGTGTGCCTGTTTTGCCCTTTTTCCCTTTTCGGTTTTCTAAACTCTCTGATGCGAAACCGTTTGAACTTCGGATATTTAATGCGACAGCTAAAAAGCAAACGCAAGCAATGCGAAAAGGTTGAAATATATAAGATTTGGTCTTTGACTAATTTATTTATATAGCCTTTAGGGATTTTTTTTATCTATTCAACTTAAGGTCGCAAAATAAGTTTCCATGGCCGTTTCGCTTATGGTCCTCTCCACAGAAATTCTACCATTTGATTTTATAATATGCTAGAATGCGAAAATGCAAGCATTAATCATGTACATACGCAATTTTTTTTTTAATATTAATTTTGTGTTTTATTTTATGAATCTGGCTATGTACGTCCTCCTAAATAACTTGATGGATCCAACGTAAATTCATCAATTTGTATTCTCTTTTGCCATAGCGCCGTTTCCGCGTTGTCTTCGAAATTCACGGATAATCATATTTCTTTTTTTAAACCTCGTTTATTTTATGAAGTTTTTAATCCTTAGAAAGATGTGTAATCAAAAAGTAACGCTCAGATCAAGTTTCGGAGGCATAACCATCGAAAACACCGGATATATCTTTTAGAAAAAATCGAAATGAGTTGAAACCCTTGGATGGATATAAAAATATTGGTGTCATTATATGATATATTATAGGGTATTTTAATATGCTATAAAATTGTCGTACAAAAGTTTTTTAATTTGTCATCATTATCTAATAAGTCGCGCTTCGAATTCCCTTTTAAATATTTTGTATCAAAATATTGCCTATCAGAAAATTTTTTTTTTTTTTTTTTTTTTTTTTTGTTTGCATGCTAGAGAGTCGAAGAAAAAATGCTCGAGAATTTTTATTCATGATAAAGTCCAAAGCGATATCGGGGCTCTCGGCAACGGAGTGACTTATGTGTCATTTGTTGAGTTTTATAATCGTACTCTTTCAACATGTCACCATCGTTGTTTTTCTTTTTTTATATTTGACTTACATATAAATATTATTCTTTTAAAAGAACATTAGATCGAAAGTTTAGTTTTTAAGACACAACTTAAGCTAACATTTAAGTTATTTGAAGGAATAGAAGGTTTCATATCGTCGGGTTAAAACTACAACTAGACATCTACATTTTTCATGTTTTAAGAAAAAAGCGTTTTAAGTTTTTGAAATTCATTTTTTGTATGGGATTTTGCAGATTTCTGCTTTTTATTCTTTATATAAAATTTAGTCGGGACTACATTTCAAAAAATCGACTAGACTGGGGTATAGAGCCGTTTTTTCTTCACGTTTCTGTATACTTATCTCAAAACATCAGTTTATGTAGATGTCTAGTTGTAGTTTTAACCCGACGATGTAATATATATATTTTTTCGACTACTCTGCAAATTTTTTACCAGGATTTACTCGATTTGATATTTATGTGATATCATGTTATTTTTTGTTTGTTTTCAATGTTCCAAGATTGTTTTTTTTTTTATATATATTTGGTATTTCAAAAATTAATATTTCTGCATTAAATTCTGTTTTTTAATATTGCAATAGTCTGTCTATGTATATGCATACATAAATTACGATTTTTAGACTAATTATTTTATCATTTGAATTCCATTTGTATAATATGTATAGGGTATCCCTTTAAACGTGCAAAGTTCGTATTGATTTTGACAATTATTACGAGTTTACGAGGTTTTCGAGGCATTAACACGATTTAAGGAATACCCTCGTAGTGTTTAGCTTAACTTCTTAAGATTTTAATCTCTGAATTTTGAATTAGATTTTCAATTTCAGTTGTGATTGTGAAAACTATGATTTAAATATTCCTTTTCTTTTCATCTCTTAATTTATTTTTTGCTTAAATAAATAAATTTTTGTGTAAAAGAATAATATGACAAATTTACCTTTTCTTTCCTATTATCCATTCCTTGATTTTTTCCAATTTCTGGTGCTTTTCTCGATCTAAGCTTAATAGATAGTCAATAAAAGGTATATACTTCTCGAGATCTTCTATTTTTCTTTCCATTTCCATAATAGTTTTATTTCTGAAAAATACGAAACATAAAAATTAAAACAAATTAATAAAAATTTCAAAAAACTAATTTATGCATCAAAATTGTTTACCAGTGCTCTCAAATATTAGTCTTAACTTATTGAGAAATCTAGACGTTAGATAAAGATAAATGGTCTTAACAGTGAGAATTGTAGTTTTATAAAGCACAAACTAAGGTTTTCTCATGTTTAAAGATTGCTTTGGTTTCGCCAATGGAAATTGACTTTTATAATTTCTTAACTGAATGAGTCTCGAACCCATTGAGAGCGCAAATCGTTGTTATACAGACATCAAGCAGTGGATTTAAGAACTTTTTTTCAAACTTTATCATGTAACGTATCGTCGCCTGAGATCCCTTTCGCCCCATACGCACGGAGTTTTACTCCGAGAAAATCGATAAAGAAATTTTTTGCCACGCCCTCTTGTCCGAATTCACCCAGTTTTTGCTCAGAGCTTGCATTTATAGTCCTTAGAGTTTGAGTGAAATTTTGTTGGAGCGTGCATATATAAATTTCTCAGTATTTGAGTGAAATTTAGTTGGATTATCTCAAAAAGCGCTTTCAGTATAGAGTTTTGAAACTTTTGCTTATATGAGAAATGCCACGCCCTCTTGTCCGAATTTGTCCAATTTCAGAGCTTGCGCTTGCAATTCGTAGTATCTATGTGTATTTTGGTTGCATCGTCGTGAAAAATACTCCTAAAGTTGCATTTTGAATATGTTTTTTGTATGGGCGGTAGGCGTGTCCGTTAATCGATTTTGCTAATTTTTAATCCCACGAGCGTATTTTTACGACAAAGCCAACGCACCAAGTTTCATTGATTTATCATGGTTAGTTTTCCCATAAAAAATATTTCCACGCACAGCCAGCCTGCCTGCCAGTCAGCCAGACAGACGGACATGGCTATATCGACTCAGGAATATATATACTTTTCTATATCTGCCACGCCTCTATCTCTGCGTTACAAACGGAAGGACAAAGTGAATTGGGTATAAAAATTGGTCAAGTATCATGGAATAAAAACTGGCTAACTATGTGCCAAATTTCAAAAACGGGACTAAAGAAATTTTCGGGATATTCCAAATTTTATAATATAATTTAAGGGTGTCAGCGTAAAACTAAAGTGAGCCAATTTTGACTGGCCTATAAAAACAACAACAACACTTCATTAGTTTCATAATTTCTCGGTACTACACCACCCACGAAATTTTTTTTTTTTTTTTGGCACTTCCACAACAATCACAATAAGTAACTCAAAATTTCTCGGAATTACAACACCCATGAGAAATTGTTTTGATTTTTTTTCTAGGCAACCAACATGAAACAACAACAACTGATGATCCACTTCGTACCAAATTTGAGTTAGATTAATGCGTGTATGAAAAAAAAATTAAGAACAAAACATTTTTTCATGGATGATATAATTTCGAGAAATTTGGTTCAGTGATTTTGATACGCTTATACCTTTGATAAATATAAGTCATGGTGGACAGTTTACTCTTTACATTGCAAATCAATGACAAACAAGCTTTTTCAAGCATAGTGAGAGAATTGAAACATATCACTCATCTTCTAAAAGAACGGCACAATTCAAAAAACCCGATTTGGCAGAAAATACGTTTAAAGATTTCGATTCAAAAAGTTATTTCGTTCACAAACGATGACCGTCAAAGATATTAATATGAAATTTCTACACAATTTGAAGCATGATATAACAAATAATTCCGCATCATTAACTCAATTCGCGTTTTTTGAGTTGTGCCATTCTTGTAGTATATGAGCGATATGTAAGTATATGTACAGTTATGGACCAACAAAATAGGGTCAGTTGAAAAATTTTTCTTTTTCATCATAACAAATAACAACTGATGGAAGAATTTTTTTTTAATAGACTATTTTTTAACGTTAACATAGTACTTCCATAAATATTAGACTACTTGTAAATTCAGCCGTTTGACACCCCGAGTGTTGTTACGTGTATGCCATACGGCTTAATTTTAAAATGGTCGGTTCGTTAAACATGCTTAAAATGTGAAAGAAATTTTAATTTCGTTAAATCTGATAAACAACTTTAAAGTCCTAATCTTTGCCTTTAAAACCTAATTTAAATTATGTTGATATCTTTTTTTTCGTCAAAGATATCCTAACCTAAAAAGACACAAAAGTGCAAAAAACCCGTTTAGCCAATATTTCGGTCTACGATATCTCTTAGAAGCATGAAGATATAAACATAATTTAAATTAGATTTTAAAGGAAAAGATCATGACTTTCAAGTATTTTAACCACATTTAACGAATAAATGATATGTTACATAGTTATATAGCTTCAAAACATGGCAAAAAACGACTTTTTTCGGCTTTTAGATTAGAATATCTCAAAAACTATACACGATAGAGCAATTCTGAGGTCAGATTCGCATGTAGCATCGCAAAACACATCGAATGTGATTATTTTGATTTTTGTTTAATGTAGTTAAAAAAAAAATTTTATTTTTTTGTATGGGAAAATGCCCCAATTGGAAAAGGGATTAGCTTTAAAAAAGCGCCACCTCTATTATTTTATTTTTTTCATAGAATAACTTCTATTGACATCTATAATAAGAATTTACAAAAAAATCCGAGGCACATCAAAATTTGATTTAAATTCTCCCACAAGCACCGTGATTTGGGAATATCATACCAAGCTTGTTGAACTTTTGCCCGCAACAATGTTCTTTTTAACTATTTTCCACAAATTTTCGATTGAGTTTAAGTCCGGAGATCACGCTGTCATTAATTCTACATTATTTTCCAAAATCTATTTTTTTGCTAGAGGCGAAGTGTGTTTTGGCCGTTTGAAATTACCATTTTAATGGCGTATTCCATTTAGCATATAGTCGCTCACTTGTACAACGGCCCTAATTGACATTTTTTTTTTTTTTAAATCCAATTTATAACATATTTCTGAAGACCAACCTCAATTGCACCTTCACCCAAAAAATTGGAACAAAAAAAAAAAATGTCAGGGACGTTGTACAAGTGAGCGACGATATGCAAGCATGACATCCTCCAAGATACGAACGTATAAATTTGCGACCAACACCACGCCAAGAAAAAAAAAAATCTCCACACCATTATATCGCCAATGAACGTTTTGGTGATATAGCAAGGGTTATATTCTGTATTTCTTGGACATCTTATTCAAGTTTTTCATCACTATCAATTTAATTAACTTTTGTTGTGTCCGACGATTTTTTATTTATTTTTTTTTTGGTTAACTGGGCCGTTCCAATCTGATTGTGATTTAGCAAATGCTAATCGGTTTTTCCCTATGTCTCTTAGTCAGACTTGGGACTTTCTGTGATGATCTTCAGACAAGATTTTTTTCCATCAAACGCCGTCTAACAGTTCTGCTAAAAACTGGAACCCCAAACTCTGCTTGTATGACTGCAGCAGACTTAAAGGGTTTCCGACAAGATGCCCGCGCAAAATAAAAATCATTTTTTCAATTATTTTTCGTGATATACCGTAATTTAATTGTTGTTTTTATGGCAGCGTATCATTACAAACTTTTGCGATCTTCTAATTATTTTGGCTATTTGCCGTTGGCTTCGAAACTCTCTTCGTAGCTTCTTGAATGTTGAACGCTCTTCGTTCGAGCAATGCCTTTAACGACCGATTTCATTCTATTTTTGATATATGTTTATTCACAATGTCATCTATTATCCAAAACGGAGATCGAGTGATACTAAAGGTATTTTGCAGTGTGAACCTATTTTTTTTTTATCCTTTTAAAGTTTTCCCGATATTTTTTCAATAGGTAAAATGAGAACAGCAATCAATTAAAAATTTTTTCAGATTTGAGTTTTGGAAACACATAATAGATTTACATATTTTCTGCAAAGGCTGACCCTATTTTTTGTTGGTCATAACTGTATAAGGCTGAATGAAGCCTGACTGCAAATATGCCTAGGCATGCCAAAAAATACATTAGGCCCTAATTGGGAAGCAACAGGATTAGCCTAAATCAGCACTTCTTAACTTACAGCTTAACACAATAAGAGCAGAGCGTACGACGAATTTCGCCTGACGAATATTCGCTTTTAGAATTAAAACACACAAAAGTATATAAAATTAAACACAACCGCGGAAGACGATGAACTTCACCTCACGAACGTTCGTCGCGATATACTCGTATCTAGTTTAAATTTTGTCCCAGGCGATTACGGAATTGACATTTTGGAAAATAAACATTCGTTTTAAATAAAATTTTTGAGATTTTTAAAAAGAAGTTTAAAGAATATGAAATTTTTATTTGATTTTGTAACAGAAGTAAAAACAGCTTTTGGCAGCAAAAGCAAATAACTTGTGTATCGACACAGGGAAAGCTGAATAGTCTAGTGCACTTTATAGAATAGAGCAGAAAAAATCTTCGCCTTCTGGAACTTATTTAAAAAATAAAATAAGAAATAGGCTTAAATCCATAAACAACATATTCATTGATATAAACGATTGACACTCATGCCAATGCTAAGTTTCCAGAATTGGATTCAGATCAGATCCGACACAAATGCGTTGCCATTGGAACACAACTGTTATTTCAAAATGCATTGAAGATCAAAACAGAAAAACTACTACTTACAAAAAAAAAAAATATGTGAGATTTACATATGTACAGTTGCTCCATCCAAACTCGGACACCAAACAAATGATATTTCCTTGGTGATTTCGATCCAGGTGATCCTATAAATTCTCTATCGGATTTAAATCTGGACTCGGGAGAGGTGTTTCCATGACGTGATTGCAGCTATACAGCAACCAGAATCATAAATTGTAGGCCTTGTGCTTAGGGTCATTGTCTTGGTAAAATTGCTAGTCGTTACCAAAGGAAAGGTCATTACCGTTTGCAACAAATTGGGGTTTAATATTCGGAGATATAACTTCTGGTCCATAAATTCATCGATAAAATGCAGTGATCCTAGACCCGCAGCTGAAAATGAACCCCACACCACTACTGATCCACAACCACGTTTTTCAAATGCAGCTCTTCGTAAGATTTTCTCCAGGTATGCCATCCAATACAAAAGTTAAAATTAACTTTCATCGGATCTGCCATTTAGATTTGGCTTATGGAATGAAGAAGGCACATTTCTTATGGTTGATGGATTGGCTTTTTTTCTAGGCCATTTTGAGCAATAGCTTTGGTGCACTGAAGTAAGGATATAATTTAATTTTTCTTACTAAATATCGCTTATCTGCTTCGGTAAAAATTTTGGTATGCCCAATTTTTGACTTATTTTCTACTTGGTTGCTGGTTTCAAATCATTTTAAATATCATGTACGGTTGAATAAATTACTCCGGTCAACTGTTTTCGATATTTCTCTAGCAGATTTTCCACTGTTCGAGTGTTTAACTATAAGTTTTCTAAACTCAATACTAGTTTGAAATTTACAAACTTCAAATTAATTGAACGATCTTTTTTTTTTTAAATTTAAAACAAAGCGATTTAATATGCTTAAAGCTTAACAGTCGTTATTTAACGTATTGATCAATATTGTTATTAGAGCTTTATTTTAATTATTTTTGTAATTATTTCTTTATACTTGAAATGACTGGCATGCCACATTCTTTATAATTATAATTTTCTATGGAATAACACTGGAGTCGACTTTTTCTTCATCAATCCATATGCTACTTTCGTCTTCTTTAAGCAAACACAAAAATTCTATGGCGCATTTTGCTGCAATCCTTTGAAGATCAACATTTTTTTTAGGTAGTTTTGATGCTGCTAAATTTTTATAGATAGATTTTAAATGATGCGCAGCGGATTTATATGAAGCGAAATATAATCCACAAGTAGGACTAGACCTGTTTTTTGTGAACAAAATATGCTTGAAATTTAAGAAATTTTTTCTATTTGAATTGAGTGACATCACACTTTCCAAGACCCCCCTCAGTCACAATTTGTCACGAATTTGTGAACCCCCCCCCACTCTCCTAAAAGTGTGAGAAAGTTTATGAACAGCCCCCAATGTACGTAAAGGCCCCTAATGGCAATGGTTATCAAAAACCTCATTAACCTTTGATTTTGTAAAAGTTCGTAGTATGGCTAAAGTATTTTTTTCTGGTTTTTGTAGTGTGATATCTCGGTTTCGCTTTAGAAAACCGTACAGCCAATCGTCGTCAGCTTTTTTATTAACTCCCCAACAAGTTAGCCTTTGCAAAATTACACACAAAAACTTCAAAAAAATCGTATGATATGCTTTATGCATACAAAGTCAAATGTGCCCCAAAACCTATGTTTTAACCCTCTAACCGGTAAGGCTGCCCTGAGGCAGCTATGAGTTTTTTTTGAATTAGTTTAAAAGTTAAATATTTTGAAGCTTAAATGTTTTAACTATTTTATACATTTTAATGCCCGTTTGGACGTTCTAAGTTTATTCGTTGAGCTGTTATGTTTTATTGAATGTCAAAAGTCGGTGAAAAACTCGTAAAAATTATTTGTGATATTTGCAATTTTTTAAAAAATAGAAAAATTACTTCTAATTGTTGTTTCGCCTTCAAAATTTTTGCAATAAGTTGGTTTTAATTATATTTTTATATTATATAATAAAAGAAAGGAGTGGAAACATAATCAAATTCTAATTTTTTGTGATATCAATGAAGGCTGCCTGTAGGCAGCTATGTCCAACTTTTTATATTCTATATTTTCATATGTACCATACATTTTTACATGTTTAGGTGTGTTTAGGTGAAGTCAAATACATGTCTGCTTATGAGAGCGCCCAGATAGAAAGCATGCTTCGAGCACCAAGATAGAAAGCATGCTTCGAGCATACTTTCTATCTGGGCGCTCTCATAAGCAGACATGTATTTGACTTCAATTTGACAATTCTTGATGCATGCATACTTTTTATGTGTTTCTCGCTTTAATGCGACGTGCATGCTGCGAAGGCAGATGGATTAACCACATTCTGGTGGGTACCACCATTGTTTTCCATACTTCCTTAGTATAGTCTTCTAAACAACTCCCCACGCAGTTGAAGGCTGGATCCGGCAAGCGCTGCAAATAATAGTGGCCAAATTCACTTTTAATTTCAACCGACCAATCTCGAACAGACGCTGACCTGGAAGCCGCCCATTCTTGATCAGACGCTCTTCAGGATTTCAACTGAAATTGGGACAGAATGCTTATTTTAAGGCGGGATCAATTCGCCTTATCAGCGCCAGCTACGGGCATTGTGGGGTTTTCTTTCAAGATGCAACGCTGGATACCTGCTACGTTTCTGGACCCCTTATTCGTGTATTTCCGGCTAACTTCTATACCTAGAAGCCATTCACTATCCGCAACCTGTGACCCATCCGGTGGCTTGTATCTATCCTCCGCAGAATTCCCATATATTCCGCGAAACCGGGATGTGGAAATGCGGAATGCCTAATACCAGTGGCCACAAAGCAAAATATCTAGTAGCTGATGTGCAGTAAGACGGTTTCGATAGCTTGCCTGATTATTTTCTTACCAGACCTACAATATTGGTCTTCTGTGTTCAATAAAAACTGAATTTTATCTCATGTTTAAAATGTACAACTGTCTAATTTTCTTACGCTTCAACCGATATAGCAGCCCACAGGCAGCCTTTTATTTTTTGGTACAAAAAGAAAAGATATCAACAAACTGACTTTAGATTCGTGTTTTCCAGTCCAATATTAACTTAAAACCAAAATTCTTACTTTCCTTGCTCTAGTTTATCTACATTGGCGGTTAGAGGGTTAAATTTTTTTAGATTTATATCATTTGACTTTGACCAAAACCACTTTTATTTTATTAATTATAATGGTTAGTGCTAACAAAAATTGATACTCACTTTTATAAAACAATTCAACTTTATTTGCAAAACCCTTACGCACAAGATGACGAAAATTACAAGAAAAACACAAAAACGTAAAAACACGTGATAGTGCGGAAGGATTTAAATAAGAACTGCCAAAGTTCATCACGTTGCTTTTTCTGCATTTCAGGTTTTTGGTTCGAAAGGCGCGAAATATCAAATGTGCCCCAGTTTACCGTTTGGGGATTTTCATGCAACACACAAACTGCTTTACATGAAGATTCCTAAACAGTGGTGCAATTTTTCAAGTGGTGGTGCAATTTTTCAAGTGGTGGTGCCAACCGTGCGAGTTTTGCTTGCGCATTATTTTTTATCTAGTCGTGATTTTGCTCAAAATTCTTCGCTAAATTGAATGAATTTGAACTCTTTTGCTTTCTTAAACCCCATTCTCACTTGCCTGGTTAACCAGATGAGATCTGATTAAGCAATAACCAGGATAGTTTAGATTCTATTTAAGGAAAAGTAACTGTTTCGGAAATACTTGATAAAGTCGAATTTTTCGACCTTTTGTGGTTTTTTAAGAATATTTTCTCAACGGTTTCTTTTTCGCTAAAGCAAATCAATGTTATTTGCATAACCTGTAATTCTCCACAAAAAAGATTCTAATACTTTTTATCTTGTGACTAACCATTTTCGTCAAAAAGCTTCCAAAATGAAAAGTAATTGAAAACACACGGATAACGGAACAGGCTTGTAAATGTTAATAAACAAAATACATATACATACTTATTATTCTTTTTTTCTCGTAGGTAGTGCGAACCCCTATACTTCGAGTGTTAAAACTGTACTGAAATCAGTTTGAAGAGTGTGTGTGTATTCATTAAATAAAGAAAAAGTACATGAAGCAACAAGAGATAAACCATTGTGAAATAAGAAAGTGACAATAAATACGAAATAACTCTGTGAACGGTAAGTGATTCATCATCGTTCAGAGATGAATTTTATGTACATACTAATTTACTACTTTTTCATTAGTTATAACCATAATAACCATTTTAATCATAATTTCAAATATACTTAGGTATGTACATATGTATGTAACTAGTAACAGATTTTCCTTCAACTAGCAAATTAAAATAATTTCAATAACCTAAAAATTAAGCAACAATTACGAAAAAAATAAAAAGTTATTATTATATTCTGCCGTAAAAATATATAAGGCCGCAACTTAAGTTACGGCCTTTTTAACTTTATTTCCCCATCGGATTAAGCAATTTTTTATCTATATTTTAGTCCAATCGCCAATTTTTTACGTTTTCCACTTCTCTTGCAAATTGCAAATAAAGAAATGTAAGCATTACACCCTGTTTTCATATTTTTCATAATTAAAATCATAAAAGGCAGTAACTCCATACAAAAAAGATGAAAAATGAAATAGATTTTATAACAAAGAGAAGTTGCTGCCTTTTCTGAATAAAAATAAAATTTCGATTTTCTCAAAACTATGAAAAACGAGTTGCGTCTTTTTATAATTTTACGGCAGTATTGTACATAAGCGCAACTTAAGAATACTTGCTCAAAACTCTTTATCAAAATTATATCCTACTTCAATTTATTTCTTTGATAACACTGTGGAACAAAATTTGGTCAACAAAAGTTTACTCGGATCTGACGCTGCGGGATGAAAATATAGGCCAAAATAAAAGACCATTTGGCTCAGTTTGTTCAAATTGGCTCTAGTTTTCGAGAAAAGGCCGTTTGAATTTTGCACCTTGCATTATGTGGTCTTTTCGATATATCTCGTAAGTAAACTGAGTTTTATTGCATTTAGTGGTGGGGTTTTGTTCATCTAATCCATATCTACTCTTTCACTACCAAATCAGTATTTTTGGATGCACTTTTGGCAAGTAAGAGCACAAAATTCCCAAAAAAGTGATATTTTTCGCTTTTTATGACATTCGTCTCAATAGAAATCACCCGAGTGGTGGATTTATGCCTTTTAACCTATAGCCAATATCCATACGAACACTTTGATATAATATATGTTTCATATGGGCACAAATTTCTCAAGTGAGCCACCTAAGAAATTAAACGTAAAAAAGGCTTTAACAAAATGATGTTTTATAACAACTAGTAAAGATTTTGTAAAAATGTTTTTTTTAGAGATATTTAGCATAGGTCGGGAAATAAAATGGTACTTTTTTTTTGGACCAAAATTTTTAATTTATTATTGAAAATCATTATTTCAAATAGGTACATAAAACTAATGCAACTACTCCGCCTCTGAGAAAACTATAAAAAATATGGCATAAAATGCTTAGAATTATTTAAGAAATATGTGTGAATTTTTTCAGAATTTTCTTAGACATTTTATAATTTTTCAAAAGGTCCGAAAAAAAAAATTTAATATGTTCCAAAAAAACTCACACGTATTCCTTAAATAATTCTAAGCATTTTATGCCATATACACTTTTTTCGTAGGATGCCTTGTTTTTCTCTAAAGCTGAAAAAAGACTTGCACGACATCACTATATTGTTAATAACTTTTGAACCAATATCGATTACCCCAATTTTTTTTCTATGATATAGTTTCTTGACAAGTGGAGAGTGCTTACCTATTTTTTATAGTTTTCTCAGAGGCGAAGAAGCTGCTTTATTTTTATGTGCCTATTTGAAATAGGGATTTTCAATAATAAATGAAACATTTTTTTACAAATCAGAAACACTATTTTATTCCCCGACCTATGCTAAATATCTCTAAAAAAAACATTTTTACAAAATCTTTACTAGTTGTTATATAACAATATTTTGTTAAAGCCTTTTTTACGTTTAATTTCTTAGGTGGCTCACTTGAGAAATTTTTGCCCATATGAAACATTTATTATATCAAAGTGTTCGTATGGATCTCGGCTATAGGTTAAAAGGCATAAATCCACCACTCGGGTGATTTTTATTGAGCCGAATGTCATAAAAAGCGAAAAATATCACTTTTTTGGGAATTTTGTGCTCTTACTTGCCAAAAGTGCATCCAAAAATACTGATTTCGAAGTAAAAGAGTAGATATGGATTAGATGAACAAAACCCCACCACTAAATGCAATAAAACTCAGTTAACTTACGAGATATATCGAAAAGACCACATAGTGCAAGGTGCAAAATTCAAACGGCCTTTTCTCGAAAACTAGAGCCAATTTGAACAAACTGAGCCAAATGGTCTTTTATTTTGGCCTATATTTTCATCCCGCAGCGTCAGATCCGAGTAAACTTTTGTTGACCAAATTTTGTTCCACAGTGTAATAATAATAGCTCCTCCTGTGCTAACCCTTTGTATTTTACAAATTTAGATGTGTTAATTAAATAAGAACTAGTGTGACCTTTGGCGTGGCCAAACATTAAATACACTACACTGCAGTATTTTGAAAATTTTGCTTGTACGGGAGATGCCTTGTCCGAATTCACATAGCTTTTACTAAGATCTTGCATTTACTGTTCTCAGTGTTTGAGTGAAATTTGGTTGCATTATCTCAAAAAATGCTGAGCAGCTAAAAGTATACAATTATGCTTAACAGTGGGACAAATTGGTTTATTTTTATATATGTAATAATTCGAAATGGTGATGTGACATCCGTATTTTGTTTAAGCTTTCACGTCTAATATTGCAAGGAAATTTATAGCGGTGCAAAAACGATGGTTAAGAAAACTTGGCAATATTTTTTTTTTATTAAAGTAACTTTCTTTTGGCTAAATTTGTACTTCTTATATGTTGAATATGAAAGTTTCCAGATTTCTTTACATATTTATGTTGTGATTTTATTAAATTTTCTCCTTCGATAAAAAAAAAACATTTTTACTTCTAAAACAAATTTTTTAACCTTTTCATTTACTTGAATATCTTTGGTTTCAAAATTAAAAATTATGTTTTTTCGAATTCTTCAAAAGTCGCTAGTGTTGGGTCTTCGTTTTTCAGCCTATGGCATATAAAGCCTGCTAAATTCTCAAGACCATCAACTTCAAGGCCTTACATACATATATCCTAGGTACTAGGACTACCTAGGACTAGGCCCGGCGGTGCCATAAGTGCAGCATGGGCAGAGCGCGTTGCCATTTAAATTTTTTTTTTTTTTTTTGATTTCTTAAACGCTTCTCCCCCACATGCACATTCAGCACGTATGGCAGCATCGGGTCTGTCTAGGACATGAACAGAAGTGGTGTAGTACTATTTTATTTGCAATTATGTTTAGTTAAAAAAAAATATTCTGTTAAGGAATATCGTCCCCTCTTAGCCCTAACCACGTAACTGCCTTTCAATAAAAATTCATAAAGTTTGTAGTTACGTGGTTATGTTTGGGAAAGGACGAAATGAAATAGCTTCCATATTGGACATTTGTATTTTTTTCTAAAACTCCTTCGTTACGTCCCATTATATATGAAACAATGCACTGCACAAATATTGTGTGTCCCTCTCGAATGTCATATCAAGTTTCAAGTTTGAGCATTTTTTAAGGAAAACTTTACATTCCTCTAAATAGTATAACCTCTTATTTACTTACACTTGCCATTCCGAATCTCTTATTTGGAGATACAGAGGATTGTTGTTAATGTTTGCACTTTCATCACGATGTTCCATAATATTACCATCTTCATTGAACTGAAGGAAATTTTCCTTTTGTGAAGGCTTCTTAACACTGGGTATAGCATCGGGTTTTAGCTTGGGTATATTATTTTCAGTTAACCCTATTCAACAGAAAATAGTGTCATCGCAAGCGTTTAAAGTGTACTACAGCTGACATTGGTTGTAACTCACCCATTTCAAATTTAAAATTTCTTTCAAAATCTTCGCTTTTGAAGTGCATTGAGCATATCCTATCATGCTTAGTAATGGGTCTGCTTTTTTCACAAAAATCAATCCAGAACTTCAATTGCTCCGGTTTACTTGGAAATCTGTAGTAATGTATTCCAGAACCTATTTTACCAAGCAAACACAAACATATTTATTAACATTACGTTTAACATAAAATATGTTCCCAAGTATCTCACTTCTTTTGCGACTGTCTTCCTTGCAACTGCCCACGGTACACTTCATTTCACAAAAAACGTTTTTCAAATTTTTGTTCCCAAATACTTTTTTGAGTTTGATAAGTAAAAAATAATACGAGTTATAGGATATAGGTTGGCAACTCTTGGATGTTCAACGCTGACGTCATTTTACTCTTCAATCTGTATTTTATCAATCTTGCTGATAAGGTAAGGTTTTGACCCATTAACAATTTCTTAACTTTTTTCCTTAATCGAAATTTTTGCGTTCAGATTAGTAATGGTATTTCTCAGTTGAATGAAGTTAAGAGCGGTGTCCCATAGGTTTCAGTTTTAGCCCTCATTTAAGCAATTGTTTTTCGTGATTTCCAACATGAATTAATTTGTTTAAAAAGTTATTTTATACACAGATGGCTCCTTGATATCCGCGCGTGATGAGTCTACTTTAAAAGCGCTTGATTTAGTTTCAAATCTCTTATCCAGAGTAGATGAGTTTTATATATATTGGGATATTACTATTAACACTTCCAGATCTGTTTTGTGAAATGTTTAGTGATGGAGTCCATCTAGTTATTTCAACATTGTTGTCACTTTTCAAACAGAAGCAGCTATTGCCTATTGATGCCGTTTCAAAATCTTTAGAAGCAGTTTTTTTTACATTTAAATAATTTTTTATTCACAGCTTTTGTTGTAACGTTTATAAAAAATTACAGAAAGAAAAAAATTTGTTTAAGGAAAGGTACGCATTCAGTCATTTGTAAATAATATTAGTTAATAAAAAAAAAAATGTGAACTTATTTATAGTCCTTTTTAAGTAGCTCAATCGACCAGCGGCAACATTTTTTTACAGCAATTAGCAGTTACATAAAAGATAAAAGTGGAATATTTTTTGAATTCAAGAATACAGGGGAACTTTGATTTAATCCGAGTTAACTACTTTCGATCGGAGCACTTTCGGTATCATTGCTGTTATCTTTTATACTTTTCTTTTCTTTCAAAGTGTCTACTAAACTTTAAAAAAAAATTTACAAAATGAAAAATTAAAAAATCTTAAAAACTGCAAATTTTTTACACAAAGTGGCAACACTAACGCGAACACGCATAAAAACTCTATGCATGTATGTTGTGCGACATTTTGATTTGCGACGAACGAACGCAAGCTACTACTTTAAAAGGAAAACGAAAAAAAATGCTCCGAACATCAATGTTATGCGAAGTGAGAATTTTTTTGGAAATTAAAATAAATAATAAAACCAAAATAAAGAAAATAAAAAAAATTTCACATACACCACTAACTGATGTTAATATATGTATGTATATATAAATTCAGCAAATAAAAACTGCAATATTTTTCACTATTCAGTTTTTTTTTTTTTTCGCTAACAACCCGCGCACCACACATTTCGAGTATTCAAGTTAAACTGAAAGAACAGATACACATAACAAGGGTAGATAAAATGCCAACTAGTTTCAGTGTTGCAGTTGCATATTCAAGTATTTAGTAGCAGCAATTGATACACGTAAAATAATTCAATGTCGATTAGTGTTGCCGTTTCGTGTTTATGTGAAGAACAAAAAATACCAGGAAATTTTTAAAAGTGAAAAAATTATTTTCATTTAATCTGTGAAATTATTCAATAATGAAAAGAGCACAAAATTAAAATATTAAGGAAAAAATTATAACATTGACAGCCTTTTCATTAGGGAATTATTTCGGACAGTCTTTTTGAGCATGTACACACAGAAAAAGAAAGATTGTTGAAACAGCAATTTTTCATTCTTAAAAAATTGTTATTTCTAAGTTGTTGAAATTAATATTTCATTCTTAAGTCAACAACTTCATTCTTAATACTTTGATTTTTTCGTATTTGTCATTTTAAAAAATACAAAATTTCAATCACTTTGATATTATGTAAAAAAAATAAAAACAAAAACTCATAGCTGCATTTAAAATATTGAAAAAGTTATAAAAAAAATGCTTTATTTAAAGCATAAGGTAAGAAACATTTTACTCAAAGTTTTGACCAATACTAGACACGATTTTCTCCTATCTTTCTGACAGCAAATGAAAACCATGTCGAAGTACGATGCATCCTTTGACGCTATACAAGAATCTACCCATTTTTTGGTATCTTCATAAATAAGGAAGTGCTGCTCAGCAAAGCCATGTGTCATCGTGCCAAATAAGTGATAATCGGAAGTCTAGCAAATACGGCGGGTGAGGAAGGACTTCCCATTTAAACATTTTTAAGTAGCTTGCCACTGGAATTGCAACATGTAGCCGAGTGCTGGCATGTAAGAAAATCACTTTGCAGTTTGTCTGCTCATACAGCGTCAGGACTCCAATGAAACATATTAATTGAAGCTGAAGGCGGTCTGCTTTGATAGCCTCTCAACTTGAACAGCACATAATAAATTCTACCCTTTTGAACCCACCAATTACAGAGAAGTAGCTTCAAATGTTCGAATTCTGGGTTTCAACACATGTCCTTTCTTTTGTATTGTATTATTGCTTATTTTTGTAAACTGTTTGAAAATGTTGAGTCGCATAACATGTAATAATATTCCAAGTTCAGATCATTGCCCTTAGATAGATTGTAAATTAATACTTATATACTCAAAAGCACTTCAACAAAAAATTATTCTTCGTTCAACAGCTTCATTCCTAAATATTTTTGACAATTTCGCTTTTGAAACAACAATTTCCGCTCTTAAACTTTCGACAACTCTTTACTTGATTCAAAAATTTTTCGTTTTATTTAATAAGTAACAATTTCGTATTTAAAACAAGAGCAAAAGTTGTTGGGAAGTTTTCAATCAACAAAAATTCTTAAATCAAAACATAAAGTTGTTGAAAATACAATTTTTTGCAACAGAAAGAAACGAATACACACTTACTGCCATACCTAAATTGGAGCGTCAGGCGTTGCGTTATTTAACGTTACACAAAACCGTCAAGCGCCATACCGAAATAAAGAGCGTTGTGTTGAAGTCATTTGTTTGTCAGAATCATATTGTTGTTTCTTTTATTACTTTTCTGCAGCTAACTTCACTCAATACCGCATTGTCAAAATTAGAAAATCGAATAGCTGAGCGTTGAGCGATGAGCGATGGCAATTTCGGTATGCGCCATAGAAATCGTATGTACATACATGAAAAACTTTTGACAGTAAAATAACGCTGACGCTCCAATTTAGGTATGGCAGTTAGTCTTACGCAGAAATTCACTGGCGATTTGTTCAAATTTTGTCGATTTTAATTTGATGAACACTAATTTTGAGTTTTGAGTGTACACACCATCAAATCACTCTTCAAATTTCAGTTTTGATTTGTACGCCGATGAGGTAACATCGCAATAGCGGATGAATTCTGGCTATGGAAATTCAAGCGTCGATGAAAAACAAGGAAACTCATTATTAAAATGTAGTGGAAATACCATGAATTAAATCTTATTTGCAAAAGTAAATTATTCCATCCATTGAAAAAAACAAATAAAAATTATTTTGTTACTATTTTACAAAAAAAAATATACTTTTGTACATAAAATTCTTCAGTAGCTGCATCTAAAATTACACATGTATATGCAAATCGGCTAGGAAGTTATTTAATAATTAAATTAAATTATTTAAGCTTTCTTTCAACCACAACCTTACTTAAAATAATGAAAACAACCCTTATAATATAAAAAAAAATCATATTCCTCTTTACTTTCATCATCCAAGCGACGTGCACTCGTTGAAATCTTGGTTTGAAATGAAAATACGCATACAGAAAAATGTATTTGCGTTCACATTTTCAAATAACTCATCAAATCACTCATCACTCAATCAGCGAAAAGTCAAAAATTTTTTGATTTTCTTCAAAGTTTTTGACAAATTATTTGAAGAAAAGTTCTCACTATCAAAAACTCATCAAATCCATACAAATTGTTTTTGACAGCAAAATTGGGTGATGCCAAACAAATTCGAACTCATCAAATTAATTTTTGCAATTTGATAGTGTGTACACCCCAGTACGCAGACATTTTTTTGCATTGCTTTTTATTTTTGCCCGTCAACGATCATTCCTCGTTACATGCTGTGAGGGATGAAAAATGGAAAAAAGGCTATTTTCTGGCAATTAAAATACAAAATAATAAAAGTCCAAAATAATAAAAAAAAACTATTTGTTGCTTTTTTATAATTTATTACAAACTTCATCTGTCCAATCCCAAACTGATTATTCAATATTTTTAGCAACAATGAAACTGAAGCAAATCTTAAAAAATGTCGAAGAACATTTTTGAATAAATTATAATTTTTTTTTTTTTTTCTATGTTTGATGATGTGTTTTGAGGTGAATGTAATAATGAAAAATGTTTTAACATTTCTTTATTTGCAATTTGCAGGCGAAGTAGAAAATGTAATTTGCGATTGAACAAAAATATAGATAAAAAATTGCATAATCCGATACGGAAATAAAGTTTTTTGCAGCAGATCTGCTGACTCATGCTCTTTTTTTCTTTTTTTTCTTTTTCAAAAGGTATTTTTTTCGCTCCTTAAAGTCAGCAGATACATCCCCGCAGTTATGTTTGGAACTAGTCCCAAAGAGTAACTAGTTCAGCAACTATTTAAAAAGGAACCAGCGTTGTTCTAATTCCCAATGTAGTGCATAGATCGTCAGTTGACAACAAAAAAAAAAAACAAAGTTTTCATGCTTCGTTTGGCTTGATTTGCTCTCTTATTAACTGAGAAGTGCGGCTGATTGAGAAAACGTAGCACTGCGAGAGAGTAATATGTGCAGTAACGTTTTTTTTTTTTTTTTTTTTTTTTTCAATAAATTTACGTCTTAATACGTTACTTCAAAGTAAATAAAATTCGTTACTTCAAAGTAAATAAAATTCTTTTAATATCAATACCGACGCACTGTTTCACATCTACATATTGGATTATCCGAAATTATTTTATTTGAAAAATTTTTCATTAGCCACTTAAATTGCGCATTTGCTAATCTGTCATTGCTCGCTCATTCTTTTGCTAATTACATTAATTTTAAGATACTCATTCGCTCAATTTTTAGATACTCGAATTCGAGTCTCGAAACTCTTAATTTGCAATTGTCTCTCGACTAGTGAATACGTAATGCATAGGGTGACAATTGACGATCCATAGGACATCAGCAATGCAAATTGTCAGTAAATTGTAGGAAAATTCGTTAGTTGTGTCACTAGTACTATTCTTATTTAGAACAAGTCTAGGTCTAATCATGCACTAGTCCAATAAACTGCAGGGATGCTACCTATATCGCAACGCAATATTGCTGCCGTACAAGAAGTTCATTCTTTCTTGCTAGCATTATTTTTCCTTATTTTTTTATGCAAACAAAATCGAATCTAGCTGTCAACATATCACATTGACTTCACACCATATGAAAAAAAAAAGAACAAACCATCAATTCATTTAAATTTGCCCTAAATTTTTCACCGTTTCACTTAATTTTTCACAGTTTCACTTAATTTTTCATTTTTTTTTTTTTTTTTTGTTTTTCTTAGCTCACAACTACAGTCTCTTCGAGAATTGAAATTATACTGAATCGAGAATGTTCGACGAATAAAGCAAAGCAAAAAAAAAACGATTGAACAAAAGACTTCAGTGCTGCCGTTGGCGTAGTGAAATAATAGTAGTATAAAAAGTTATTTAAATACCATTTTATTTCTATTCGATTAGTGTTGCCGTGTTGTATTTTCAACAGTAAAATTACGCAAGAACGTCTGGGGTGTATGTTGCGCTCCGCAAGTAACCGCGTATAAAAAACTTAAAAAAATCTAAAACAACAAGTAATCTTCTTTAAAAAAATCGGGAAGTTTCATTTTGTGTCAATTAGTTAATTTAAGCCCTTATGTGTCCAGTGGCTTGACCATAGGCCAATAAGGGCCGGTTTTTCAGTGCAAGTTTAAACTTCGTTTAATCTAAGTTTTATTAAACTCGGTTAAATTGCTAAACTCGATTGCGAGTTTAACTTAAGCTCATTACTTTGATGTTTAGTATGCATTACTGAAAAATGACAAGCTGTTGACGTATAAATATTAAAATTTTTTGATTATTAGCAGCGAAAAATTTCATTTTTAGAAATTTCCCTAAAATCCTGCTGATTCATTTGGAAAACTGAGAAAATGTCAGTAGCAGCATCAGCAACAATAAGGCAGCGGGTGGCTACAAGAAAATTTTATTTCGACGTATTCCAGCGAAGTAATTTTAGAGGCTTTCAAATTATTGATGCGATTGGCCAATACATATCTACTATCTCACTGCTTTGCACGTGCAACGTGAACAGGTAGAAATGTGATTTAATGAAAAATGTACCCGGGTGTACTACCCCACGCGAGTTATGGCGCACAGTGGCGTGAAAAGCATATATTTTGCACAAACAACAATTCATGGGACTCCAGTTTATGAATTTGAACGATTTTTTTTAAACTCTTTGTTATCGATACGGTTTCAATTTCCACGAGCGGATTTCCAAAATCTAAGATGGCTAATCCAATATGTCGGACTTTAATTTTAAGTAAAAATTCTAATTTTATTCAAAAATTATAAGAAATTATAAAAAAATATCACTTAATATAGTTTTTAATCATTTTTATCATCCCAGAAATAGTTAACTTAAAATTTAAGATAGCGATCGGATTTAATATGGCAGCCTTAATATTCTTTTACATTTATTCTAGGCACGTAAATTGTTAATAATAGCCAGTCGAGGTGACCGGCTTTATGAAAACGCCGTTAGTTATACCATAAATGAAATTATTATCGTATAAGTATTATGGGCACTTAAAATTTGAAACTGTGGACAAACTAAGAAGGAAGTCGTTAAGGAACGTGAAGAACACGAGAATTTAAACAAGAATCAGTTCTTCATAGTTTTGGAATAAAAATATTTCTTCTTAGTTTTCATATTGGTAGCGTTTATTAATGAATTGTTATGTAAGATTTTTATGGAATAAACCATGAAATTGACATTGTATTTTAGTTACTTTGTAAATCTTTAAATAGACCTTACTTCAGAGATATAGACGTCGGAACCTCCTAGGTTCGAGCAACACCCATTTGCTAAAAAAAATTTGAATAACTTGTCCCCAACAACTTATTCACAAAGATGCAGTTTTATCACATGAACCAGACAATGCGTAGCTGCCATCGAATGAGAGAATGACATCGCTGATGAAGTGGGAAATTGTAGTTGGTATCATTATAGAGTGCCAACTTCCAAACAATGAGTTCAAGAAATGCTGAAATTAACGTATCAGAATCTTTTTTGCTGGTAGCAATTTGAGTAACCCAACCATTGCAAACCATCAGGATTCTACGAAGTTGCAAACTCTCAGACGGTTTTTAATTAAATTGCAATTTTTTTATTTTTTATTAGCAAATATAATGTTCTATGTGAATAAAAACAAATATAATTCAACAATAGACATTTACCGTCAAAACTAAATCTCTTTCGGCCGGTGTAAACGGGTAGGATTTAGCAACGAGGTTTATTTACAACCTTCATAGCTAAATCTTTGGAGAAGATTCAATGAATGAATTTATTAAAAAAAAAATCTGAATGTTCAGCAAGCTGAGCATTAGAGTGCCCATATGTGCAAAATTCAGATTTTGCTGGCTCCCAGTCCATTTCCTGAAATTAGAGGTCAAAAAAATAAGATCTCACAAAAAAATTTGGAATCGGTAGTGGAAAAAAACCAGCCGGTTTTCGATCAAAGGTCGAAAAATTGACTAAAAAATGGCAAGTCGCTTTGACTGCTCGTTACTTCAAAACTGTTAATTTTTTCATAATATTTTCAAGACAATTTTTGTAGAGCATGACTAAGTCAACATTATCTTCTTAAAAAGTTTTGGTCCAAAAATTAAATTTGTTGTTGTTTCGGTACAAAAACTTCAGTTTTTTAAGAAAATTTTTTATTTATTTATTTATTTATTTAAGAAAAAATTTATTTTTTTATCTTTTTCTTCTTAGTTTTTAATTTGATAAGAAACCATTTTAGTAGTCATATTTCCTAAACTAATTTGGGATTGCTGAACACGAAAATAGCATTTATTTTTGTTTTAGTGGGTTTTTGGGCTGTTCCAGCAGAGATAATCGTAAATTTCGAATTTCGTGCACGCAGTACAGGAAAAAATTTCAATCAAGTTGTCGCGAACTGCACAAAGATGTAAAATTGCACCTAAGCATTTACTGAATAAGAAAAAAAAGTTTTCAAAATCGTTTCATGGCATGGTTTTGAAAATGAAGTCGAAAAACGGTATTTAAAAAAAAAAACGACTGCAAACCAAAACCAAAATATTCATTTTAGATGTAGTTATTAATGCTGAATTCGAAATTGAACGCGAAATTGCTGTATCACTTATGGTTTGTGAGATATCCTACCCCTAATGTTCAAAAAACACGATTTTTGAGGTTGTGTAGAACACGCACAAAATCGTTTTGGTCAGTTTTATTAAATGAGTAATTTAGTACTGTTCTTCTTCTTGAAAATTAATTACGGAATAGTCTTGTATGATTTTTCTTTAAAAAGTTATGACCATTTTAAAATAACATTATAAAAGATATAGTAATATGGCAATTGCTATAGAGAATCCACACATGATTTTTAACTTTCATGAGGTCATTTAAAAATTATCATAACTTTTTGAAAAAAAGTCGCACAAACCCATTTCATAGCTTATTTTAAAGGCAAAAAGCAGTTCTAAATGATGCATTTAATAACAACTAGCAATGCATTTTGTTGCATCTAATAAAGTAGCAATTAAAAGAAAAAAATTAGAATACTCATTTTTTTCCAACATTGAGACCGGCTCCATACCTTAAAACTTAATATTTTTAAATAATTTTTTTTTTTTGTTGAATTAATCAAAATTAATTCCCATTCAATATAAAAATTCCAGAACAAATATTTCGCCCTTTGAAAATTACAAAAAACCAATTTATAGAAAGTCATGAAAATTTTCTTAAAAAATTTAAATTTTTGTACCGAAACAGCAACAAATTTAATTTTTGGACCAAAACTTTTTAAAAAAATTATGTTGACCTAGTCATGCTCTACAAAAGTTGTCCTGAACATATTATGAAAAAAGTAATAGTTTTGAAGTAACGGGCAGTCAAAGCGACTTGCCTTTTTTTAGTCAATTTTTCGACTTTTGATCGAAAACCGGCTGGGTTTTTTCCACTACCGATTCCAAATTTTTTTGTGAGATCTTATTTTTTTGACCTCTAATTTCAGGAAATGGACGGGGAGCAAACAAATTCTCAACTTTGCACATTTCATATATCTTCTGGACGCTCTACTGAGCATGCTTAAATTTTTTGCACGAAATCCATAAGTGGCAACACTGTTTGCTACGTACGCAGTCTTTCGCCTTTGTAGTTTTGTAGCTGATGAAAGAATACTTTTGATTGGGCGTAAAAAATTTCATAACGGAATTTTAGAAAATAAAGGAAATAAGCCTGGAAATAAACGTCTAATTTAAGTTGAGAACACGAACATTGAATTTAGAAATATGTATTAAACAAAAACCACTTAATTGTTAGATGCACTTTAATTTTTAGTTATTTCACTTTTAATATTTTACCTACGCACCCACGACAACCACACACTGCAATTTTTTAACTTGTACTAAATTTTATTAAATTCTATGAACAAAGTGGAGCTTGCGACAGAAAGAGTAAACGAAAAAGTAGCAGCGCTGCCGTAGTTGTGTTTCATTGCGTTTACTGGATGTGTTTATTGAATTTAGCATGAAACTTTCAAAATATTAAACACAGATAATCAGAGTAACATTTTACTACGCTTTTCGTATTTGGTAAATTATTGCATTCGGTGTGGTCGATACTAAAGAAGACTTGTACATTTGTGCCAAAGATTAACATGGTATAGTACGTACCATGATTCAATAACCATGTAATTCAACCATGCGCATGTACCTTGGTACAATCATACAGGTAGCACCAAAATGATAGAACTCGCTACTTTTTGGTCTCCGCTTTGCTCGTTTTGACAATGCGAACAAAATTGACAGAACGCGCTAGCAAAAAATAAGAAGAACAAGAAAGGCCCTCAGTCGCTGGCGCTACCTTGTTAATTGTTTCATGGTATGTACTGAACAAAATTTTGTTTGTCATTATCATCCGCTGAGATTTTGTTGGTGTCGCTTTATGTTTTTATCTTCGTCAGCATTGTTTCAAAGAAAACAATTCTTTGCTGTGGTTGGTGGTGAAAAGTGATAAAAATGGAAAAAGAGGATCAGGCATGTGACAGAATCCGACTTGGCTTTGCTTTTTTTCTGAGTTGTAATGGTCAGCAGAGGCAGTGTTCGAAAACAGTTGTCATTTTATAACACACTACTTTATATGAAAGTAAAATACAATACAGCAGCGACAGTACCAAGCCCAGTGCAAGTCTTATCTGCCACTGTCAGTTATTTGAACATTTTCGTTTGATAACCTTTTTTATTCGAACACTGCCAATGCCACTGCCGATGCGATATTGGAGTTTGGTCTTAAATCGATGTCTATTTAAAATTTGATTTCCTGAAATCCGATTGGATTGCAATTTTTCGATCAAAAATAAAACCGATATTCGTATGTTTGTGATAAGCAGCTGGTGGCTTAAAAGCAAGCCCGAAAATTATATGAAAACTGAAATCGGTTGAAAATAGAAAGTTTGCCCGGAATGGGTGTCAAGAGTATTGAAGATCGTAACTCGGAAGACAGATTTTGGCAGACAAGAAAAAAGACATCGGCGACCAAAATCATATAAAAACAAAATCGTAACACCATTTTGCAATAACCCCAACATTTCCGGAAGTAAACTGGTGCAGAAGATGGAGAGTTTTTTGATTTTAACCTGCTACCTGCGTTTTCGTTTGAAAACTCTGTTTTTTGGTCATCAAAATGTTTAAGTTCGAAATTCACATTTGTGTAAATTTCCGATGTAGATAGGCGTGGGGGCTGACAAGCAAAAGTTGTACAACGCAAAAGAAATTTCAGATAACTGCAGACAATTTGGCCACGTCAAAAATTACTGTACTGAATCCAAAATCAAGCAATCCCACATTTGGATAGCGAAGACTACGAATATGAAGAAATGGCAGCATTATTTCAATGGAGGTTATTGTGAATCAAGATTCCCGGAGAATTTTTTTATGCTGCTATAGAGAATACACGGCAGACATGGTCAGAAAAAAAAAAATTGCAATTAAAAGTAGAAACTCTGAAAAGTATTCTTCCAGTTAAAGTTAATCAGAAAATGTCATGCTTAAAAATTTTTCGTTGGATGTCAGATTTTTACATTTTTCACGTTCACATCAATGAATCAATGATTTGCACTTTACACGCATACTTCATACTGTGTCCGTAAAAAATGATAACCACGAATATATCGAGATGTTGATAATTTTACAACCAATAGCAATAATGCTATAAAATTGTATAAAAAAATGCACAAAAATCATAAAATCGAATTGGGACGCTTTCCCATTGTCCGATTTTGGCTCAAGAGGTTTTTGGCCTAGGGATATATTTTGAGGATTGAGAACCAAAAATCGGACAGTCTTTAATTTTTCCATTCGATTCTGCATCACCCTAATATGCATACGTATGTATTTCACATTAAATCATTTACCCAACAAACAATTTTATAACCTTTTCAATTCTTACGCTTGGAAAAAGTTAATTTTCAAATGTTTTCATAACCAATTTTCAAACGTTTGGAAAATAATATTTTTTCATTATTTTTAAAATTGATTTGGAAGGTTAAAATCAACAATAAGAAAAATGTTAATTTACAAAAGATTCATTAAGCGTTTTCCAAACATTCCAAATTTTTATTTTATTTTTTCAATGACTTATCGAGCTAAGTAAAACACAAGGAATTTGAATCATAACTGGCACGTTACGTCAGTTGATAAGATTGTCGACTCATAATTTGGAAGGCATAGTCTCAGTAAAATTTAATTTTTTTTTTTTTTTTTTATTTTCAATTAAATATAAAAATGTTTGGAAAATATTGTTTAATGAACTTAAAAAATACTTACAAAATGTTAATTGAAAAGTTAAAAAAATAATTTCAAAAAATATTGAATAAAAAAAATTGCAAAATATTGTATAAAAACATTTATAATAAGCTTGCTCCAAATGATTTTCACAAGCTTGTCATGAAGGGTCCAGTTTCGATTATTAAATAAATAAAATTCAAGAATTTCCAAACATTTAGCAAGTTAATTTCGAAATGTTTTCTTTAATAAGCGCATAATCCGACTCGGTTTTGCTTTTTCTCGGAATTGTAAATCGATTCAATTTCAAATGGTGTCGTGAAATCCGATTGGATTTCAATTTTTCGAACAAAAGTAAAACCGATTTCGAATCAGCTGTTTGTGAAATATACTGTCATAAGAAACTGAATAATTATTCAAAAAAATTGTAATTGAACGTCTAAAAGAAAATTTAAAGCTTTATTATGTCGTTTTCCATTGGGCAAAAAAGAGCAATAGAGGTATTCATGATCTAGAGTAATGCCCTATCCACAATCAATGCAGGAACAGGTGCAAATGAAACAGTTAGTTGAAATTTCATGAGTTAGAGCAGATCAGAAAATTATATTTTACCGCATGTAGGAATTGAGAAAAATAGAAAAGAGAGTAAGAAAAAGCTTTTCGATTTCATGCAAAGTTGTTGCTTGTTCCCCCGATGCAGGAACAGTAAAACGAACTAGTGACAATTTTTTTCTGATGTTTGTAGCAAATGGATACATTCAAAAGTAGTCGGTACCATACTCATGTTCGAAATATACTAAAAGTGTAATTAAAATCTTGGGCGACTTCCTAAAAGGGGTACAGACTATCTATCATGTTCGTCAGTCAAAACTTCATCAGTTTTGAATGATTGTTGGTAGCGGTCAAACTATCATTCATGTCCAAAGTTCAAACCGTCAGTCAGCTATAAAATTTGAGTAGTAAACATAGAAAATAGACAATTTAATTATTGCGCTTGTTGAAAAAACAATAAACATTAAAAGAGGAGCAAATGGGTAAAGCGATGGGTTACCGCGAGAAAAGAATATTCACATGTGAATATTTTAAAAGCAATAAGCAACTCTGAGCTTACAGACCTCAAAAACTATTTCAGGTTGTCAATTCAGAACTATAATAACAACAATTGAGCAAAATTGACGAATATGTTCTAATTTTTTTAATTACTTTTTTTTGCAACTTTATTATTTTCGAACAGTAAAATGTCAAACTTCGCAAATAAAGTGTTCCCTTATACAAATATACAGCAAAGCATATTTTTTTATAATGTTGTATGCTGTTTTGGTTTAGACGCTGTCACAAAACTTTTTGTGAACATTGTGTACATAAGTTTAGAAAGTCTAACTGTCTCACATTTTTCTTTAACACATTATTATTATAATTGGTTTCGTTTTATTACATATGTTGTAAAGTATATATCAAAAAAATGCGAGTACTTGCTCTATATTCGGTTACGTGCAGATTTAGCAAGAAAAAATAAGCAACGCTATAAACTTTTGTTTGAAATATGTCAAATTTATTTAAAAAATAAAACACAAATAACTGATAAATATCAATTCAGTTCGACGCCAACAAAACGGTAAATTAAATTTGTATTCTATTTTACACATTTTAATCGATTTTAATGTTTAATTATAGAGATCGGCATAGACGTCAAATTTTACTGCAAGCAGTGATTGCATACCAGTTTTTATTGTCAATGCGGGAATGAGAACGAAATAAGAAAAAACTTAAAAAGTTTCCTGCAAGTCCCGCATTGATTGTGGATGGGGCATAACGACCTGAGTAACAGAGTAACAGGGTAACAGTGCACAACGACAACAACAAAATATACACAAGTTAGTCTGTTACTCTTTTACCCTTTAAGTCAAGCTAGTTTCTAGTGTAAAATAATCTTACTCTTTTGCCTTTTTTTTACTATTTCTATTTCTATAGAAACGTTTGAATTTGTTTATGATTGAGAGGCAATTTTCGTTCATCAAAAATAAAAATTTGAATGAGAGAAAAATATTCATTCAAAAATTGTTTTTTTTTTTTGTTGTCAGCTAAAATTATTTTGAGAAACAAAAAGCAAATATACGTGCAAAGTATTGAGTATGCTCACTATTCAGAGTAACTGAGTGCACTTTTACCCTGTTACTTAGCTCGTTACTCTAGATCGTGAATAACTCTACCCGATCAAAAAAAGTATATCAAAAATATATCAAAATGATATCAAAAATTTGTCAGTGACATACAAAATTTTGATAAAAAAAGGATATCACAGTGATATACGGAATGTAACGCTTTTTGTTTATCAACATGATATCAAAAAAAGATATCAAAATGATATCAAAAAAAGATATCAAAATGATATCAAAAAAAGATATCAAAATGATATCAAAAAAAGATATCAAAATGATATACAATTTTTGTACATTTCTGATACAAAAATGACAACCAATTTTGGGTCTGATAACTAAAGCGACGCAGATTATGGCAATTTTGCAATATTGTGGTTAATCGTCGGCAACAAGTTTTTTTTTTGTACTCAATTATATTGATATCAAAAAGATATCAAAAAAAGATATGAAAATGATATCAAAAAATGATATCAAAATGATATACAAAAATTGTATATCAATGATATATAAAATTTGTATATCATTTTGATATCCATTTCTGATACAAAATTGACATAACCAACTTTGAGTCTTTGAAATTTTGCAATATTGTATTTGATCTTCAGCAACAAGTTTTTAGAAATTGCCCGCATGCAGCAAATGATTGAAGTGCCGGTTTTTTTAACTCAATTATATGTTTGTGCTTTTTCCCTTATTTCATGAGAAAATGCACTTACTAAAATTGGCTGAGCGTCCGCTTTCCATAGCTTTTGATTTATCAACCACAGGCTGCATACAACAACTGAATGGAGTGTCGGTTTTTTTGCACTCAATTATATTTGTGTGCTTTTCACTAATTTCAGTAGAAAATTCAATTCTTTTACACTAAAATTGACTGCGCGTTTGTCTTCTAAAGTTATCTTTCCATAAAATCCACAAACGAAAACGTCAATTTTGACATATGTATCAGCAGCTGATAAATTTTTGATATCATTTTGATATACATTTCTGATACAAAATTGATATCAGCGGCTGATAAATTGACGGCACACTACTACAGCCTTGCTTGTTACTTGAAACGTCAAAACATTTATGCCCGACATCCGCTGTTTTCGTGTTCCATTCAGCAAGAAAAATTTTTGATCTGAGAGCAAAATCTAGATTTCCCAATGGAAAACGACATTGGTTTTACCATTAAATGAAAGATATTTTGGTTTTTTATTCACTAAATAAACTAAAAAAGAAGGGAGCTTTGGGTTTCCAGAATTTTTACTGGTTCAAAAAAACACACCAAAAAATGAAATGGAGAATCAAAAAGCACTGCCCAAAGGGATATTTTGCATAATAAAAGGTCTTCTTATCGTACAAAAAAAGGAAAGCTGTCTTTGACGGACAGTTGGTGAAAAAAGTGAATCAACTCTGCAAGCAGTATAGCGACACGTCAGTAAGAGATATTGCTGTAAGGGCATATTCCTCGAAATCTACAATACAAAGATTAAAGAAGAAAAGTTAGCTGAAGACTTATAGAATACAAAAAGTACCAGATCGTTCCGATAAAAAGCAGCTGGTAGATCAAAATCAAGCCCGAAAGTTATATGAAGCCTTCCTTAATAAATTTTAAGATTTTAAGCAGCTACCGGGACAGCTATTTACTTATGTGGAGGAGAGGCTGGTACAAAGCAAATTTATAGAAATGAAAACTTTCCCAATCAAAATATAGTTTGGTAGATCATATGCATCTGCTGACTGAGAAGCAGTCGCGCTTGGCAAAGCCTTTGGCAATATCTGGATAATTTTCCATAAAATTAAATAGAATTTTATTTTGTGCCGTTGTCTTCAAATATTTTATATTTAAACTAGCTGTTTTACCCGGCGTTGCACGGGTTTTATTAAAAAGCCAGATTGCACTAAAAAGCTAATAACGAAAACTTTTTTTTTATTTTTTAAAAGAATGTGCCACAAACAGATGCTCCGATATATTTATTTTATCGGAAAAATTCCAAAAGTATCGCAAAATATTAAAATATACATTGAAGAAATCGGTAAGAGTTCAAGTTTATGGAAAAACGTCCAAAATATCGGTAAAAGCCCAAATGTATCGAAAAACATCTAAAATATCGGCAAAAGTCTAAAAGTATAGAAAAACATCTAAAGTATAGGTAAAAGTCCAAATATAACGAAAAACATCCAAAATATCGGTAAAAGTCCAAAAGTTTCGAAAAATATTAAAAAACATCTAAAATATCGGTAAAGGTCCAAAAATGTCGAAAACATCCTAAAATCAGTAAAAGTCCAGAAGTATTGGAAAACATCGAAGAAATAATAATACTAATACTTGATTGTTATTATTATGAATAAGTGGCATGTTAAAGACTAAGTTCTTTAATGCGAACGATTCAAATCAATAAATACTATATCAGCCCAATTCTAAACAAAAATAGCTTGGGAGTTTTTTCTCTTTTCCCTTTTCTTATATTCTGAATAAAAAAATTTGGGGAAAATTCTCACTTTTCACTTTTCTCATATTCTAAACGAACTTCGAAAATTTGAAAAACATTTTTGCGTAAAAAGTAGGCATCACAAACTTGAAAAAAAGGGAAAATGTAATTCTATTTTTTGAGAATTTTTTCGACAATAATTTGTTAGGGAATAATGTGAAAAATGTTGATATTGAAGTATTTTAGTTTTCTTCAAAGTGAATTCGTAATTTCCTGACATTCAAAAGAAAAGAATCATGACGAGAACCGGGGTCGGATGCATCATCGAAAAAAATCTTGAGCTCATTATCACACAGTTCCAAATATATACGAGTATAAATCTAATGTTTACGAAATTACAATACAATAGCTCAATGCAATAAGTTTCCTTTCCTGTTGTAGTAAGACCATCTCATACAAATTATATGGAAATAAAATGTCCTTGTACGTCGTTCGCATGATTGATCAACTAATCAAAAAAGCTATTTTACCTAGATGCGATATAAAAACAGGCTAATGGAACAGACAAAAAAACCCATTCGTCTCTTCTGATGTGCCAACAATATTTAGTAACCTTGCACTCCTGAAAATATTTTACAAAGATGGATAGGGCTGGCTGGCTGTGTGTTGAAATACACTTTTTGGGAAAACTGAGCAAGATAATTCAATGAAATTTGGTGCACTGCCTCCATCATTGAATTTAGCTCGGGGGATTGAAAATGGGGAAAATCGGTCAACGGACACGTCTACCGCCCATACAAAAAATATATTTAAAATGCAATTCTAGGATTATTTTCCACGACAATGCAACCACAATACTCATAAGTACTACGAATTGTAAGCGCAAGCTCTGAGAAAAAACTGAGCGAATTCGAACAAGAGGGCGTGGCACCTCCCATATAAGCAAAAGCTTCAAAACGTTATACTGAAAGCGTTTTTCGAGTTATTCGAACCAAATTTGACTCAAACACTAAGACTTTTAAATCAAAGCTCTCGGCAAAAATTGAGCGAAATCGGACTGGAGAGCATGGCACCTCCCATATAAGCAAAAGTTTCAAAATGCTATACTGAAAGAGTTTTTTGAGATAATCCAACCAAATTTCACTCAAACACTAAAAAACTATAAATACACGCTCTAAACTAAAACTAGGCAAACTCGGACAAGAGGGCGTGGCATCTCCCATTTAAGCAAAATTTTCAAAATACTGCAGTGTAGGGTATTTATTTTTTGGCCAGGCCAAAAGTTACACCCTTACTAGTTTTATCTTAAGAACAATGCATCAGGATTATTGGTAGTTAAAATACCTTTAATCTGAAGCCAAAATTTTTCAAATCCGTCTTTTATACCTTTTTGTTAATACAAAAGAACCATTATTTATTAAGCTATAGATTTACAAACATAATAATGAAGACTGGTGATGAATCGCCGCGCCAAAGAACGTACAATTCGTGGCGTAAAATCATGTTTTTTTATGCAAAATATATGCGAAACACATGATTTAACGTCACAAATGCATGCGGCGATTTGACCCCTGATTTACATATGTAATTGAATGAAAAGAACGCCAACTTTTTTTAGCTTGCACTTTTCGAATAAATGTATGGGAGAAGGGGGAGGTTTCGACACCCTAACAAGAAAGTACTTATATCTTCCATATGCAATTGTGCATGTTATTTTGAATAGACACAAACTATGCACGAATATGTGTGCTTCTTTTGTAAATTACAAAAAATTCGATATGTTCGCTATTTTCGGAACTGTGACCAAAAAACCATAGTTAAAATAAATGACGAAACCTCCCACTTTTGGGGAGGCTTCGTCAGTCATATAAATTTTTGATTCCCTTGGTTTTTGGAAACCTTCAACCTTTTGAATGTAGATGGTAAAAGACGAATTGCTTCCGGTTATACAATGGGAGAACGAAAATCAGGGATGTCGTCTTCAACCGGGGCCATATCCAGCAAATCATTCGGAGCAGGAAGGTCAGAGCCTTGAACGAGTTCAAGACATGATTCAGGCTGATTCTATATCCATTTTACCTCGGCATTAGAACCGAACTCCATATCTTGTGAAAAATCAGATTCATGGTAAATAATTGAATCATATGTATAAATTTCAGTTGTCGAATCCTCCCATTTACACTTGACGAATCCTCCCTTATCCACTTGTTTCCAAATTTGCAAAATTTCGCAGTTATCTTTTATTTATTTTGCAAACCTTAAATTTAGTATTAACAGTAATAATGCATTTAAGCATCTGCTAAAAAAAAAACAGAAATTTTATAGTTTATTAACCGAGTATCACACAAAAAGCAAGAAGCAAATATTACATCAACTTGCTATAAAAATACAAAATCACGAATAACAACGCACCCTAGCCGAATTTTGCAGAGAAATTTTAATGATAGCTGCGTACCATTAGGAGTAAGACTTTTTGGTTTACACGCGGAAGTAAGTGCGAATAGAAATCGCAAAATTTGGAACTGATGAAGCCTCTCACGTGTCGAAACCTCCCCCTTCTACCATATACCGAAAAATCACAATTAGAAAGATTCCTGATGAGCAGCCGAAATCTTGAAATCTTTTCAAGCTCAACGTGCAAAACGCAGCTACCCCTGCGGGTTCATAAAGACTTGGAAATTCCTCCTTATTAGCATTGGTTGCTCTAGCTACTGCTTCATAAATGGGGCCCCCATTATCTTTCCTGAATGTTATGCTATACATTTAATTTCTGTGAAATTTTAAACAACACTTGTTTTTATTGAAAAACACATATTTTTTATATAAACTTCATCCAAAAGTGTCAAATTTACGCAAAATACTTTTTCGTAAATTCGAAATTCTCTTTCCCTTTTTTTTAGGGAAAAAGTTTTTTTTGGGAATTCAGAATTGGAGTATTTATTTTTTGAGAAAAACAAAAAAAGGGAGAAAGAAATTTCTTGAGAATATTTACAATTGGGCTGTATATATTTAAAAATCAGTAAAAGTCCAAACAAAGCGAAAAAGATCCAATATATCGAAAAAGGTCCAAAAGTTTTGAAAAACATTGAAACACATCGAAGAAATCGGACAAAGTCCAAGTTTATCAAAAAACATCCTATATATCGGTAACGGTTCAAATACATATGAGCCGTTTATTTTGAAAGTGGCCTAAGTCCATTTGGGGGCAAAAGTTATGTCATTCGCATTATGTGCCGTAATAAACGGTTTTTTGCCCGATACTATTTTGTAAACATAATGCCATTAATTTCACACAATGTAGTAAACTTTCTGTAAAGACAGAATTCAATTTTATTCGTGCTGAACAAAATGCTAGCTAATTCATATTATGACATTACTTTTGCTCTGAAATGGACTTAGGCCACTTTCAAAATAAACGGCTCATATATCGAAAAACATCCAATACATATATCGAAAGAAGTTCAAAAGTTTCAAAAAATAGTGAAATAAAAAAATAAAATTTTCGAAAAACGTAAAAAATATCGGTAAAAGTCCAAAAATGTCGAAAAATATCCTACATATCGGTAAAAGTCCAAAATTATTGGAAAACATTGACGAAATCGGTGAAAGTCCAAATACATATATCGAAAAATATTCAATATATCGAAAAGGGTCCAAAAGTTTCGGAAAATATTGAAACACAACGAAGAAATCGGTAAAGTTCAAGTTTATAGAAAAACATCCAAAATATCGGTTAAAGTCCAAAAATATCGAAAAACATACTATCTATCGGTAAAAGTTCGAAAGTTTTGAAAAATATTGAAATAAGAAATCGGCAAAAGTCTAAAAACAAAACATCCAATATATCGAAACAAAATCAAAAGTTTCGAAAAATAGTGTACATCGAAGAAATCGGTCAAAGTCCAAATGTTTCGAAAAACATCCAAAATATCGAAATAAGTCAAAAAGAATTGAAAAATATGTAAAACATCGTTAAAAGTCCAAAAATATTGAAAATATGGAGTTGGCATCACTGACGAAATCACTCTCATTTTTGCTCTCATCAACAACACAACATCAAGAATAAAAATAACAATAAATGAAAGAGACGAAAAAGACAACAATAACACATAACTCATTGCGCAGCAAGCTATAGTGACTGAAATGCAAACGATCATTTTTATGCAAGAATTGAATTTTTTTTTTTTTTCAACAACTTCATACCAAAAATAAAAAGGTTTATCTTATAAGAACCAAAAAATAAATATACAATCCTGTCCCTTACCACACGTAGAACGTTTTGAAAAAAAAAAAAAAAAATATTAAAATCGGTTCGGTATATTTTGCACTAAGTCGTTACATAGGGTTTTCATATAAGCAATTTTATATAAATAGTATAGATAAATAGATTTTTTTCATTCAAACGTTAATTAAAATATTCATCATAACAAACTTTAGAAAAACGATAGCAATGAGCTCGTCGTTTTATTTCCGAGAAGTAAATCGACAAAATCGGTTTCTGCGACACAAAAAACCTATATCAAATCCGATTCGAACATGAAATTGACAAAATCGGAATGCACGACACCTTGTCAAACTTTTTGTCGGATTCAAATCCGATTCCGATACAGATTGGATTCTACGACATGCCTGAATAAGTTATTTTTCAAACGTTTTCGTTTGTTGGGTATGTACATGTTTTCATGTGTATTTTAGTTTTAAATAACTTTCTTGTGTAAAATACTGTTTTTATAAATATGAAAAGATGTCATGTTTTTCGGTCAAAAAATATGAACGAAAAATTAACTAAAGGGGTTTTCCATTGTCACGCATTAATTTTTGTTTTTTTGCTTAAGAGTTGTTTCTTTTGATTTTTTACCATCATTCTTTTTCTTAAAAACGAAGTCCTTTGCTTTAAAAAATACTGGCAAAACTGAACTGAGCTACCCAAAACTAACTGTAAATTGATTTTTAAGAGTGTCGCCAATACTTTCGGATTATTCTTTGATTTCGTGTATACTTTTGTGCACTGAATTAAAGTATAATTATGCTTGTAAGCTCATTTTCTATATTTTTAAGTAACATTTTTGAAAATTTTTTGTTACTAAATAAAACTAGATATTTACTTAGCGATTCAAAAAAATTTATTTGTAATTAAAAAAAATTTATGATTCTTTAAAAAATTTTCAAATTCCGAATACTTTTGTGAGCCACTGTTTCTTTTAAAAGAAAGAGTGTCTTACATTAAATCGCTAAGTTTTTTTTCCTAATGGAATTGTATGAGCATTATGAACTGTCATACATGATTTTTATTTTAAGTCTCAATAAATTTGAATTGAATTAAAATTTCCTAATAAAATCGTATTCTCAATGCCCACACAGTGGTGTTCTTTTTCCGATATAATCTAAATAAAAACAACTTGATAGATGTAAATTATTCATAGACATACTTATATTTAATAAAAAAATTATGACTTTAATAATTCATATTAAAAACACGAGCGAAAACTTAAAAATTAACTGAAATTAAATAACTAAAAAAAAATACTTCTTTTAATAAATATGAAGAAACTTATTTCCTAATTGTGTTTCCCTTGTTTTTTTTTTATTAATTTGCTAGGGAGGCAAATTTGAGCTAGAATATTAACATTTTAAGGTACATTTGATGATAGTATTACAAGTTACATACACATTTGTAAATGTGCTAACTTTGATGAGTATCGTACAGCTCGCAGCTGAAACTATATACATATTTTTGAGTATGGTAACGTCAATTTTCATTTCGAAGACGTGGTAGATGTGCATATTCAACTGGATCAATTTGGCGATCTGAAAAAAAAAAGATAAATAATTAAAATTTTTGAATACACAATTAACATCATGATACAATAATTATAAGGTAAATAAATAAATAAATAATTAAATAAGTTGTTAATGAGTGCTTGATGACTATTATGTATGAGTCATAAATATGAATATATTAGCATTTCCCCGTGTGCTACACCTTGTCTTGTACAGGAGGCGAGGCATCACCAATTTTTTCAAGAAACATAAACCGTCCCGTATTTTATGTATGTACCAATTCTATTCTAATTTATGTGCGTTTAATAGTTTCAGAGATATGACGAAATTTTTTTAAGAGCGTGGCACCGCCCATTTTTCCACTGTAAAACTATTTGTCGCGGTGCTTTTTGTACATTTACCAAATCTCATTCATATCCGTTAAATATTTTAGAGATATGATGAATTAATTTTTTTAGGGGCGTGGTACTGCCCATTTTTGCAATGAAAATTATTTTTCCTTATGCACTTTACATATGCATCGAATTCAAAGGACATAATTATGAACCATATTTGAGAGCCCCAAAAAATTGACCGATCATTGAGTAATTTTTACATTTATTTATCATAACAAGAGTCAAAACCAACCACAAAAAATTCTCAGTGCTTTTCTTCGTCCTCTTAAGTCTGAAGTAATACAAAATGTACTTACGATTTAGAGTGAACGGCGTTGTTGATACTGATGTTGATGTGTGATAAGTATTCCCCAACAAATTAATGGGAGTTGCATTTCTATTTGAATCTGATTCACTGAAATTTTTAATTTGTGTATCAAGTGGTGATGTCGCTGGCAAACTGTTACTCGATAGTAGTTCTCTGGCATGTCCAATTTGCGCTCCTAGAGCCGATACATTTGTCTGATGGCTAGGTTGTAAGCCAAGTGAACCATTATTTAATGTGAATTCATTGAAATCTTGAATTTGAAGCCAGGAAGACGCTATAGCTACATGTGACTGTTCAATTTGCGCTCCAGGAGCCGATAATAAATCACTCAAGTTTTTTAATTTTATTTTAGGAGCCGCTGTTATGCTTAACTCGCTATTGCCTGTATTTAATTCGGCAGCATAAACAATATCATCATCTTCTATAATTTCTACACTTGAATCTGTATTATTATCATCATCATCTAACAGCTCTTTTTTTATATCACCAATTTTTGGGTATGATATTCTTAAACGTTTATTATCCGAACACAAAGTGGTGCTATTATTTTTTTCAAATGCACGTTTAGCAGCGATTGCCGATGCAATGGCGTTAGCAACATTTAATTTAAGCGGACGAATTTGGCAAACTTCAACTTGATCATCCGAAATAAACTCACAGCTTATTGTTATTTGCAGTCCCATATGTGCGCTCTTGAAATGTTCATCTACATCTACCAAGTTCTCCATTTGTGCCAAACATAATTGACACTGATATTTTAAATAAACGTTATGAACTGTTTTTAAATGTTTAATATTCATTTCTGGATTTGTACAAAAGAAACATTGGCGCTTTATAGTTAGTATTTTTCGACCAGTTACTAAAACTACACCGATTGATACATAAGTACCTTCAACGGAGCGTTCCAAACTTATGATTGGTACATCACGTGAATTGTGTTCAGTTTTTATATGTGCCATCAATTTCGCACGTTGAAAGTGATAAAAACTACAAACACAACATGCATAAATATTCGACTTATGGTATTCAACATGATCGAATAATTGATCCCAATTATTGCAGTTAGTGATAAAAAAAGAGCACTTTGAACATTGGTAATTCATGTTGTTAATAGCATGTCTCGATTTTAAATGTGTAACCAATTCATCATCACAAGCTGTTTTGTACGTACAGTTTTTATCAAAGCAAAGTTTGCGACTACGACGTCTATATGAATATATTGGAAAATTTTCCAGCCATTCTGCTGTCAGTGGAACGATCCATTTGCTAAGCATTTTTGATTTCTCCTCAGTGGCGAGCTGATCTAAACGTTTAATTATATTTACACGTAATGCTTCTAAAAATTCTAAACGTTGGGGATAAAACTGTTCATTTATCAATATATAATATGAATATCGTATGTTGAATTTTATAGTCTCAAAACGTGTCTCAATTGCATCGGCCGTAGTGCTGTGTTCCAATTGATAATGTCCTATTATACTCACATCGCTGACATAGCTCATGCCACAGTGAAAGCAAACATATAGATGACGACAATGCTCTTCAAAGTGCTGCGAAAAATCCGCCACGGCAAATTCCTTTCTATCTGGACAATGCGGACAGCTTGCTATTGAGCAATTGTGTCGTAGTTTCATGTGACGCGACCAAAGCTCATGATTTGAGAAAAGTCCACCACAAGTTGTTTCGGCACATTGATATAATATATCGGGTGGTAATCCAGTTTTCGCAGTCAATTTATTAAGCAGACTACCAAGTGAGTCCACTGCAATTTGTTCCAATTGCTCGAAACTTGGCTTCAAGTCCTGCAGCCCAACGATTGAGGGTATTTCTTCAACAACTTTGTTGCCGCGTAATATCATATTTGTGTCTTTGGTTAATATTTCATTAGCTTGAACACTGGTTTGACGTAAATTTGCTGGTGCAACATCTACTTTAATATCCCAGAGCAAAAGATTTGATACATCGTCTTCCTAAAAATTAAAAAAAAAAAAAATTATTGGGGGTTATCGTGAATAAATATTCCCGGTGATTTTTTCACAGACTTCTGTGTATTCTCCATTACCAGCATGCCACATCATGAATTAACATTCTCGACAATTCTTTCTCAGATTCCCTAACATTCAAGTGAAAAAAATGTTCTGAAAGGGCAACATTCGCTGGAATGTAATAGTTTGGGAGCGAATATTTTGACACATTTTGTAAGAATTTATTCTCCAATTTTTTATGAATAATGACAAACTACAAACTTTTGTACAACAATTTTGTAGCTCATTAAAATGCCTTTCATATGCCATCAATGTTTTTGATACTCATCCAGTGAGATTTCGAACTTATAACGGTTTTTCCAAAAGTTATATCCGAATCTTTTGATGGTTATATAGTTAAAAGTAAGATTTTTATTGAAGTGAAGAAAAAATTTCTTATAGTTTGACAGAATACTAAATTTACAAAGCACAATATAATTATACAAAGTAAAGTGTTTTATAAACAAGTTAAAACAATATTTTACTTCAATACTCCCACTAAATATTGGCATTGTAAATTAAAATTTAAACATTCAGCAAAAAACTTTTCAAATTCTGAAAAACTGCTTTTGGTAATGGCTTCGTTAGAATATCGGCAAGTGATCAACTGCTCTTAACATAGACCAATTCGAATTCTTTATTTTCGAATTTCTCTCGAATGAAATGAAATCTGATATCAATGTGCTTTGTTCTTTTATGAAATTCTGGATTCTTAATTAGTTTTATTGCACTTTGATTGTCCAACAGAAAAATGCATTCATTTTCGATATCAGTTATTTCATGCAATAATCGTTTTATTCACAGCAGGCCTTTGACTGCTTCTGCTGCAGCAATATATTCTGCCTCCGTTGTTGATAAAGTAACACTACGCTGTTGTTGAGATCTCCAACCAATGGTACAATTTCCCAATTTAACTAACATGCCGGATGTAGACTTTCTATTTTTTGTGTCCCCAGAGAAATCAGAATCGGAGTAAACATTAAGAGCAAAACATTTATGTTTTGTGTAAAGTAAACCATGATCAATAGTACCTTTTAAGTATCTCAAGACATGTTTTGCATCAGTTACATGCGTACTGCCAGGATTTTCCATATATTTGCTTTGTACTCCCACTGCATGTGATAAGTCAGGCCTACTGATGACTGATAAATAAATAAGAGATCCAATTAATTCTCTGTAAGGAAAGCTTTTATTTTTCTTCTCTGGAAGTGTTAAGTTACATCCCATTTCAAGTGGTGTAGAAACACTTTTGCACTCTGTCATTTGAAAACGATCCAATATCTTTTGAGCATATTGTTTTTGATGAATTAACAAGGAGCCATCTTTCTTTATTTCCATTTGGAATCCCAAGAATTTGTTTATGCTGCATTCTTTTATTTTAAAATGGTGTTTTAAATGTTTCATTAAATCCAACGAAAGAATTTCATCATTTGATACAAGCAAACCATCATCGACATATATTGCATGTATTTTTTTTGACCCAATACTATTTTTAACGAACACACATGGGTCTGCTTTGCTTATTTCCATATCAAATTTTCTTAAAACTTCTCCAAATTTCTTGTTAAAACATCTTGGAGACTGTTTCAGTCCATATAAATTTCTGTTAAGTTTACAAACTTTACCAGAATTTTTAACATAGCCCACAGGCTGTTTCATATATAACTCCTCTTCAAGCTCACCATACAAAAAAGCTGTTTTAATGTCAAGTTGTTTAATCAACATACCTTGGTTTACTGCTAATGACAGTATAATTCTTACTGAGTCGTATTTTACCACTGGACTAAATGTTTCCTCATAGTCTAGTCCATAAACTTGTGTAAGACCTCTTGCTACTAAGCGTGCTTTAAAACATTCGACAGAATTATTGGTGTTCAACTTAAGCTTGTAGACCCAGCGACAATCGATAAGTTTTCTATCAGACGGCAAATTACACAATTCCCAAGTATGGTTTGCCATCAGAGAATCATACTCCTCATCCATTGCTTGCATCCATTGATCGGCATACTTAGACTTGATTGCATCTTCATAATTCTGCGCAAATTGTACCTGCATACTGAAGCTTGATTGTCCTCTTGTGTATCCTCAGGAACTAGAACTGATGTGATACTGCTATCATTGATTGAATTCATTTGCTGTTGAGTATTTGACGAAACTGAAGTCTGCAATTGTACCACCTCAGTAATATCTGAAGATGTTGGAACTGTTGACATCGATGTTTGACTTTCTTGTATCATTTCAGGATTATTTGAAGATACTGGAGCTGTTGGCGTCGATGAAAAATTTTTAACCAAATGGTTTTCTAATTGAAATTTTACCATTGCTGTAGAACCTTCTTTATTTATTGGTTGCTTATGTAACCCAACATTAAATACTGTTTCACAAAGCTCATTTTCAAAAATTACATCACGATATACTTGTATTTTGTTCTCAGGCTCATAATATATGCGGTAACCTTTAACGTTATCATCATAGCCAACAAAGATTCCCTTCTTGCTTTTGGCATCCCACTTCTTTCGAATTTCTTTTGGGACATGGCCATATACTTTGCTGCCAAAAACTTTGAAGTAGTTAATATTAGGCACTTTATTGAACCACAATTCAAAAGGGGTTTTTCAACAACCGAACTTGGTCCACTACGGTTTAGAACATGTACAACTGTATTGACTGCTTCTGCCCAAAGGAATTTCCCAAGTTGTTTGGAATAGAGAAGACTTCTGGCTAATTTCACCAAAGTTCTTATTTCTCGTTCTGCACCACCATTTTGCTCTGGTGTATACAATACGGTTCTCTGATGTTGAATGCCATTTTCATTTAGTAGTTGTTTTACGCCATTGCTGGTAAATTCTGTGCCATTGTCAGACCTCAACACCTTTATTGTTACTCTGCCTTCATTTTTGATTAATCGTAAGAAATTAGTTAATGAATCTTTAACCTCAGCCTTCGTTTTCAGAAAATAAACCCATTTGAATCTTGAGTAATCGTCCTTTACTAAAAGAAAATACTTGGAGCCACCTATTGACACCTGCTCCATGGGGCCACAAACATCTGCATGCAGTATCTCTCCAGCCTTATTTGCACGATTTTTACTTGAAGTAAATGGCGATTGATGTTGCTTTCCCAAACAATATCCTTCGCTAACATCTTTTACATCGTCATTGTAATTTATATTATTATTTTTTAAAACACTTTTCACATGCTTGAAGTTTTGATGCATCAACCTGTGATGCCACAATTGTAAAGATTCGCCTCCAGATGTTTTTGCTACAAAATTAGTATCCTTTTCCATTTTTTCCTTGATAATAACTTGCATCTTCATCTCAAAAAGTTTTCCATTTCTGAAAGCAACCGCTTCAACTACTCCATTTCGACAAAAATTTGCAAATATTTTTATTAGATTGCATTACGTAGCCTTTGTCCATTGCAGTGTTTGAAGAAAATAGATTTGCTTTGATGTGCGGAACATATAACACGTTGGCCAAAAACTTTTGTTGCCAATCTTTAGAATTCTTCATCAAAACTTCTGTTTCCCCTTCCAGTTGCTTTAAGTGTAGATCCATCTCCAATTCGAACATACTTGCAGTCTTCGAATTCTTCAAAAGAAACAAACCATTCACGAGGGGCCGTCATGTGTTCAGATGCACCAGAATCAACGTACCATTTACTATCGGACTCAATCGCTTGATAGTTGTCGCCGACAAAAGCATTAGAATAATCGATTTTGTAGCGATTATTATTCTTATATAATGGACAGTCCTTTTTCCAATGCCCATCTTTGTTACACTTAAAGCATTTTCCTGGTTTCTTTTTTGTGTCCTTAGAAAATTTCTTTGTCGCAAAAGCACTTGATCCACTTTCATCAGTATCCATACGATACTGCTCCAACACTAAACGATTGGTTAAATTTTCCAAGGTGCGCTGCTCTTCCGACATCGACTCCCAAGCACTGATGAAATGACAATAACTTGGTGGCAAGGTCATTAATATTTTTGTGATCATCATTTTAGTTGAAATCAGTTCTCCCATATCTTTTAGACGCTGAGCTAATTCCTCAACTCTTGAAACATATACTTCGATAGATTCCAATGTAGATTTCTTCAGATCGTAAAACTTGCTGAAGTACGTGAACATTAACATCTGATTTGAATTCGTAAAGCGTTAACAGTTTCTTCCACATTTCTATTGAATTCTTGCAGCATAGCAAATGTTGAATAATGCTCTTATCCACTGCCGTCACAATATGTCTTTGTGCTTTTATATCCGCTCGCTCCCATTCATTAACTTCCTTTTCGTGAGCCACTCGAGCAGCATCTCCTGCAGCATTATCAAATTGGGGCTTCAAAACCTGACCAACAGCAACTTCGTAGACGTTAATCAATTTTAAAATAATGGTCATCTGGAACTTCCAGGAACTCCAATTCCTAGCTCCGACCAGCTTTTCGATTTTTACCTCGTTCATACTGCTATTCCTGACCCAATAAAATTTGCTTTTTATTGCTAAAATAAAAATAGCTGCGCTGATTTAATTTCACCAATTACTGCTTCTGAATGGATTGAGCTATTATAAGCTGCCCTTATTATTTTTTATTTTAAAATGAGTCTGGGCCCATAACCATTTAAAAGTAAGATTTTTATTGAAGTGAAGAAAAAATTTCTTATAGTTTGACAGAATACTAAATTTACAAAGCACAATATAATTATACAAAGTAAAGTGTTTTATAAACAAGTTATAACAATATTTTACTTCAATATATATCCCCGAAACTAGATTCGAGCGATACTTTTTGATAACATATTCTTTCTTAACCCATTTTGAACAGGTACCAGAACCGCTTGGAATTTTTTGAAGATTTTTTGAATAATTAGTAGTTGAAGCGTCCTCACCTCAAAAGTGAAATAAAAAAAAAATTTTTCCCGCCCCTTTAAAAGTTACGCCCTGTACGAAAAATCGTACACTGGTCCATTTCTGCAAAATCATATTTGTACTAAACTTCTGAAGAAAAAATCGATAATTTATTAAAAAAGTATGTTTTTTTTTTCCTTATTATATTTTAAAAAGATACATATTTATAAGTGGCGTAGGCAGGGGGTATTTTGGGGGCTGAAACCCCTTCCCAAAATTCATATTTTTATAAAAATATGCAAGTAATTATCAAAAGTTGAGAACGAAAACCTCTATCCGAAATTTTAAGATCCCTCCCCACCAGTGGCGACAATTGGTAGGGGCAAGTGGGTCTCTGCCCCTACAAGGTACTCGTATATACTTAAATTTCATATATTTCGAATTGATTTCGAAATTTGTACATAATACATATATGGCTTGGTCTGAATTGGCGCCATTGCTCCTCACACTACCTCACGCACTTGAGATATGCAGATGCTGAGCATGAGGTGGGTATTTGTCAAAACATTTTTGATAGATATAAGTAGTATGTTTATCACACTTTCTGCACATATACACATATTTCGAATCTGCATCCCTAATGACTTAATGCTTTCATTTTTGGTACTCCAGTAGGGTGCAGAACTTCATCGTCTTCTTGGATGAGAAGAAGTTCTTCACATATCATCGCTCTAAAGTCTATTCAGGACATAGCCATATGAAGCCATTATTTTTTAAAAAAAGCAGTGCAATTTCCATGAGTTAATTAAAGCGGTTTCATGTCTGGATATAAATTATGGCCACCACCGCTTTTTTTCTGTTATATATTTGATATCGCATTATCGTGAAGATCCACGCTTTCCATGTAATGGTTGTAATGAGATATTGACTGTGCTATTTCTACTAGGACCTTCTTTGTTTGTTCCTTATCATATCGGGCTGTACATGCCATTGGGTTTATAGGTTGATAGTTTGTGAGGACTGTAACTTCTTAGTTGTGGCACCAACCTGTTAGCAAAATTTTATTTCGCTTTTCAGAAACATAACACAGGCCCACAAAGAAAAAGTACCCTGCGCGAAAGATCAGACCACCTGAACTTTATGTTTTCGGGGTCGATGAATCCGAATATGGTGCCAGAATAGCGAAGTTGGTTCGCGTTTTTTCAGAAATCAACAATTATGCTGAAAAATTTGAGATTTTTTTCAGCATTATTTTCGATTTGTGAAAAAACCCGAACCAACTTCGCTATTCTGGCACCATATTCGGATTCAGCGACCCCGAAAACATAAAGTTCAGGTGGTCTGATCTTTCGCGCATGGTAATTTTTTTTTGTGGGCCTGTGTAATCAGTAGATCTTTTTGGATATTTTTAGCGGTGCGTAATTCGGCACCATGTATACTAACTGTGCCTGTAGTGAAGAAATTTCAAGGATTTTCAAAAATAGACAATAATCCAATTTGTTTATTATAGCCACCACCATTTCCATATGGAAAGAATTGGTACATACTCGTATAACCTTCAGATGAACAAAAGCACCGTCGAAAACATAACGAATTCGTTTGGGCTTGTCTCATATTTGCATTTAAAAAAAGTAGGCCGGCCTTGTTAAGGCTTTCTGTTCTTATAACCATTGATAGCTTGGACATTCCTATAACCGGACATCAAAAGAATACCCCTTATATCAGCGTCAAAACCTGTACTCCGCTTGAGTTGCTGGCCTACTTTATCATCACTCTAATTTTCAATTATTTGGTCCAATTCTGCTGCGTTCAAATATAATAACTTTTCTTTTTACTCTTTTTATTAAAATTTTTGAAATTTTTATTAGTGGAACTAAAAAATGTAGCAGGAACAATTTATTTCACATGAAAACCAACAGTGACGTTTCCGCAGAAATGGACCAGCGTTCGATTTTTCGTACACTAGTCTGGCAGCTTGTACAGTTTTTCACGGATAGTTATTTTTTCGAAAAAAATTATGTAAAAAGGTTGTTTATTCTTTTGTTAGTAAAACCAAAGCTTAAATGTTTAAAAAAATTGGGACTTCAATTATCATTTTTTCATTATCATGAACCCCTAAAAAAAGGAGATTTTTCAAATGGTAAAATTTTACAATAAAAAATAGGAAAAATTTAATAATGCAATTTTTTTCAATAAATAATTAACTAAGTTTAACTTTAATGAATAAAAATTTCAGTTTTTATTTCCCATTATTTTGTTATAAATTTTTAAAGTTGCTGTACGAAAAATCGTACAAATGTTCAAAATGGGTTAAAAGCAGCTTCATAAAATAAACAAGGTTTTAAGATAAAAAAAGGTTTCATTAAAGTAATTGCGTATCGAAACGCTTTCTGGTTCCGTTTTAAAGTTGCTGTACGAAAAATCGTACAAATGTTCAAAATGGGTTAAAAGCAGCTTCATAAAATAAACAAGGTTTTAAGATAAAAAAAGGTTTCATTAAAGTAATTGCGTATCGAAACGCTTTCTGGTTCCGTTTTTAAATTAGTTTCTACTACTGAAACCAGTCAGTTCCTATTTTGGTCGCCAGATTACGAAACTGCTCAGTGATGAAATGTGAAGTTTTCCAAAATGATGATAAAGGTGGAGTTACATTTGAACAAATACGAACCATTGTTTTGGAGCAATTTTTATTTTTTTTTTGGTTTGAATTTACTTTAGCGGTTTTTGGTTTGGTTTTAGTTGTAAGAAAAACTTTTTTCCAATTTGTGCGCATTAAAATTGAATTGAATTCTTTACTAACTTTTTTGTTTTTTTAAACGATTGTACAGATTATGTATGAAATTCTCTTATTGTACTACACACTGGGCCTCAATAAGTAACAGGTGCGAGTTTAATCTCAAGGGAAACTGAATACGTACGTCGATATATTATTGATTCCTGATGAAAAATTCGTTGGATTCAAAATCCTATCTGTTCCTTTTGCAAAGTTATGATTTTTTTTCATTTACACACACATTTTTCACTTCCGCATGTATATATGCATATGTATTAGACCTATCGTTAAAATTGAAAATAAAAAACCTTGCTCCCAGGGGCTAAAAAGTTTCCTATTGCTGTAAGTTTCAATCATAAAAATTTTGGTTCCGATCGGAAAATATTTGACCGTGCCGCAAGGCCGTTGAAGGTCGGAAAAACGCTATTTATACGGAAAAATAGGGCCTTAATCGCAAGAATCAGTCCTATCTTTGAAACTATTTGAGATAAGTGAATGAGATTTAGTATGTGAATGAACAATGCTTAAGTTATTTGCATCCAATAAAAAAATAGGCGATGCCACGCCCCTTCGACCCGAAATTCTTGTATCTCTGAAAATATTGGACTCAGAGGAATGAGACTCGGTACATATGTAATTGGCACAGGGAAAAAATTTTTAATAAAAAATGGGCGGGGTCACGCCCCCTTCTAAAAAAATCAAATTTGTCATATCTCTGAAACTATTTCACACATATGAATAAGATTTGATTTCATGTAATGTGAAGTGAACAGGATATGGCACTGTAAAATTGTTAAAGCAATTTAAGGTACTTAGTTGATATAGAAGCCGTAATTTTTTCTTTTCTTATTTTGGTCTTCTAAGAATTGACACCGAGCAAAAAAAATTTTGTCCCGATCGGAAGATATTTGACCGTGGCATCAGGCCGTTAAAACGCTATTTATATGAAAATAAGGTAACAATCAATCCCATCTTTGGAAATATTTTACATAGGAGGATAAGATTTAGTACATATATGAACAATACTTGAGTAAATAGTATCCAATAAAAAAATGGCCAGCGCCACGCCCCCTCCAACCGAAATTTTTCGTATCTCTGAAAATATTTGAAAATATGTGTGTGTAAATGAAAAAAAAAAGCATAACTTTGCAAAAGGAACAGATAGGATTTTGAATCCAACGAATTTTTCATCAGGAATCAATAATATATCGACGTACGTATTCAGTTTCCCTTGAGATTAAACTCGCACCTGTAACTTATTGAGGCCCAGTGTGCTATAGGCGGCTGTAACATATGATGTTTTTTCATGTTTAAGTTAAAATGCCACCACCAATTATTATTTTTTATTTTATACACGGCTTGTTTAAATTAAAATGATCGGCTTTAACGATCATTATATTTCTATGTATTTTACGCCCCTTGGCTTGCAATTTTGTTATTTACAAATTTACACTTGCTCAAGGGGCAATAAATTAACTTTTTGGGTTCGTGCATCGGCTATGCCAATTAACTTTGTGGTTCATGTATTGGCTATGTCAATTTTAATTTTTTAAATATGAAAATATTTTCTATTGGCTATGCCAATTAAAATTAAAATTTTGTACCTATTAATTTTTTATCAGAGCTATGCTCTTTATTTTTCAATTACTATTTTTTTTCTGATTGATCGTCATCAAAAAATTTAACAAGAATTCACAGGATTTTCATTTAAATAAAAAAAAAAAGAAAAGTTGGGATTTTAACAAGTAGATAAATTAATGTCCTAATTCTCTATCTCGAAAAATGTGAGTGAGTGAAATTCGTTTTTAGTCATTTTCGTTTAAAAAATATTTTCTGTAATTTGAATTGAGTTTTTCGTCAACACACATTTGGTTTGTGGATTTGCTTTCGAATAAGTAAAGACAATGAGCAATGCCAACTCTTTTTTTTATGATGTTTCGAACTTTTTACTGAATACTTTTAATTGAAAAAAGAAAATAATTTTCAAATGGCAGTTCTGTTTGGATATTGGTTTTGAAATTTGGTTTGAAAATAATAAAAAAAAAAACGGCTAACGGTTGAGTGAAGTGAAGATTTTTTATTTATACACGTACCCAATAAATCACTTAAATAAATATAAAAAGGATTCTATTGCAATATAAGTTAGTTTTATTAAGGTACAGGTGCAGAAAACATGTATTATACAAAAGTTTCTGCTATTCTTCTCCTTAAAGTTGTAGCTATGGTTGAAGTGTTTTCATTTGGTGGTCTCTCAATTTTAGTCACAATTTCATTGCTTTCGAGTTCTTCTAAAGTCGGAATCTCATTTTTATAATGTATATAGCGTTATGTTAAGCACAACAAACATTTATAATTTTAGTTACTACCATAGGAGAGTAATGCAGTCCTATCTCGGTAAAAATGCATCGAAACCTATTTTTGAGGACTCCAAAATACCGTTCAATTACATTGCGTGCTTTACAAAATTGCGTTATATTTTTTTTTAAAAAGGTCACTGTGGATTTCTGAACGGTGTTAATAAATATGGTGACAATTGGTTACCAGAATCTACTGAAAAATAATAATTACTATGCAAGTACGTTAGAGCAGTTCAAAATCTGACCAAAATTGCAAAAATATAGTTCATAAGGTGGAGTTTGATGCATATTAAGGTGAAAAATTACAATTTGTAACCTGTGCATTTTGAATGCTTTTATTTTAAGTATAGTTTTCTAAATCTCACAGAGATTACACAACAATATAATATCTTTAAATACCCAAAACTATTTATCTTCTGCACTTAAATAAAGAATAGTAAAAATTGCCAAAAATCTCGAGTCTGCTAATGGGTTGCATCTGAATGGCGTATGACTAAAAATGGACGAAAAATTGAGTTTTTGATAAAAACCAGTTTTTTTCCTGCTAAATGATTTTAAAGAAAATATATTTTGCACATTGCATATTACAGATGGAATATGGATGTATTTTTATGAGCTAATCTTTTGGAAAAAGAAACTTTAAAAAAGAGGTTACATCTAATATATAAGATTTTGATTTTTTTTAACACCTTTTACGATTATTTTGCGTATATTTTACTATTTACATGTCCTTAAAAAAAACTTACCAAGAAGACGTGCACTTATTTTTCCTATTTCAAATTTGGGTTTAGGTAAGAGTCAGAATTACTACTTTCCCAAATAAATGAATCGTGGTTTGTGCCGGGATTTCTTACGTCGCACACTGCGTTGGCTAGTGGGCAAAAATCAAAATTTTTTGTGACTCGAAACCTAATAATATTGGTATCAATCGACAGGTAATTGTATCAATAAAATAAAAACAAAATATTTAGGAGAAAAACTCAGTTTTGGTTACGCTGTGACACTTCTATCAAAAATTTGTCTTTTGATTAAACCAAGCGAAGTAAAGTTTTTTATTATAAATAATATTTAAGTAAATAAATAAAACTAAAAAATTTTCGAAAATATATAATTTGATTTATATTGTTGTGATTTTACTACATGATATTATCAAATGAAAAACTTCAGAAATTGACAAATTTCGATGAAAAAAAAAACAAATCTTATAGTCTAAGATCCGGTGAAGAAATTATAAGAATAATACCATTTTACCCGATTGACTGATATTCTTGCAAGGATAAACTGGCATTTTGTAAATGCTTTCGACCAAATATAATTGTGGACGGCCGATTCAAAAACTTTTAATTTTTTGGGACACCCCATTATATATTCATATTGAAACTTTAAATCGTGCCAATCATCAGCCTTGCCAGGATTTGAAATGCCAATCATATACCATTGAATTCGTAAGAAAATTACCTACATTTACATATATGATTTTTTTAGAAAGAGGATAAGGGTATATTCCCAACACCAACTAACCTGTTTAAACCTGTTTGGCAAGTATCCTTGCCAGGATAAAGGATGCCAATCATACAGCGGCACTTTCTATATGATTTTCGCTTTCGATTGCCACCAATTTTTTTTAGAAAAAGAATGAGGGTAATTGGGGTAAAAAATTTAACTAAACAATAATTAACTAAAAATATCCTTGCCAGGATATGGAGTGCCAATCAAGTCAGGTTTTGTTTATCTCTATATTTTATTGCATAAAAAACATATTTCACCAGGAAAGCCGATGAGGGTAGTAATTTCTTCACCGGATCTCCTACTATTATAAAATTAAGTGCCGTTTTTTAATCTACTAGTACGGATTCTATATAATCAAGAACTGCAAATAACTTTTCCTACTTCGTCCTACAAATATGTTTTTTCTTTTTTTTTAAAATGCTTAAAATGTGAAATTTGCATGAAATTTAAAATTTATGTTGAAAATTTTTTTTTTTTGTTTTTATTAACACAAATGGTCTCAAAAGTACAAAAAAACTATAAAGTTTACAACAAATCTGAGATCATTTTTGAGCTCAGCGACCCCAAATTACTTATAATACCAAATTTCATCGATATCTAACAACTCCTTCTCTTTCTGACCATTGCTTGTATGGGCTCAACGCACTGTGCGTCGACATATTTGATAACCAAATTATGGTCACAAATATAGAAAAAGAAATGATATTTTTGGAATTGAAAAGAAAACTACAACCATATAAATATCGAGCAGAAGTCCTTTTCAAATAATTCCAAACACTCTGCAACATTTCTTGAAGCAAATGTTTGGGATAGACAGCATTTGAAGTCAGTCCCAACAAAACCTTGATAGCTTCCTGATGCAAGGAACGTCAAAAAGCAAGCCAGTTTAATTACATTTGGTATTCCTGTTTTTCTGTGTCCGGTTATCATTTTTGGGGACAGTTCATCGAAAATATATTTTAAGACTTCTTAAACAATAAATAAATTTGCAACGCTTAAAATTCTTCTATTTATCCGAAGAGAATGATAATTTTCATAACTCCTTCATCGGAAAATCGGAAAAATAACAAAGTCCATCACAACCAATAAATTTAAAAAAAGAACTTGCACTCGACTTTTAAATGACAGAAAATTTCAAGTGACGAACTTGATTGTAAATTCGTCTGTTTTCGTTTTACAGAAAGACAATTTTTTCAATATAAAAATAAAAATCAAATATCACAACCATTTCGAATATAAAAAACTCATTCGCTCAAATCGAATATAAAATATTCAATTGCTCTCACTTTGTAGTCGTTTTTCGTTTTAGTGAATACAAAATATTGAGCTATTTGATTTGCAGTCACTTTTCAGTCGAAAAGTGAGAGTTTTCGATATAGAGAATTAGGGCATAAGATCTTGTTAACTCTTCCCTCTCTTAAGTCTGAACGTCCCCGTTTCAGTTATTAATTCTTTTAAGGAAATTAAAAAATTACGTCTAATAAATCATAAACCAAACTTAAATTATTGTTTAAACTAATTTGTACATTCTCAGTGTCAGTAATATTTATTTGTTCAGTAGCATTAAAAATAAGATGTTTAACCATATTGACCAAAATACTTGACATTGTAAATCTATTTTATTATTTGTTGTAATTTTATTTTATGTTTGATAAGTTATCTTTTAAAATAACGCTTTTTAGTTGTCGCTGTAGAGTTTTTGCTTTATCCGAACAATTATATTTTTTTTGGAAGGAAAGTGAGTTATTGTCACAAAATATGCAGAGGAGTAATCTTTACTTTTTAAAATAATGATTTATCTAAGATTACTTTTGTGGACATGTTTGCCATCTACTTATCAACACCTTTGTACCGAAATCTTTTTCAATAGTATCTTGAACAAAAACTTTACTAAATTTATTCCCTAAACGTTTATTTCTTCTAATAAACACGATTTCGCCAGGTTGGTATACATGGAAAAATCAGGTAAGGTTTAGATATTTAGCAGTATTTACTTTTATCATTCTGAAATAATTACGACCTCATGCTCACATCCCAAATTTTTATGAAATCTTAGCTTCTCCGCTTTTGTCATAATTTTTTTTTTTTTTATATGGTCGCTGTTTACGTACAACGTCTTAAGGAGTTTTCTTGGGCTTTTACTAATTTATCTTTAGTATATTCAAGGACTTCGTCTGTAGTGTTGTGAAGTACGTCCATGGGCCTCTTGCCTGTAACTGAGTGGATACTTTTGTTGCCTAGTGAAATCATTCTGTAATTATTTAACTTCGCTGTTTATAAACTCGGTTGCAGATAAAGGATAGGGGTAACTTCTTGAATAAATGGGATCTTCAGTTTTCGTTTTGATTGTGGCTGAAACTTTTGTATTATAAGACAAGTTATTTACTTGCTTACATCGCGTGTGTTGTAAATTCTCTATTCCATTTTTATGATTGAGCCTACAGTTATGAATATCAATTTTCGTTTCGATTTCTTTTAAAAAATCATATCCAATAATACCATCGAAGATTTTTATTCCTGGTAGGATAAAAAATGTAGTGTTTTTATTGAAAATATTTATTGTGCATTTTTGGGTTATTAATATTTCCACCATTAATTGAATGAACTTTAAAAGGGGAATCGACCAGTGATATACCAGTCCGAAAAATGAGCTTCATCTTCAAAAATAGATTGTATGCCCAGTTCTTGTTCTACAGAGTCAAATATGTACATCTTCGCTATATTGCTGTTGTTCACTATATGGCTCCTGCTGATGCGACATTTCTATAAGATTTAATCGTTGAGCTTGGGGTAAAGAGGTTCTACTCGGATAATTTATTTGTTGTGAAGAACGTTTTAAAGCGGGAGTACAATTTCGGTATTCTGTTCTACTTGCACTTGTTGTTGTGCTGGAAAAACTTTCTGCTGGATGCTATTGTCTTTTTCAAAAGCAGTTGGTTGTCTGAACACAGAAGAGGTAGGGTCAATACTCATTGGAGTTCGTGGGCTTACACGATTTTTATACACAAATGTTGGATGGGAAAAGTGCTGCTGTGGATTAGGTTGTACGCGTCTATTGTTTGAAAATTAACCTACAGAAAACGATTTTGCAAAATTATAATTCATTTCATGATTCATTTCAAGTTCTTGCGCTACTGCCAAAGCAGAAGGAAGATCAACTGGCTTGGCTGAATAAACATTATCCGATAAGGGATTTCGTAATCCCGAAATAAAAACATTTAAAGCATTTCTTCTTGCCCTTTCATTAAGAGCCGCTGTGCCATACTCGTTACTATTATGGCTCATTAAATTTTTATTAATAATCATGGTGAGCGGCTTATCTACCAAGTCATAAAATTCAGCTATTGTTGAAGTACCCTGCCTCATAATACTTAATTCGTTTTCTAGGACATTAATGGGACGTCTGTCAGCGAAATGTTGATCTAAACGGACAATAATTGCCTTAAAATTTAAAGGTGTGTTGAAAGAAGACAACGTGGCATTTGCTGTCCCAGTTATTTTATTTCGGAGAATTCCCATGGAAATATTATAATTTTCGGAACCTTCTGGATAATAAGATAAAGCAAATTTAGCGGCTGACCGCCAAGATGGATACTCATTTGCTTGACCTTTAAACTCTGGCACTGATTTAATTAAATCAAGCGTAGTGTTATTGTTAGAAACACCAGGCATGATTGTTACAGGTTCGTAAGTTTCTACCGAGGGGCGTTTCAACTGTTGCAAACGTTCAGCCAATTGCTGTATTTGCTAACCCAACGGTTGAATTCCTACAACTATTGCAGCGTCAACTAAAGAATAAACTTGGTCGCGATCCATTTTTTATATTGAAAAGTTTTTTGGTCAATTTCGTTATAAACAGATAGTTTTTCACTATATTTTTTTTACGGACACTTAATATGACACTACCCTGAGAGCGTACTTACATGAAGTGTTATAAATTTTCGTAGTTTATGTAAATTTTCTTCAATTTGATTGTAGATCCTTTTGATTATGAATATTTTCGTTGGTTTGAATGCTGATCCTTTTTTTGTTTCAAATAAAGGTAAATCCTTTATATGAATTGTTTTTGTTTTTTCTTACTTTCAGTAGCTGGTAGTTTTTTTAAAATTAGTATATTTTCTTATTTCCAGCAATTGGTAAATTGATTACTATTGGTATTTTCTTAAAAATTTTTTACTGCAATCAGTTTTAAAATCCTTGCTGGGCGCCAATTAATTTTTTGGTTTCGTGCATCGGCTATGCCAATAAACTTTGTGGTTCGTGTATTGGCTATGCCAATTTAATTTTTTTTTTTAATATGAAAATATTTTCTATCGGGTATGCCAATTAAAATTACAATTTTTTATTAACGGTATTCACGAAGTAGGGCAGCTGGTGTGGCAGATGAGCTAAAAAGCACCGTGTAAGCTTATTTAGTGAACAACTATGTGGCTAAAGAGCTTCGAAATCAGCTGTTTTTTGTTTGCTTCTGAAAAATAAAAAAATTTATTGTCAAAATTTATAAATCAAAATTTATGAAAATACCACGGAAGTGTAGAAAATGACCAACAGTTGTCCAATAGAGTGTTCAGTGGCTTATCAGCTTTACGCTTTTCATATGCAGGCCCATTTATTCTAATTTTAATTTGCACAAAGAAAAAATTTGAATTTTATTTAAATTTTTAACACAAATGTCAACATAATTCTGACATATTTTGCTGTAGCAGAAAAGCTATTCATATTTACTTTAGGGTTTTGTGTAGCAAAATAGCTAACTTGTAGCTAAATTTCTTAAATGTATTTTGTTGTTGTTTAGAGCAGATTTGCTCTTTTACCCTCCTGCCACACTAGCTGCCCTACTTCGTGAATACCGTTATTAATTTTTTATCAGAGCTATGCTCTTTATTTTTCAATTTTTATTTTTTTCTGATTGATCGTTATCAAAAAATTTAAAAAGAATTCACAGGATTTTAATTTAAATAAAAAAAAAGTTAAGATTTTAACAAGTAGATAAATTAAGATCTTGTTAACTTGTTGTCTCTTTTTAGCTAATGTTGGTTGCGCACATTAAAATAGAGAAAAGTATTTTACATTACTTAGATCTCGAATTGGCAACGCTATTAAATGACTTTAAATTTATTGCTCTTGGAAAATCTATTGCATTGATTTTTTAAAAACGGAAATTTTAATGCAATTTTTCAATTTGCTTTAAATTTACAATACATTGGTAGGTTTCAGGAAAAAGAAATTTTCTTTAAACCAGAATTTGGAAGAGAACGTTGAGATGCGCGATTCAGAACGTTGGAAGTTCAAATCCCAACGATGGTAAAAAAAAAAAAAATTTCAAATTTAAATAGTAAAACGGAATAATTATGATATATGTTATAAATTTACAGCCAATAATGGTTGCTTTGACTGAGCTCGTTAGCGTGCGATCACGGAACATGTTTGGATCCAGGTTCAAGACCTCCAAATGGTGAACACAGGAAAAAATTAAAATATAAATTATATGATGAAATGGAAACCAACCAGGAAAATTGAAGGAATTCTCGGAGGAACAAGAAGAAAAATAAAAATGGTGGGGCTGGGTTGGTTGGTGGGGAGGTAGGATTCAAAAGTTGAAAAGAAAATTAATTTTTCCTGAAACCTACCAATTTATTGTAAATTTAATGCAAATTGAAAAATTGCATTAAAATTTCCATTTTTAAAAAATCAATGCAATAGATTTTCCAATAGCAATAAATTTCAAAAATCAATGCAATAGATTTTTTATTTGCATTAAATTTCAAAATTTATTGCATTGATTTTTTTGCATTTGCATTTAAAGAAATGCAATTTGCTTAACTCTGGTTTGTATACCCTTCCGATGCCTTGAATTCAGAAGGAAACTTGTCCGATTTTTTTGGACTCCAGAAGTTCTTGGGGTTATGTAATATATTCAACTTAATTTTATTCATATAATGAGAATAGGCTGAAGCTGATATAAATTTAAATTCCTGAAACGGACGATCATATTTTTAATGTCATTTTGATTTTGACTGCCGACATATTTTTTCCATGCTTCTATTTCGACAACTATGTTAGGTTTTCAACTCTTTCGAATACCATGGATATGACGAATAGTACGTGGTACAGACAACGATATTGCTGAAGATAATTCACTATATAGAAATAAATACAAGTATCTAGACACTTGCCATTGAAAAGACGTCATTTAAATTTTTAATTTAATCTTAAGTTTATGTAACAACTCTATACTCGACTCTAGTTCTTTGAGCTACAGCATATAGGTTTATGAAACATTATTTAATTTGTCAAATGTGTACAGGGTCCGCCATCTAACGTTTTTTTTTTTTTTTTTTTCAACTAGTGCTTATTTCGTGAATGGTAACACTTAGCTCATGTCTGATTTGACAGATAATTAGTTTTATCCTTCCGCTGAACGAATATGGTTGTGTATACGTTGCGTTTTTGCTTCGCTAAGTGGGCCTGCGATCGACTTACAGAAGATACCGATTTTGCCAAAAAAATAATCTTTTCAGATGAAGCTCATTTTGATTTTGGCGGGTATGTAAACAAGCAAAATTGTCGCATTTGGGGCACAGAAAACCCGCACGCATACATTGAAGAGCCGCTGCACCCAAAACGAGTCACTGTTTGGTGCGGATTTTGGTCCAGAGGCATAATTGGGCCAATGAGCAAGGAGTGGCCGTTACAGTCAATGGCGATCGTTATCGGGCCATGTTGAACGAATTTTTGTTCACAAAAATTGAAGAGGAGGATATTGGCAACATTTGGTTTCAACAGGACGGCGCTACGTGCCACACAGCCGAAGCTAAACTCGATGTTTTTATAGAATTTTCAACAAAAAAAAAGTTATTTGGCGGACCCTTTATAATAAAAAAAATCCAATGTTAATTTCTGCATATGTGATGTTTCATAATAAAACTACAAATACAACTACTAAGATTCAGCATATTGCTAAGCTTGTTTTCCTAAATGCTGTTTAACTTCGCAAAGCTAGCTTTTCAAAATAATTTTCATAAATTTTAACTCTTTTTTTTTATAAAGGATTCTCCGTCAGGTTTTCATGAAGTGTAAAGGTTTGGAGATTTATTTGGCTGAGCTCGTGGACCATCACCAATTTTGTACTTTTACTTCGTTTCGGTTGTTTGTAATGAAATTCAAATGTTAATACTTTGTTTATTTTTGTTTTTAACCTTAGATGTCAAAGCAGTGATGCCAATTTTTCATTTTTTAAATCAACTAGAATGGATAAAAAAAATTAAGTCTAAATATTTGAAATAATATAATCATTTCATGCATAATTTGTGCCGGGAGCACGCACCATAACACTTAATTTAATTAGAATAAAATTCAAATTCGTTTGCACTATATTTGTTCAACTAGCTTGTTGCTATTTTTCTTGGTTTTCCTATTGGGGGTTATCGTGAATCAAGATTCCCGGGGAATTTTCTTAAACAGCAATAGAGAACGCACGGCAGTCCGAGAAAATTCCCCGGGAATCTTGATTCACGATAACCCCCATTTTAAAATAATACATCCTAGTTCTAAGTGATCTAACTAAAAATTCTAAAATTTAATTGTTTGTACTTAAAAATGTTTCTTAAGTGTCTCAATAAATTGAAACTAAATTGAATAAAAATAATGATTTTTAATCAAAAAAAAAGAACTAAAACTATGCTGGTATGAAAAATTGCATTTTTAAATAATGGCTGAATTATATAATAGGTTATATATATATTGAGGGTTATCGTGAATAAATATTCCAGGGGAATTTTCTCAAACTGCCGTGATTTCTCTATTACAATTTAAGGAAATTCCCCGGGAATCTTGATTCACGATAACCCCCATTGATTAAATTATATAAATTTTAGTTTATTCTGTCGATTTATTAAAGTAAAATTGCATATCCAATGTTTAAAAATTTTTGAAATTGAATGCCTTAGAGCTGGTTCACACGACAAACTAAACTGTCGGGCGATAGTACTTTTTGCATGCAAACGGAGGGACCGCTTCCCACCGCTTGCCTAAAAATAGTACTATCGCCCGACAATTGTTTGTCGTGTGAACCAGCACTTACAGCGATTAGAACGACTTGACATCACTGTGCTGTGTCAAAATCAAATGGAAAATACCAGGAAAAATATTGAAAGAAATATATATCCCTGCTGGAAATGGAATTTCTATTCTCAAAATACACACGAGGGAGATTCCAGACACTTTCATGATATGGCCCGATAACAATTATTATTTTGAAAGGTTTTTGAAAAGAAAGCTTTACTTAACGTATTCTTTTATCTTTCTACTAAAAGTAAAAAGTTTTGTTATTTTTTTTTTTTTTATTGTATATTTTTATGAATGCACCACTTACCTTTTGAGCATCATGTAGAACTCGTAAACACGTATATGCCAATTCATCTGGATGTTTCAATGCAAGATGTGACTGCATGTCCTTTTTGATTGCTGCATTGCTGTCACAATAGATGCAAGCATATTCTCCTACATATTCTTCGACCACATGATGTCGCATTACTAAATGCCGTGACAAATTGCTCAAAGCATAGAAACCACGGTGGCAATCTATTCAACAAAAAATAACAAAATGTATGAATTATTGTTAAATATTATAAAATATACGCATTAACTTACAGTTGCACTGCAGTTTTGAAACATTCTGCTCCATGAAATGCTTCATGTCAGCAAGTCGCTCATTGACTGTAACTGTGGAACCTTCACAGACGTATACAAATTCTTCACTTTCACTATTTTCGTTGTCAGTATCATGTACAATACGTTTGTGTAAAAGTACATTACCAGGTATACAACTTCGATAGGCACATTTTGAACATTGAAAGCAACTATTGTAATGCCTATCCATTATATGTTTAATAAGTATCTCAGCAGTTGGACATTGATTTGGTTGTAGTATACAATAGCTACAATCCAAATAACCATTCGGTGGACATTCACTTGTAATGTGATCATTTAAATGTGTTAACATTTCAACAGATTCATTTGTAGAATACAAGCAATCAGTGGCCCTACATTTGAATAAACCAAAGTATGGCGTATCTGGAGTATATAAACGATAAGAAACTGAGGGTTCGTTTCTTTTACTCATTGTCGTTTGTAATGTTTGTGAGAAGTTTTGAGTTTCAACTGCTGATTTCTTGTGATAGAGATTCTCCTGCCCTTGAGTTCATATCATTTTTAAACTCTAATTCCACAGGATCTAATTTAATTATAATTGGACGTGGAAGTTCTATGGGTTCTATTGCGTCATTAGTATTTTTAACATTCTCAATAATAGTTGATACAGCAGCGGTGGTGTTTGTTGTAGTGGCAACGTTTACAAGACCGTTTTTCTGAAATTTCAGTAAAAAAATTTAGTGCATAAAATTTTAATACGTATGTATAAAGGGTGTAATTGCCCAGCTAGCATTTAAAAGATTCATACGCAATTGTTATTCATGCGCGATTTCTATATGAGTCTTCCGGCGATTGTTGGAAGACCAAAACAGAAAATTTTTTTTTGATTGTTTCGCGACTTCTCCACGAGTCTTCCGACGATTATTAGAAGATCAAAACAAAAAAAAATTTTAAAAATAAATAAAGTTTATGTTTACAATTTATTCAATATTACAAAATTATGTCACATATTAAGCGTATACAAATGGTAAGCATACTACAAAGTTTTAATTTTCTAATTGATATATTAATCCACATGTCTTCTTAGCTTCGATAGCACTGGATAATTCATTTGAAAATTTAGCGATTAACGATGATGGAATTCAAAAGCACACAATTGTAAGCAAATTATATTTGTTGTATTAAGTATTTAACTTTATCCTTCTATTAATAACGCATGGGAAGAGTCATATCAGCTATTAAGAAAGGTTAAATTTACCCCAAAAAATTATCTCTAGATTTTTTTCGTGATGAGCAAAATCAGTTTTGGTCATGGTCATTTTTCAAAACCAAGATGCTGATGGGTGCTATGGTCTTGGCCTTGATAAATAAAATAATCCAGATCAAGACTACTTTTCGGTCTTGGTCATTTTTAGTTAATGGGTATGTCACACCCTATGCAGAACTTAAAAAGTTGTTGAGTATGCAAAACTTTGTAATTTTTTCATTAATTTTTAAGGTCAAGACTAATACCATAATTATGACCAAGACCAAAATTTAGGCCAAGACTGAATGTCCAAGATCAAGATTCAATATCAAAACCAAGGCCAAGACCAAGACTAAATGTCCACAATGAAGACTAAGACCATAGCAATCTTGGTCGTGATTTGCACATCACTAATGCCAGTTTAAAATTTGTAAAAAAATAAAGCGCCAAGTATAAGTGCAAAAAAAAAATTAATTTTTGACGTAAATTACATAGGCCATATGTATATCTGTGGCAGGAAGGAACAACTGCTTAAGTCGACTTAAGCAAAAAAGGTTTGAGCTCCATTTTTTGAGCTTTTTGTTAGTGCTTATTTATATGTATGTATGTATTCTCCTTTAACTCCTAGGAGGAGCATAGGGCCAATATAAGACGTTTCCATTTTGTCGATCCATGATTCATTAGTATAATCTTCTCGGCTTATTTAGATCATAATAATGTCCAAAAACAATATTCAGATCATAATAATGTCCAAAAACAAAAGAGTGATTTTACCCAGAACTATTAGAAAATTCAGTTCAAACCTATTTTGCTTAAGTCGAATTAGAAGTTTTTCTTTCCTAGAAAAAGAAATAGCACGATTCAAATTATTTTAAAAAAAATTTATTTTATTTAGTAAGTCGAATGGATATGTTTCGATTATTGAAGTAAAAAATTAATTTGGAGTTCATAGACTTAAAGAAACCACTAACTTAAAATATTTTACTTCATTTAGCTCTGTTCACGGTGCTCTTGAACCGTCGATAGGTTTTTTAGCTATGTGGAGAAAATCTGTGAATGGGGTTTCATTTGTATTAGTTTAGTGGTCTGAAAAATGCAAACCCCGAAATCGTAGCTGATCATCCCCGCAAAATATCGCAAAAATACATATCCCATATAAAATAAAAAAAATTCAGAAAAAAAAACGCAACAAACAAATATAAAAATAGTAATTTTTAATGTATTTTGCAATGTTGAATCCGAATCCGGCCTTAAAATTGCTGTATCTTATAAGGTTTTTGAGATATCTAAGCCTAAACAAGGAAAAAAAGCCGACGCTATGTTTTATTGTTGTGTTTTGGAGTTATATAACAGGACACGGTGGTTTTTAAAAAATTTTAACTTTTTGAAATACCACCCGCGATTTTTTTCAGGGATAATGTTGGGGGACCCTCTAGTATCTAAATCCGTTTTTTTTTTCGGCCTTTTAGTTTTTTTTAACGATTTTTGAGTATATCTCGGTGTGTATATACATATTATGTACACATATATATGTATATACGTACATATATATATCCATATATATATTATTACACATACATACATACATATAAAAGGTATCGTTTCCGCACCATTTATTTTTTTAAAAAATCGGTTTTTTCGTATTTAAGAAAAACACAAACAAAACCCGGAAACGAAAGTAAATACATCAGATGTGATTTTTTATGTTTAATCCGATTCCGGTATTAGAATTGCTCTATTACATCTGGACTTTGAGATATCCTTACATATATGTTTAAAGGACACCATTTTTTTTCCTATTTTTGAAGTTATATAACAAGATAAGGTAATATTATCCCGTAAAATCTGGTATGACAGTTAATAGTCCTAGTTTTTTCCTTGAAAACTCAATCAAACCGATAACGATATCTTTTTTTTGGTCGGAGATATCTTTGCCTAAAAAGTTTAAAAAGTGCAAAAACACGATTTTTGGCTATATTGGATGTTATATGCAGGACACACAAAATTTTTTTGGGAATTTTTATTACCAGAAACATTTGGTACTTTCTTTTGGCTTTAAATGGTTTTAAATGCTTCGGTTAGTAAAAAAGAGCAGACGAATTTCGTCTGTACTGTATACAACCTCAAATATAGCCAAAAACCGAGATTTTTCGCTTTAAGTTTCATGGTGTGATTTTAAAGTTAACATAACTTTGCAGAGAAATATCGCAGATAAACATTTGATGGCTCCATTTAAAGCCAAAAAAAAGTACCAAATGTTTCTAGTAATAAAAATTCCCAAAAAAATTTTGTGTGTCCTGCATATAACATCCAATATAGCCAAAAATCGTGTTTTTGCACTTTTTAAACTTTTTAGGCAAAGATATCTCCGACCAAAAAAAAGATATCGTTATCGGTTTGATTGAGTTTTCAAGGAAAAAACTAGGACTATTAACTGTCATACCAGATTTTACGGGATAATATTACCTTATCTTGTTATATAACTTCAAAAATAGGAAAAAAAAAAATGGTGTCCTTTAAACATATATGTAAGGATATCTCAAAGTCCAGACGTAATAGAGCAATTCTAATACCGGAATCGGATTAAACATAAAAAATCACATCTGATGTATTTACTTTCGTTTCCGGGTTTTGTTTGTGTTTTTCTTAAATACGAAAAAACCGATTTTTTAAAAAAATAAATGGTGCGGAAACGATACCTTTTATATTTATGTATGTATGTGTAATATATATATATGGATATATATACCCTGTCGGAAGAACATAAACCGATTACAAAAAAACCGGTTTTTGGCTATATTTGAGGTTGTATACAGTACAGACGAAATTCGTCTGCTCTTTTTTACTAACCGAAGCATTTAAAACAATTTAAAGCCAAAAGAAAGTACAAAATGTTTCTGGTAATAAAAATTCCCAAAAAAATTTTGTGTGTCCTGCATATAACATCCAATATAGCCAAAAATCGTGTTTTTGCACTTTTTTAACTTTGTAGGCAAAGATATCTCCGACCAAAAAAAAGATCGTTATCGGTTTGATTGAGTTTTCAAGGAAAAAACTAGGACTATAAACTGTCATACCAGATTTTACGGGATAATATTACCTTATCTTGTTATATAACTTCAAAAATAGGAAAAAAATGGTGTCCTTTAAGCATATATGTAAGGATATCTCAAAGTCCAGACGTAATAGAGCAATTCTAATACCGGAATCGGATTAAGCATCAAAAATCACATCTGATGTGACTACTTTCGTTTCCGGTTTTTGTTTGTGTTTTTCTTAAATACGAAAAAACCGATTTTTTTAAAAAATAAATGGTGCGGAAACGATACCTTTTATACGTATGTATGTGTGTATGTATATATATATCCATGTATATATATTACACATATATACATATACAAGTATATATATGTACGTATATACATATACTCATATAGATATACTCAAAAATCGTTAAAAAAACTAAAAGGTCGAAAAAAAAAAAACGGCTGGACGTTCGATTTCGCGGTTTGCGGATTTAGATGCTAGAAGGGTCCCCCAACATTATCCTTGAAAAAAATCGCGGGTGGTATTTCAAAAAGTTAAAATTTTTTAAAAACCACCGTGAGGACGTATATCCGTAAATTCTGATGCAGAAATGGAAAGCTTAAATCAATCTTCTAAACCTAATTCAAGTAATGTCGATATCTTTATTTTTCTCGGAGATATCCTAACCTAAAAAGTGCAAAAAACGTGTTTTGTCATTATTTCAGTTTACGATATTTCAGAGAAAAATTAAGCTATTGACATAATTTAAATGCGGTTTTAAAGAAAAAGATTGGGACTTTCAGATAATGTATCGAATTTCGCGTATAAATGTTCTATATTCTAGTTATATAGCTTCAAAATATAGCAAAAACGGTCTTTTTTCCTTGTTTAGGCTAAAATATCTCAAAAACCGTATGAGATGTAGCAATTTTAAGGCCGGATTCAGATTCAGCATTGCAAAATACATTAAATATAACTATTTTTATATTTGTTTGTTGCGTTTTTTTTCCGATTTTTTTTTTTTTATATGGGATATGTATTTTTGCGATATTTCGCGGGGATGATCAGCTACGATTTCGGGGTTTGCATTTTCCAGACCACTAAACTGATACAAATGAAACCCCATTCACAGATTTTCTCCACATAGCCAAAAAACCTATCGACTGTTCAAGAGCACCGTGTGTTAAAGCCATTTAAGCGTTTGAGGATGTAGAAACACCTGGAAACAGAAATAGCACACTTGTGAAGTCCTGTGGAAAAGGAAAGCAACCATATTGAATAACGTGCTTAAAATAACTTGTAATTATTGGGTGTATGCATTAATTTCCATCGTTTTTTTTATTTGAGACTTTATTTAAAGAAAATGGTACAATGTATTTTATTCAAAGTATTGCCCATCGCTAGTCACTACTTTTTCCCATCTTTCTGGCAATTTATGGTTTCCATTCCAGAAAAACTACGCCGGCTTGGCGGCCAAAAACGAATCGAGCCAATTTTTGATATCTTGAACTGAAGTGAAACGTATTCCTGATAGGGCATTCTGCATCGATCGGAACAAATGGTAGTCTGATGGTGCAAGGTCTGGGCTATAAGGCGGGTGAAGCAAAATTTCCCATCCGTTGTTTTGACTCGTGTCTGGTCGCATACGTTGGCCGCTCTGCCTGGATTTTCTGCTTCAATCGGATCAATTGTTGACGATAGATCACACCTAGCTGGTCCTGACCAGGACGTTCTTTGTCTTCGACATCAAAATCACCACTTTTAAACCGTCGAAACCACTCACGACAGCTTGATTCAGTTGGAGCATAGTCCCCATAAACTTCTACAAGAATGCGATGACTTTCGGCAGCTGTTTTTTTTTTTTTGAATTATAGTAGTGAAGTAAAACTTCCCGCAAATGTTGCTTTTTCGGCACGAACTCGGACATTTTGGAGCACAGTAAAATTTATGATGCGGATGAAAATTTTCAAATCTAATGATGCAGAGTTGTTGACAGATGCCTTAGCTTCAGATATGACGTTTCTGATCTAACATTTAAGTCACCATGTATTGATGGCGACATCTTTTGGAAAACGATGGAAATTAATGCATACACCCAATATTTATAGCGTTAGTATTTTGTGGTGTGGGCACGATTTTTGATTGCTTCGCGATATCTACAAGGCAAGTCCTCCAAAAGTTTTTCGCATCTGCCCTTTGGAATGGAACACCAAGTTTCTTGAATTCTTGCCCAAAGTTCTTCCAAATTTTTATGGTTTTTCTATCCAATAATATTTTTCACGTAATTCCGAAGGTTCTCTATTGGGTTTAGATCAGTTCTTTGAACTGGCCAGTCCAAAACATAGATTTTTTCAGCCCCTACCCAGTTTTTTCCTAGTTTCGCTGAATGCTTTGGATCATTATCCTGCATAAAGATCCAATTAACTGGCACGGAATCAAATAAAAACGGCTCCATCGTATCCGAATTGGTCCAATTTACCATCAATTTAGACTAATGGTCTCACTCCATGCCAAGATTTGTCTAAAAAAATCCTGGCAAGGCTATGGTTCATTCCATATTGAAAAGTGCATTTTTTTGAAAAAATGCACCCATCTGTTTAATGAAAAAAATATATACCATTCGAAAGTTTAGAGCCTCTACAATATATTAAAGTAGGGTTGCCTATTTTTTTCCTGGCAAGGCATAAGGTTGTCAGGCTTTAAAAGGTAGGTCAATACCCCAAATTTGCACTATGTGTTTAAAAAAAAAATGTTTAAAATGTTAAAAAAATCTGTTTAATGAAAAAATTATATACCAATCGAAAGTTTAAAGCCTCTACAATGTGTTTACGTAGAGTTGCCTATTTTTTGTCTGGCAAGGCATAGGGTTGGTTGCCAGGCTTTAAAAGGACAGTCAATACCACAAATTTGCACTCATCTGCTTAATAAATAAATTTTGTGTTAAAACAAAGATAATTTCATTGCGAACACGGTGATACAGGGTTGCTTGTGAAAAATCTGTTTTAAGCCATGGTTGCCGAGCTTTAAGAAATATTGGTACAAATGAAAATGTGCGACAGAGGGATCCGAGCGAACTATTTGGTTAGGATGTATACTAGACCTATCGTTAATATTGAAAAATTTTGGTTCCAATCGGAAAATATTTGACCGTGCCGCAAGGCCGTTGAAGGTCGGAAAAACGCTATTTATATGGAAAAATGGAGCCTTAATCGCAAGAATCAGTCCTATCTTTGAAACTATTTGAGATAAGTGAATGAGATTTGGTATGTGTATGAACAATGCTAAAGTTATTCGCATTCAATAAAAAAATTGGCGATGCCACGACCCCTCGACCCGAAATTCTTGTATCTCTGGAAATATTGGACTCAGGGGTGTGGGACTCGATACATATGTAAAATGGGTGGGGTCACGCCCCCTCCTTCTAAAAAAATCAAATTTGTCATATCTCTGAAACTATTTGATACATATGAATAAGATTTGATTTCAGGTAATGTGAAGAGAACAGGATATGGCACTGTAAAAATGTTAAAGCAATTTAAGGTACTTAGTTGATATAGAAGCAGTAATTTTTTCTGTTCTTATTTTGGTCTCCTAAGTATAGACACCATGCAAAAAAATTTGGTCCCAATCGAACATATTTGACCGTGCCACCAGGCCGTTAAAGGTCGGAAAAACGCTACTTTGGAAATATTTAACATAGGAGGATAAGATTTAGTATATATATGAACAATACTTAAGTAAATAGTATCCAATAAAAAAATGGGCAGTGCCACGCCCCCTCCAACCGAAATTTGTCGTATCTCTGAAAATCGCTGAATCGTAAATTGAGTGTCGTGGGGTATGCACGTCTTTTTACTGACTACTAAATTAATTTAATAAAAATAAAAAAAAAAAACGCAATATGAATTGCTCGGTTTGTGATCAAAAGGTGGAACGGAGTGGTGCTAACAAGATTGATTGCGCAGATTGTAAAAATTTTTTTCATTGCGCGTGTGTTAACGTGGATCAGGCTGGGTACGAGTACCTTATCGCAAATAAAGCCAAATTCAGATGCAACAACTGTAGTGTTTGCTCGGTTTGTGATCAAAAGGTGGAACGGAGTGGTGCTAACAAGATTGATTGCGCAGATTGTAAAAATTTTTTTCATTGCGCGTGTGTCAACGTGGATCAGGCTGGGTACGAGTACCTCATCACAAATAAAGCCAAATTCCGATGCAACAACTGTAGCGCTCTCCGACGTAAATCGTTGCAACAACAACCACTCGCGAATGTGCAGCAACAAAAACAAATAAATCGCCAAAATATTGATGCAACTAAACATCAAACTGCAGCAAAGCAACAAAAAACAGCAAAACTACAATCTCCAACAGTAGCACAAAAAACAATTGAAACCCAAAAAGCAGTGAAAAATCCTAATCAACAACAACAAGAGCAAATAATAATAGAATCGCAGAATACAGAGAAACATCAACAACAACAGCAGCAGCAACAACACTCAGCAGAAGAATCCCCGGAGACAAATGAACAACAACAGCCTGTTACATTGCAACTTCTCTATGCAGAAATTATAAGTTTAAAAAAAATAAACAGCGAAATTCTTCTTTCTATGCAAGGCTTAAAAAATGAAAACGACAAATTAAAAAAACAAGTCAATAGTTTAGCGAGCAAGCTCAACTGGAGAGAACAAAAAGCGATAGAAAACGAAATACAAATAACGGGAATAACACACGTAAATAATGAGAATGTAAAAGAGTGCGTGCAAACAGTTTTGAGAGATGGGTTAAATGTTTCTGTCTCCGATGAAGAATTGGAAAAATGCTATGTTAAGAGTGTCAGAAAACGAAACTCTTCTGAAATTAATATTGTATGCATTAAAGTCTCTTCGCTTGATACAAAGACAACAATTATGTCAAGCAAAAAAAATGCAAAAGAGAAATTAAATGCATCGCTTTTCGGTGGCGACAAAAAAAATGACATATATATTAATGATCGTTTTACAAAATATACTAGCGCTCTGTTTATGTCTGCGAAAAAAATTAAAATAGAAAAAAAATTTAAGTACTTATGGTTTAAAAACTCAAAGATACTTCTAAGAAAGGTTGATAATGGTGAGGTTTTAGTTATAAGATCATTTGAAGATTTAAACAATATTTAGTTTGGGTTTTAAAATATATTTAATATAGTTAATAATAATATTTTCGATCCTATAACTAATAACCTCCCCATGTCAACCATTAGAAGTACTACTGATAGCTTACTCAGCTCAAGCTCAACTTATAGTAAATCTTTTTATATAGTGCATCAGAACATACGTAGCCTGCGACGAAATTTTAATTTGTTGGTCTCAAATCTAGAAGTTTTCGAAAACCTTCCTGATATCATATTTGTATCGGAAATTTGGATTTATTCTTCCGAAATTGATGATTATACTTTGCCTAACTATAAATTCTATGCTAACACTAATGATTCGTATTCAGCTGGTGGGGTAGGAGTTTTCATTCGCGATTTGTTTGATTGCAATGGTATCGAACAATATAGACTCTCGAGTGCAGATGTATTAAAGGTGTCTTGCTGTATTAGTAAAGTCAATTTTGTATTCATATGTGTATATAGACTGCACTCGCAGTCCATTCAATTGTTTCTTGAAGAATTTTCTAACCTGCTAAAAAATGAGCGAGCAGCGAATCTGATGATTATAGGTGATTTTAATTTAGATCTTTTAGTATCTAATTCTTTGTTAAATTATTATAACGTACTTTTGTCTGAGTATGGGTTACATTCTTTCATTAACGAGGCTACGAGACCAGTAGCGGAGACCTGTCTGGATCATGTTTTTGGGCGTTTTTCTAGTATCCCACTTCCCCTCTGTGCCGGTATTGTGCTCGATTTAGGAATAACTGACCATTGTATGACTGGTGTCTTGCTAAGCAATTTGAATATTGAAAAACAGGCGAGAGTCTCTTCACACTATAAAGTGACAAAAATCAATTATGAGCAACTGAACCTTAAGCTACGTATTAATGATTGGGCGGATATTTATGCTGAAGAAAATGTATCTGAGGCATACTCCAAATTTCTGATAAACTTAAAGGAAAGCATAAATTCTTCCAAATATTACCACTTAAGAAAGCCGTCTGAAATAAGAATGAAGCCTTGGATTAGCAAGTCAATCCTCAAAAAAATTAGGTTAAAAAACAAACTGAGAAAAAAATGCTATGTGCACCCAAATAATATGAGAATCAAGACCCGCTTTCGCAACTTGTGTAAACATTTAAATAACGAAATTCGCACCTGCCGTGATAATTTTTTCTACAACAAAGTTAGAAATGCACAGGGAAACCTTAAAGAAGAATGGAAAATTGTTAATAACATTGTTGGTAGAAAAGATAATGCCGAAAATAATACCCTTGTATTACAAAATGATCTTTCCTATGTATCAGACCCGTTGGAAGTAGCTAACGTCTTTAATAATTACTTTCAGTCAGTTGGACTTTCAACATTCCCAGCTATTTCAGCCTCGCCATGCAATTGCAGCTATGACTTAGGACTTTGTGTATCTCCATTTAATAGAAATAGCTTCTATTTTGAACCCATTACAGGCTTAGAAATCCTTAAAGCAATAAAATCCTTAAAAAATTCTAGTTCTTGCGGATATGATGGTATTTCTAATATACTTCTAAAAAAAATTTCTTTCAATGTTGTTGATATTTTAGCATATATCTTCAACCGCAGTATAATTTCTGGTAACTTTCCTGAAGAACTTAAATGTGCGATTGTCATACCTATTTTTAAAAAAGGCAACAAAAAAGATAAGTCAAATTACAGACCAATATCACTTTTGTCCTCAATTTCCAAAATATTTGAAAAAATAGTTAAGGGTAGGATTTTAGCATACCTTGCAAAAATACAGTTTTTGAGTCCCCTGCAATTTGGATTTAGAGAAAATTGCTCTACAGAAGATGCTCTTTTAGACTTTTGCTCTGAGTTATACAAAGGATTGGATGGAAAGAAAATTTGTGCTGGGCTTTTTGTTGACATAACCAAAGCTTTTGACATGGTTGATCATAAATGTCTCTTAGTTAAATTGTATGGTTTGGGTATTCGTGGCTTTTTTTATGACTGGTTTGTGTCTTATCTTAAAAATAGGTCACAGAAGGTGAAAGTGTGTAATAGCTTGAGTGATCCTAAAGTCATAAATTTAGGTGTACCACAAGGATCGGTTCTAGGGCCTATCCTATTTTTGATTTACATAAATTCTTTGTTTGCTCAACCCTTTAGAGGAAAAGTCAAAGCATTTGCGGATGATTTAGGAATTGCATATAATTCAACAGATCCTCTATCATTGGTGTCTGATATAAACCATGATATCCATGTACTACGCACTTGGTTTGCGGAACATAAGTTAGTTGTTAGCAACAAGACAAAATTAATGTTTTTCTATCCGAAATTACACGAAGCTGCTGACATTGATATAATTTTTCATGCAGCAAACTGCAAGCGTCATATTTTGTTCAGTAATAACTGTGACAATCATTGCTTTGAGGTATTTTTTAATACAAATGTAGCTTGCGAGTCGAACTGCTTTAAAATTGATAGAGTAGATCACTTTAAATATTTAGGAGTTACCATAGACCGAAATTTAAATTGGGATGAACATATCTCAAATCTGAGAAGATATTTGCTATCGTCTCTCCGAAGTTTTTACAGGCTTAGAAAATTTGTTTCAAATAACACATTAAAAACAATATATTATGGAATTTTTCACTCCAAATTAGAGTATGGGATAAGTTGTTGGGGAGGTGCCTATCTCAATAAAATACAACAACTAATTGTATTGCAAAAATGTGCTATAAGAAAGATTTGCAACTCTCAACGCTTAGCCCACTCGATGCAATTGTTTAGGAATATGAAAATCCTACCTGTAAGGCACCTATTTTACTTTAAAGCGTTAAAAATATTCTTTATGAGAGGTGGCTATCTGCAAAGCCCTGTACGCGATACACTCATCCTGCGAAGCAACCAATGCTCTACTGTCCAAATACCTTTTTTTCGTACCACATTATTTAGAAACTTTTATACAGTAGTATCATGTAAACTTTTCAACAGCCTCCCAGAGAGCATACGAATCATTAGACCCTTACTTGCATTTTTAAAAAAGCTTAAGTTTTGGCTTCTTACTTTTGATATCAACCAAGTTGAAACTTTGATGAACTATATTGTTTAAAAAAAAAATTAATTTATGTATTCAACTCACTCGTACTGAGCTTGAGTTCATTTAATAATGTTTTATACCGAGTGCTTAAATCCTTACAATCTTCTTGGCTCAAATTTGTTAATAGTATTTTGTTTTATCAGTTTTCTATCTGTTTACCCCACACATAATTAACTCATAATTTATGTACTTAAAATTAAAGTCAAAATGTGGCATTTAACACTATTTTTGTAAATTAAAATAAAAAATGTCACTTACTATTCTCTACAATGTATCAATATTTTGTTAACTAAAATGATAAGTAAATTTCCTATTTTAATTTCTAAGTTTGAGAATAATGAATAAAAATTGAATTGAATTGAATTGAATTGAATATTTGACTCAGGTAAATGAGGTTTGGTATATATCTAATTGGCATTGGGAAAAAATTTTCAACAAAAACGGGCGGGGCCACGCCCCCTCATTGAAAAAAAAAAACAAATTTGTTGTATCTCATCCTCCTATGTCAAATAGTTTCAAAGATAGGATTGATTGTTTCCTTGTTTTCATATAAATAGCGTTTTTCCGGCATTTAACGGCCTGGTGGCACGGTCAAATATGTTCCGATCGGGACCAAATTTTTTTTACATTGTGTCTATATTTAGGAGACCATAATAGGAACAGAAAAAATTATTGCTTCTATATCAACTAAGTACCTTAAATTGCTTTATCATTTTTACAGTGCCATGTCCTGTTCACTTCCGATTACCTGAAATCAAATCTTATTCATATGTGTCAAATAGTTTCAGAGATATGACAAATTTGATTTTTTTAGAATGAAAGGGCGTGACCCCGCCCATTTTTTACTTAACATTTTATTCCCAGTGCCAATTACATATGTTCCGAGTCTCATTCCCATGAGTCCAATATTTCCAGAGATACAAGAATTTCGGGTCGAGGGGGCGTGGCATCGTCCATTTTTTTATTGCATGCAAATAACTTTAGCATTGTTCGTACACATACTAAATCTCATTCACTTATCTCAAATAGTTTCAAAGATAGGACTGATTCTTGCGATTAAGGCCCCATTTTTCCATATAAATAGCGTTTTTCCGACCTTCAACGGCCTTGCGGCACGGTCAAATATTTTCCGATTGGAACCAAAATTTTTATGCTTGATATTTACACCAATAGAAAACTTTTTAGCCCCTGGGAGCAAGGTTTTTTTCATTTTCAATATTAACGATAGGTCTAGTATACATCCTAACCAAATAGTTCGCTCGGATCTCTCTGTCGCACATTTTCATTTGTACCAATATTTCTTAAAGCTCGGCAACCCTGGCTTAAAACAGATTTTTCACAAGCAACCCTGTATCACCGTGTTCGCAATGAAATTATCTTTATTTTAACACAAAATTTATTTATTAAGCAGATGAGTGCAAATTTGTGGTATTGGCCTACCTTTAAAAGCCTGGCAACCCTATGCCTTGCCAGGAAAAAATAGGCAACCCTACTTTAACATATTGTAGAGGCTCTAAGCTTTCGAATGGTATATAATTTTTTCATTAAACAGATGAGTGGAAATTTGTGGTTTTGGCCGACCTTTTAAAGCCTGGCAACCCTATGCCTTGCCAGGAAAAAAATAGGCAACTCTACGTAAACACATTGTAGAGGCTTTAAACTTTCGATTGGCATATAATTTTTTCATTAAACAGATTTTTTTAACATTTTAAACATTTTTTTTTTTTAAACACATAGTGCAAATTTGGGGTATTGACCTACCTTTTAAAGCCTGACAACCCTATGCCTTGCCAGGAAAAAAATAGGCAACCCTACTTTAACATATTGTAGAGGCTCTAAGCTTTCGAATGGTATATAATTTTTTCATTAAACAGATGGGTGCAAATTTGTGGTTTTGGCCGACCTTTTAAAGCCTGACAACCCTATGCCTTGCCAGGAAAAAAATAGGCAACCCTACTTTAATATATTGTAGAGGCTCTAAACTTTCAAATGGTATATATTTTTTTCATTAAACAGATGGGTGCATTTTTTCAAAAAAATGCACTTTTCAATATGGAATGAACCATAGCCTTGCCAGGATTTTTTTAGACAACCTACTCACAAAATGTTTCTAAACGTATTTACTTTCATATAAAATAGGTTTCATCCATTAAACAGATGGGTGCAAGTCTCTCCTTATTCGTATCTTAGACTATTAGAAATTACCATTTTTTATTTTTGTTTTATGACTTGGGCGGCCATTTTAGTATGAAAAAAGTAATTTAACATACCCTTTTAATTTTTTTTTAGAATTCTCGTTAAATTTCCTTTATTTCGGTAGTACATTTGTTATACCAGTTTTTATACCCTACACCCAGGGTATATTCACTTTGTCCTTCCGTTTGTAACGCAGAGAAAGAGGCGTGGCAGATATAGAAAAGTATATATATTCTTGATCAGCGTCACCTCCTGAGTCGATATAGCCATGTCCGTCTGGGTGGCTGGCTGTTTGTTGAAATACACTTTTTGAGAAAACTGAGCAAGATAATTCAATGAAATTTAGTACACTGCCTCCGTCGTCAAAGATAGCTCGTGGGATTGAAAATGAGCAAAATCGGTCAACGGACACGCCTACCGCCCATACAAAAAATAAATTCAAAATGCAATTTTATGAGTATTTTTCACGACAATGTAACCAAAATACACATAAATACTACGAATTGTAAGCACAAGCTCTAAAAAAAAACTAAACAAACTCGGACAAGAGGGCGTGGCACCTCCCCTATAAGCAAAAGCTTCAAAACGCTATGCTGAAAGCGTTTTTTGAGATATTCAAACCAAATTCGACTCAGACACTAAGAATTATAAATAAAAGCTCTCAACACAAATTGGGTAAAATCGGGCAAGGGGGCGTAGCACCTCCCATATAAGCAAAAGTTTCAAAAGGCTATACTGAAAGAGTTTTTTGAGATAACCCAACCAAACTTCACTCAAACACTTAAGACTATAAATGCACGCTCTAAGCTAAAACTAGACGAACTCGGACAAGAGGGCGTAGCACCTCCTATATAAGCAAAAGCTGAAAACGTTTTTCACTCAGACACTAAAAACTATAAATGCAAGCTCTGGACAAAAACTAGGTGAACTCGGACAAGAGAGCGTAGCACCTCCCATAAGAGCAAAATTTTAAAAGTACTGCAGTGTAGGGTAATTAATGTTTGGCCAGGCCAAATTTTACACCCTTACTAGTTTTTTTTTTTGTAAAACAAGCCAGAAAATCAGTTAACTTGGACTTTAGACTTTACCCTCTCAGGTGTAAGAAGCTTCAGAAACTGATGGAGTGTATGCAGAACACCGGAAAATGTAAGATTCCAGGGACTATTCTGAACAACTTTTCTTAGTTCCATTTTTCGAAATTTGCAAGCCAACGGATTTGAATTTAGATCATAAAGGGACAAAAATAATGTTATATGTATTTGCTGACATTTTGTTGGAAATAAATTGGGATGTTTTCACGAAAAGTTTTCTTGATGGTGTGAATGAAATGAATAGCGTTAAGTTGAAAAAATTATACCGGCCCAATAACCGATTAAGAATTATGGCATAAAATGTGTATGGCATTACTTTTGCCCCTTTACGCACTTTAAAAACTTAATAGTTTTAATTTAGTGGTGAAGTCCATAACAGCCCAAAAGTAATGTCATACACATTTTGTGACATAACAATTGGTTATTTGACCGGTATCATTTTTTCAACTTAACGCCGTTAATTTCACACCATCAAGAAAACTTTTCGTAAAAACAACCCAATAGGAAAGGAAGCGCTTCAAAACCACTTTAAATATGCTCTAAGGCGCTTCGTTCTCGTACTAATTTCCGCTTTTTGTTAACTTTGGCATGTCATTGGAAAAAAGTGCTTCGCTTTCGCTACATCATAAGCACTATAAAAGTGCTTTGTTCTCACTTTTTTGTTTTGTATGAGAACCAAGAATTTACCATATCATGATACTGTGCATTTCATATTGATGGGAATGGTGTGGTCTGGCAAATGAGAGGCAGCAGGATGATTTCTTGATTCATATTCATGACCCACCCAAAAAAATTATTCTCAGGTCTACCTCTCATTTCCCATCATTATGAAATGCACAGTATCATGATATGGTAAATTCTTGGTTTTTCTATTTGCCATGTCAGAGTTTTGAGTTACATTTGTATTTTAACAATTCAAAAAACCGATTTTTTCAGTATTTTTGAGGTTGTATAATAATGTGGGGTAATTTTTAACCTTTTACTACAGTTTAAAGTTTACTTATTTCCTTCCACATCTGCTTTGGAAGATTTCGATATAAAAACTGTAATTTTTCTTTAAAATAAAAAATAAATACCACAAAAACACCAAAGCCTTTTTCATAACAATAATACTTTACGTAAAAAAAGCATTATTTGATCAAAAGGGAAGCGCTTTACTTGAAGCAGTAAACTCTGCGAGGAGAAAGTGCTTTTTATTTGATTTTAGGAAAGCGCTTAAAAAAAATCTGATTGGGTAGTGAGGCCAAGGCGCTTTTTATTTGATTTTATTTGTTTTTGTGTTAGAAATCGAATTCTAAAGGATTATAAAATTATAAAAGTTTGCAATACCGAAAATTCAATCTGTGTAAAAGGCGACCCAGGAAATAAATACGCAGTGCTACAATAATTTTCCATTCCGGTATTTAATAGCCAATTATGAAGATAATGGACCTCCTGTTTATGATTCTGAGCTTGGTTTTTTTCTATTACGTCAGAATTCTAAGATATCCTGCTTCAAAGTGCAGTAATCACTGTCTCGATGCATTTTTGAAGCTTTGCATATAAAACTCACGGCAAATGGTGTAATTGATATTTACCAACGACATAGCCATAATCTAGAAACAAATTTACTTCAATGGAATGCGGAAAGTGTAGTGTAGGGTATTCTACTGTATCTCTTAGGAGTAGCATAGCGTCAAAATGAAACGTCTCCATTTGTCACGATCCTTTGCGATGACTTTTAACTCTTGCCACAAAATTCCCGATTCTTTGATTTCCTTATCCAGCGACCTTTTCCAGGTGGTTCTTGGTCTACCACTTTTTCTACTGCCTACTCCAGGGCCTGGCGACGGACTTCGCTGTGTGGTTTTTTGGAGAGTATGACCCACCCATCCCCATTTGCGTAGTTTGATCTCGTTTGCTATGGGCCTCTGGTTGCATTTTTGGTGTAGTTCGGTGTTTGAGATAGTTTGAGGCCACCAAACCTTTAGTATGCGCCTTAAGCACTTGTTCATTAATTGTTTGGTAACAAACCACGTTTCGCAACCGAATCAAAAATGAGCACTTTTATTTGGTGTAGATAACGGAAGACGGCCATATTTTATTCAATTGAGCAAACACACCTTTCGCTTTGGATATTTTTGAGTTGATATTTTGTTTTGCTCCACCATCAATGCAGATAATAATGGCTAAATTTCAGTTTGCGTTCAGCTTCATGTAGGGTCCAATTTTAAAAGTAAAAAGTCAAGTTTTATGAGAAAATTGATGGCTATTGGAAGCTATTGGCGCTTTCCGCAATTCGAAGCATGAATAACTAAGAATCCTGACGTGATAGACAAAAACCAAGTTCAGATTCGTTAATAGGAGGTCAGGTTACAAACCCTTATAATTGGCTATAAAATTCAAGAATTAAAAAAATATTGTAAATGTGCAGCTCGTGATATTTTCAATAAAATAGCACGGCTCTATTAATTTTAATCTTTGGTAAAACTTTCAAATGTTGCTTATCAAAAAATACCTCAATAGTGTTTAAATTAGCTAACTCCTCCAAAATTAGCTCTTGTTTGCACTCTGCTGTATTTTGTATCTGCGTTGGTATTCCACTCATAACATCATCCTCTAGCATTTCAAGACTTTCTTGGGATGCCTCATTAACAATTTCCGCATTATTAATAGCAGCCGCAATATATTTTTGTACCAAAGTTGAACTATCACCTGTAGGCTGTTCATGATGCTCCCTTAAATGTTTATGAACATTCGCTTCATTAAGTTGCACAAAATTGCACAGCTTACAACAATGCAAATATATGGTCATCAAATTAGCAGGATATACATAGACCGTTTGAATGCGGGCATTTCGACAAGTCTTGGAGTGATGTTTATGTGACTGTATGTCCGCGCGAAAAGGTTTCTGTAATTTGCAATTCTCACATTGAAATCCATATTCACCAGTGTGTGTGGCGAAATGATTATGAAAGTTAATAAAACTATCGATTAATGCATCGTCACAAAACAGACATTTGATTTCGTATTTTAGATTACGTGGATTTTCTGTATTCGAAGCGCATGGTATTGCTGATGGCCAATTTATTTGTAAATCTCGCAATTCATCTTCAGTGAGGCGAGCAACATATGATTCGCATTTATGTGTTTTTACATAGTGATTTACTAAGTCATATGGTTTCGATTTACAAAGTACACAATATCTGGTATTACGTTCAGTCATAGCAGATAGTACATTTTTGACTTGTTTTGTAGGTTTTATACATTTTTTTGGTAACTTTTCTGGCTTCTCGGCGCATGCAGCTTGAACAAGGTGCACGCTTAAAACCTCTTCGTTTAGCGTTGGCTTATTGTTGTTTACTTTAGGCTTGGCGTCTTTTTTTAAAAGTTTTTCTATTTTTTTAGCAGAGTACCGCTTAAGTCGTACAACAGGTTGATTGTTTATGAAGCGTTTCTTCTTTTTTTCTTCGTCCTTTTGCTTAAATTCATTAAGATCAAATATATCCGTATCCGACGATGATGATATTCTATCTACAGAAGTCCTATCTGCAATGGAATGTAAATTTGGAATTTATTTATTTAGTTTAAATCAATAGTTTCGATTTAATTTAAAATAGAAGAGATCGGTTTCTCTGGTACAAGCCGTTTCAAACATGTGAGGATGGTAAGATCAAAGGGAATCTAGGCGAACCAAAAAAGTCGAATTCAGATCAGGTTTTGGCACGTTCCAGTTTTCTTTATTAATTATCATTAAGCTTACATCAAATTGTTAAATTTAAAAGGTACAAAGTTTTTGGTAACCTGTAATTTTTTAGAGATAAAACCAGAAACTTCTGGCATTAATTGTTGGAAATAAAGCTTAAAATTAACTAGGAAATAATGCCAAAATTTTGTAAATAATGCCAAAGGACATAATGGCATAGGAAATATGGTCAGAAATTTTTTGGGAAATACAGCCAGAAATTTTCTGGCTTAAATTTTTCGAAGTAAACTAGAAAATCACGCCTGAATTTTAGAAATAACGCCGAAACTAAGGCAATAAAACCAAAAAATTGAATTCGAAATGCAATTAAAAACAAGCTTATTTCATTATTTTCGTCCAACGTAGTTTTAATAATTAGACAACAATAAAATAACTTACCTTGAGGCACATAAGTATTAACCAGCGTAGGCAAAGAAGAATCTGACAGATCATTAACTATTGGCGAACTTGATCTAGCAACACCTAAGCTAGCAGCAACACTAAATGAGGGTTCATCACATTCTTTGCGCCGTTTCAAAATTGGTGCTGCTCTAAAGGGAGGTTCATCCAATTCTAAAGAAATTTTTCGATGGCTTGTAAATGGAGCAGCGGCGGTAAAAGGGTCCGCATTACCAGGACTACAAGTAGAGCGTCGCAAAGGTAGTTCATCATTAACTACATTATTGTTATAGAGATCATCATCAGTACTGTCTTCATACTGAACGGAATGCTTACTTAGTTGTTTTATTATGGCATTACGGGCACATTCACTTGAACGACGTTTGCCATTTACAGATTCTGGTATATAATCTTGAAGCTCATTAAAGCCAATAAAACTGCACTCTAAAGATTTTAGCACACGCGTAGTTTTACAAACTCCTGCTGGTCTACCAGCAGATCTTCTCGGCAACATCGATGGCGTAGAATCATCTGCTTGCTTGGAGTTTTGTTTTTCTTTACCTAAATGTTCGGTGGCAGCTCGATTTTTTTTTGCTAAACGTTTAGCAGCGCGCTTTTCTTTTGCTAAACGTTTAACAGCACGCTTTTCTTTTGCTAAACGCTCAGCACTTCGTTGTTCTTCAGCTAAACGTTCGGCTATTCGCTTTTCTACAGCTAAATGCTCAGCAGTTCGCTTCATTTCAGCTAAACGTTCAGCACCTCGTTGTTCTTCAGCTAAAATTTCGGTTGTACGCTTTTCTTCAGCTAAACGCTCAGCAGATCGCTTCACTTCACTTTCTGCAGCTCGTTGTTCTTCATCTTTCTTGCGTTGCTCAGCCTCTTGTCTACGCTCAACTTCTTTTTTATGCTCAGCCTCTTTACACTCAGCCTCTGCTCTAAACTTAGCTTTCCGGCGTTTATATTCACCATATGTTGCTGGTTTTTGGAAAGCAGCAGGCTTTATTATATGTTGAACCGTTTGTGTATAATTAGTCAGACTCGTCGCCATTTCACGTATTGTTGCGCTGATCGGGGAATTTTGCAAAATTTGCAGCTGACGTACTATACGTGGGTCATTTAAATTAAGATTTGTACCATTATTGAGTTGAAAGTTGGGTGGTGGCAAATGAATTTGTTGATGAGGTATTTTCTGTGCAGTTGGAAACTGATGCATTGTTGGTGGTGGAGTTCGTGGATCAAATTTTAAACTGGTCATCGCTGTTAGCTTAAATTTTTCTATATGCACGTAACGCGGTGGTGGCGGTGGTATTTCCTTAGTTGCATCGAAATTTTGTGGTGGGGGTATTAAACTTTTATTAGGCGAACAATTTGTTGTTAGCGGAGGTGTAAAACTTTCCTGATATGAAGAATTTCCTGGCGGCGGTGGTGCTATAAAATTATCTCTCGGTGATACAGTTGATACCACATCGAAATTTGGTGCAGGGGACATTACACTTTTATTAGGCGAACAATTTGTTAGCGGAGGTGTAAAACTTTCCTCATATGAAGAATTTGCTGGCGGCGGTGGTGCTATAAAATTATCTCTCGGTGATACAGTTGATACCACATCGAAATTTGGTGCAGGGGACATTACACTTTTATTAGGCGAACAATTTGTTAGCGGAGGTGTAAAACTTTCCTCATATGAAGAATTTGCTGGCGGCGGTGGTACTATAAAATTATCTCTCGGTGATACAATTGATAGCACATTATCATAATTAGGATTATCAGGATTTCGACTTTGTAGAGTGGTATCTTCAGTAACATCATTAGGATTATCAGGATTTGGACTTTGTAGAGTGATATCTTCAGTAACATTTTCAATTTGTGTTTGGGCTACTAACTCCATTAAACACTGTTCCAAATCAAAATTATTGTTGCTTGTTAATTTCTTTAAAATTGAGTCTAACTCATTTATATCCAACATTTCTAATTTATTTTTGAGCTGTACTGCAGCGCCTTCAACTTTTTCATTATCAATTTTTGAAGTTCCCGCTTTGTTTGGCTTGCTATTATAATTCGGCATTATACTACCCATAACCTCCTCTGATTCTGAAAGAGAATATACTACAGTATCAACATTAATATTCTGCCTCAATTCATCATTTCTAACTGTGCAACGTGTTTCAACAGTTTTTTGACGACGTGTAAAAAGTTCCTCCTTTTTTATGTCAACATCTGTTGGTTTATCCTTTGGTATATTCTCATTAATAAAAGTTGTTAAGAAGTCAAAATCAGTACATAAACTTTCAGTATCAGTATTGTCATTTACTTGATCACTTAAAATGCAAACTTTATCAATACGTTCAAAGAATGCAGCATCATCATCAGCCTCAACTGCTATTGATGATGTACTTGAGACTTCTTTGTTTTGGTTTGGACTTTCATCTATCACTATTGTTTGAGCAGTTTCATCTTGTGCATCTGTTTCTGTTTTCTTTATACTTTCAGTGCCTCGTAGAATTGATGATGATTTGCAAGGTTTTTCGTCCTTATATTCGGAATCATGCTTTTTCGATGTATTACTTTCCGGTGTTGGAGATATAAATATGACATCATCATCACTCCCATCAGTCTCATCATCCACATCGGAACATAAATTTACTATTGAGTATTCTACACTTTTATTAAATATTTCCAAAATCTCTTTGGGCATTTTCTAAAAAAAAAAAAAACAAACAGAAATGGAGAAAATGTTTTTACAGTTAATAGAAAAGGTGGTTGAAAATGTCCCCATGAGCAAAATTTAATAATGACTATTTAAATGTTTTTGAAACAAAAAACATTTGTTAAAACATCGTTATTTTTGAAAGTAGAATAAGTCTATAAAGGCAAAATAAATTGGCTGATATTTTGTTAGAAATTACTCGAATTGGGCTGTTTCCATGGAAAGTGTAAACTTGATGACATTAAGTTGAAAAAATTATATCGGTCAAATAACCATTTATGAACCATAATACATAATGTGTATGACATTTTTGGACTTAAGGTGTGTGTCATTAGAAATTAGTACATTGAATAATAAATATACAGTAGGTCAAAGCAAGTACGCAAAAATAGTTTAAAAAACTTGAAGTACATTTTTAAATAGCATATTTAAAATTTCAATTTTGACAAAAAACCAAACTTGAAATTTTCCGCCACTTTTGAAAATAAATAAGAAGTTACAGGAATCGAGCATATTCAGTACCAAAGACAAACTCGTACACCTTAACAAAATGATAACTTTTACATGAGTTCAGTATTAAGTGTACATTATTTTATTTTTAATTGTCATGTTTAGTCCTATTGGCATCCTTTGAATTAGTTTTTCACAATAGCTCTGATAAATTTTTTCCCATTCTTCCAAGAATACCCTTTTCAGTTAAATTTTTTAAGTAATATTGTGCTGGTGAACTTTTGCGTACAGATAATTCCAAAAGATTCCAATAGCATTTATATCTGGACCCTGCGCCAATGTTACGAATATATTGGAACAGTTATATTGAATCCATGATCTTATATTATAAGAAATATGTTTGAGATCGTTTTCTTGGTAAAAGTACCTATCGCTACATTAACCAAGTTTATCCTTACATTCCAATAAATTTAGTCTTAAAATGTTCAAATACATCTTATGTTCCCTACTAATATCAACAAAATGGAGTATTTCAGGCCCAGCTGAACCACCTTCATGGTTTATAAATGGTTTAAGGTTTTTCGAACAAGGTGCTTCATTTGGTTTTCTCCATACGTATGATCTGCCGTCTGATCCAAAAATATTAATTTTACTTTTATCCAAGAAGAGGACTTTTTCCAAAAGAAAAAATCTTTATGGCAGTGAGTTTTAGCAAACAGCAACCGAGCCTCTTGATGCTTCTTCTTTATTAAAGAAAAACGTTAGACCAAATGTAAGACATGAAGGTGGTTCACTAATGGTTTGGGGCTCTTTTCAGCAGCTGGGCCTGGAATACTCCATTTTATTGATAGTAGTATGGATCATAAGATGTATTTGAACATTTTAAAACAAAATTTATTGCAATGTAAGGATAAACTTGGTCAATGTAGTGATAGGTGCTTTTACAAAGATAACGATCTCAAACATATTTCTTCTAATATGAGATCATGGAGTCAATATAACTGTTCCGATGTATTCGTAACACTGGCGCAGGGTTCAGATATAAATGCTTTGTATATAAGGCTTTTGTGCTGAATATGCTTGATTCTGTAACTTTTTATTTATTTTCAAAAATAACGGAAAATTTCAAGTTTGGTTTTTTGTCAAAATTGAAGGATTAAACATGCTATTTAAAAATATACTTCAAGTTTCTTATATTATTTTTGCGTACTTAGATCTGGAGCATTGAAAAATAGTTTCTTTGGTGTACGAGTTTGGCTTCAATCTCCTGTATCTCAGTAATAAGTTTCAATTTTCAAAAATTTAGTAACACGAATTTAATCCAAATAAAGAAAATAAAAATTAAAAACGAATTATTAATTTTGAAGCGTAAAATTTTTAATTTTTTCTGGAACACCTCTCATTAATGCTTAAATGGTACAGTAGATCACGGATATAAGAAAGTCTGGAAATGCACTGAATTTCTTTCTTATATCCGTGTTTTCTTATAAGCACTGCAACGGATATAAGAAAGATATTTTCTTATATCAAAAACACGCGTGTAAGGAAGATATTTTCTTATATGCATCAGTAGCAAGCATACAGTTTGTCAAGAATGTCTTTTTACATTGAAAATAAATTCATATTTTCAACTTATTAAGCAAAAAAAAACATACTTCTTACACTTGTGCCAAACTTTTTTTTATGAATAATAGTTGCTTACTATATTCAAAAAGGATTCATGAAAAAAAAATTTGCAAATTCAATGCAAAATAAAGAAAAAATCAACAAAAACAAAAAATACTCGATTTTTGAAGTGTCAAGAAAGTCTTTTTACAAAAAAAAAAGAATTGTTTTTATATTAAATTTTTAGTATCTTCCTTGTTTACAGTCATCTTTGAATGACCACCATAAGCATCTACCACACATTGTAGATGTTTTTACATAGAAGGAACCAACTTTTTCAGGTTGTAATTACTCGGTCTTTTCCAATATTGTATTTTCAAATGAAGTTCGGTATTTGGTTGCCTTTCAGCGACCTTTTTCTTTAAATAGACCCACAAATTATCGATAGGATTATAGTCGGGACTTTGGACTAATGCATCCATCACTTTGTCACAGTTAAAATGAAGCCACATTCGCACCATAGTCGTTTATGCTTTCGATCATTACGCTGATAGATTTTGAAATGGGGGTTTCGGTCCCTGATAAACCCAAATTGTCAAGTTTTTTAATGTGAAATGGTTAGATATTCTTTCGAGTTCATGGTTGTGTCTTTAAAGGATAAGTTTCTACTCTGCCACCTCCAAGTCATAATACTAAATTTTTAAATTTTAACGGTAGGAATAATGTTGTGATGTTAAAATTGAAAAATTTAGTATTATGACTTGGAGGTGGCAGAGGAGTAGAAACTTATCTTTTATAGACACAACCATGAAGTGGAAAGAATGTGTTACCATTTTGCATTAAAAAACTTGACAATTCGGGTTTATTAGGGACTGAAAACCCCATTTCAAATTCTGTCAGCGTAATGATCGAAAGCATAAGCGACTATGGTGCGAATGTGGCTTCAGTTTAACTGTGACAAAGTGATGGATGCATTAGTCCAAAGTCCCGACTATAATCCTATCGAAAATTTGTGGGTCTATTTTAAGAAAAAGGGTCGCTGAAAGGCAACCAAATACCGAACTTCATTTGAAAATACAATATTGGAACAGACCGATTAATTACAACCTGAAAATTTGATTCCTTCTATGTAAAAACATCTTGAATGTGTGGTAGATGCTTATGGTGGTCATTCAAAGATGGCTGTAAACAAGGAAGATACTAAAAATTTAACATAAAAACATTTCTTTTTATTTGTAAAAAGACTTTCTTGACACTTCAAAAATCGAGTATTTTTTGTTTTTGTTGATTTTTTCTTTATTTTGCATTGAATTTGCAAATTTTTTTTTCATGAATCCTTTTTGAATATAGTAAGCAACTATTATTCATAAAAAAAAGTTTGGCAAAAGTGTAAGAAGTATGTTTTTTTTTGCTTAATAAGTTGAAAATATGAATTTATTTTCAATGTAAAAAGACATTCTTGACAAACTGTATATAAAAGAAAATTTCTTATTAATAGTATGAAGAAATCATTAATTTTGAAAATATGTACATTAGGCCGGGTCAAATTTTTTTGTGTTAAAGAGTATAGCAACAAAACTATCTACGAAAAATTCTAAAAAACTTTGCCCAAGAAACCATATGGTCAAAATCACAAAAAAGTAAACCAGGGAAAACATTTTTTTTCAAGTTTTTTAAAAATTTTTTTGCATGTGTCGAAAGATCTTGTTTTGTACTATCTAGCGTTTTATTGTAGCTAGTTATGTGAAACTATACCATTTTATATATAAATAATAAAATGTAAAAAAAAATGTTTTGGTAAGCCGATTTTATGGCAATGAAAACAGCCGCAATTTAAAGGTATCGTGGCAGATACAAAAAAGGAAAAAGTTTTTAATGGCGCTTTAATCACGATCTAATTTAACGGCAATTGCATTTCTGACGAAGAGACTATGGATACATCTTGACTACATTTAAGTTTTATCAATTTTTAGAAGCCTTCTTTCTCTAAAAGACCATAATATATGTGTAACGTGACAGAGATTTGTCACAGTAAATTTTATATTTCGTTTTTGATTTCAATCGCCAATTTGTCGCACAAGATCGCCTCACCAAGGCTGAAATGAACAAAAATTACACCGAAAAGCTCAAAAAAGATGTAACATTTGAGCAATACAAGAAGAAAAGAGCCGCTGCCAAGCGATCGTGTAACTTAATAAGTGAAAAAGTGGGCACATATTGAATTTCACCTTTTTTCCACCCACCGTATGGTATTTATGTACGCCATCCTTCCATTCATTTTCATCAAAATCGCTCGCATAGTTTGTGAGATATGTGTAGCTTTAAGAAGACCCCAAAACAATGATTTTTTCATTTTTAAAAACCAAACTCAGATTCGTAATAAGCAGATCTAAGTCCTTCATAAACGGCTATAAAAAACTAGGACGGAAAACCATGGTTGGCCTGGATGGGGGGTAGGGGATTTAAAAAAAATGGACCGTCGCAGATTCTGGCATCATCCTATTGTTAGTAACTTGGAGTCCTACCAATAAGAATCAAGGCTCAGATTGAGGTTCTCATATTTTTTATACTCAAGTCCGTCTGGCGCCTAACCTAATGGGAAACTTGGGTAAAATGAAGCTTAAGGGAGGTTTAGCGAAGTAGGCATACATGATTTAATGCTTTTTTTCATTCTGATCGTTGTTACGAACATTCACAAGGGTATGAATACATTTTTTTATACAATTTTTCAGACGGTGTAGCGTGGCAGATTTTGTATGTCACGTGGCAGAGACAATGTTTTTGCTCTTAAATAATTTCTACATAAGCTTAATAGACCATCATGAATACAGTTGTCTTTATTCATCTTTCATTTCTAACGCATACAAATTTGTGATCGATCGGTTGGGTAGAAGCGCAGACAAAAAACAGCGTACGAATGTCACGTGGCAGATTTTGAGATTGACCATATGACAAAAATCAATATCGAGCCGCCAAAAATTGCGTTGAAGTTTTGTATGCAGTGCTTTAAAATTCAATAAAAAAAAACAAAAAATTCAATACTTTGAATAATTTTATATGATAATTTTATAAATTTCGAATTTTTTTTTTTCTTTTTCTTATTGTATTTTAAAGTAGTACATCAAAACTTCAACGCAATTTACGGCCGCTCGATATTGATTTTAGACCCATGGTTTCTTGGGCAAAGTTTTTTAGAATTTTCTATAGATTTTTTGTTGCTATACTCTTTGCCAATTTTTTGCCTCTCAAACAAATTGACCCGGCCTAATTAATGTACATATCTGCATGTCTAAACATAAAAAAATAAAAGGGCATGTAACAAAACAAAAAAGTGATTGCACTTTATTTAAAATCACAATAAATATAGTCCGAGAGCCGGCAATACTAAACGTGCCGTCACACAGTGCGTTGAGCCCATACAAAAAATTATCAAAAATAGAAGGAGTGGTTGGATATTGATGAAACTTAGTACTTTAAAGAATTTGGGGCTGCTGAGCTCAAAAATAGTTTCAGATTTGTTGTAAACTTTATAGTTTTGCTAAAAACCAGGTGTTTAGGACGATTTTCTTAAGTCCCATGTATAACGATTTTTTTATTCATCTTCAAAATGTGTGTTTTTGTAATATACGTAGTAGAAATAAAGTTCTATGTACTTTTGAAACCATTTGTGTTAATAAAAACCAAAAAAAAATTTCAATATAAATTTTATATTTCATATAAATTTTTCATTTTAAGCATTTAAAAAAAAATATTTGTAAGACGAAGTAGGAAAAGTTATTTGCAGTTCCTGATTATGAGAATCCGTACTAGAAGACTAAAAAAAAACGGCACTTATTTTTATAGGATTTGTTTTTTTTTTTCATCGAAATTTGTCAATTTCTGAAGTTTTTCATTTGATAATATCATATATTAAAGCCACTACAGTATATATTAAATTATTTATTTTCAAAAATTATTTAATTCTATTTATTTACCTAAATATTATTTATAATAAAAAACTTTATTTTGCTTAGTTCAATCAAAACACAAATTTTTGATAATTATTTGTTTAAGAGAACCCAGAACGAATTGAAGAAAACATGTTTTTTTTTTTGAAAAATATCTCAACTTTGAAGTGTCACAGCATAGCCAAGACTGAGTTTTTCCCATAAATATTTTGGTTTTATTTTATTCGATTGATACCAATATTATTAGGTTTCGAGTCACAAAAAATTTTGATTTTTGTCTATGGGCCAACGCAGTGTGCGTCATCGCGAATTCTGAAATTTTTAATGCAAAATGGTAGTTTACACTAAGCCGAATAAGAAAGGCTTGGTTGGCGTGGTTATAGCCTGGCAAAAATATTTTTAAATGATTTTTGAATTATTAAATTTTCGGAATGTTTTGCCGTCATCACGGATTTTGATCAATCTAATATTAATCGATGCTAAATTTCATAACCAATCAGAAAAAATCCGGCCGACCAAATTTTGCTTGCCGAAAATGACCGGCAGACCTATTTTAATGGTGTCATCACATAAATTATTATTTTTTTTTTTTTTGATTTACGTGTTTTAATGTCAAATTTAAAAATATCTTAGTATGCGTGCTTAGAAACTGCCCGATATATTCCATTTATAATACAGAGAAGAAGGCGTGGCAGGTATAGAACGGAAGGGCTAAGTGAATATGCCCTGGGTATAAAAACTGGTATGCCCGATACTGCCAGCAGTTTATAAGCTCGCATACCAAGATATTTTTATACCCTACACCCAGGGTATATTCACTTTGTCCTTCCGTTTGTAACGCAGAGAAGGAGGCGTGGCAGGTATAGAAAAGTATATATATTCTTGATCAGCGTCACCTCCTGAGTCGATTTAGCCATGTCCGTCTGTCTGGCTGGCTGGCTGGCTGGGTGGCTGGCTGGCTGGCTGGCTGGCTGGCTGGCTGGCTGGCTGGCTGGCTGTGTGTTGAAATACACTTTTTGGGAAAACTGAGCAAGATAATTCAATGAAATTTGGTACACTGCCTTCATCGTCAAAGTTAGCTCGGGGGATTGAAAATGAGCAAAATCGGTCAACGGACACGCCTACCGCCCATACAAAAATTATATTCAAAATGCAATTTTAGGAGTATTTTTCACGACAATGCAACCACAATACATATAAGTACTACGAATTGTAAGCGCAAGCTCTGAAAAAAAAACTGAGCGAATTCGGACAAGAGGGCGTGGCACCTCCCATATAAGCAAAAGCTTCAAAACGCTATACTGAAAGCGTTTTTTGAGATATTCGAACCAACTTTGACTTAGACACTAAGAATTATAAATAAAAGCTCTCAGCAAAAATTGGTTGAAATCGTACAAGGGGGCGTGGCACCTCCCATATAAGCAAAAGTTTCAAAATGCTATACTGAAAAAGTTTTTTGAGATAATCCAATTAAATTTCACTCTGACACTAAAAACTATAAATGCAAGCTCTGAACAAAAACTAGGTGTACTCGGACAAGAGGGCGTGGCACCTCCCATATAAGCAAAAGCTTCAAAACGCTATACTGAAAGCGTTTTTTGAGATATTTGAACCAAATTTGACTCAGACACTAAGAATTATAAATGAAAGCTCTCAGCAAAAACTGGGTGAAATCAGACAAGGGGGCGTGGCACCTCCCATGTAAGCAAAAGAATCAAAATGCTATACTGAAAGAGTTTTTTGAGATAATCCAACTAAATTTCACTCTGACAATAAAAACTATAAATGCAAGCTCTGAACAAAAACTGGGTGTACTCGGGCAAGAGGGAGTGGCACCTCCCATATAAGCAAAATTTTCAAAATACTGCAGTGTAGGGTATTTATTTTTTGGCCGGGCCAAAATTTACACCCTTACTAGTTTAATTTGACATTAAAACACATAAATTGAAAAAAAAAAAAACTAATTTCCGTGATGACACCATTACAATAGGTCTGCCGGTCATTTTCGGCAAGAAAAATTTGGTCGGCCGGAAACAGAAACATTTTGGAGTGCGGTCGGAGTTATATATTTTTTTAAACCAATATGTATTTATAAAAGTTATATTTTCATAAAAAAAAAATAGTTTACAGAAATGCAACATACAAAAATCAAAATAGTCATTTTATATGCATTTGGCGATTCTTAATCCGAATCTGGTATTAAAACTGCTGTATCTTATTTGGTTTCTGAGATATCTTCTCTTCTTATAGGGTCTAAATTTGTGTATATAAAAACTGTTGCTATGTTTTTCTCAAGAACGGCTAGAGCGATTTTAATGAAACTTTGGAAAAAGATACGCGCTAACAAAGGCTAAAGAATGAAATAGACTTTGTTTTAGTATATACTTATGAAGAGGCGTGGCACCGCCCCAAACTTTAAATTTGATTTAGTCATATCTTTTGAACCGTATAAATTTTTTTGATGAAAATTAGTACACAGCTACTGATTACACTATGCAACAAATGAGTAAAAATTTTTTCCCCAGGGAATGCCATTGTTCATTTTATATGTAAAATGAGCTGCTGATTCCGAAAATCGCATAATTTTTTTTTATTTCGTGTCGTTTTCGATATATCGGTAATTTTCGGTTTTCGGACCAAAAAAAAAGATAGTTCCATTTAAATACAAATATCTCAAGAACCAATATTTGTATTCAATCGTATTATATGTCATATTAAAGGTAATTAAATTACCTACAAATGATATTCGCATCACTTTTTGGATGGTTTGTTAGTTTCGGCGAAATAAATTGATTTCTAAAAAAAACATTTTTTTTTTCGAAAAAATTAACAAAAAATCAAAATCAACTGCAGATTTATACAAGAAGAAATAACTTTTTTATAGTTTTTTTTTTTTGTATCATAGACTATATATTTGTGATGAAAATAAGATACCACTTAAAAAAATCGATGGAAAAATGCAAAAGTTGTATACAATTCATTGAAAAGTTACCAAAATGCGTCTTTCCCTATTTTTTTTTTTTTCGTTTTTTTGTAATAAACTGTTCGATAATTAAAACTTTTTGTAAAACACATGAGAAAATCCAAAAAATTCTTAAAGTAGGCGTTAAAACAAAATACCCGTGTCTCGTAGTTTTTCTCCAGCACGTCAGATTTTTTTTTAATCGATTTTTGAAGTTTTTTAATTCACTGTACATGAAAAATACCAAAATAGCGCATTCTTGTGTTAAATCGATGAATTTAACTATATGATCCTTACATTTGAGGTGTATTTTGTGTTCAGTAAACTTATGCAGGATATTACGAGGAATATTTTTGTAGACAATTTTAACCCTCTAAAACCCCCACAAGTAGGTCATTTTGCCCTAAATGTGGGGGGGTCAAAATGACCCACTTGTAAGGTTCTTAGAGGGTTAAAATTTTCTACAAAAATATTCCTCGTAATATCCTGCATAAGTTTACTGAACACATAATACACCTCAAATGTAAGGATCATATAGTTAAATTCATCGATTTAACACAAGAATGCGCTATTTTGGTATTTTTCATGTACAGTGGATTAAAAAACTTCAAAAATCGATTAAAAAAAAATCTGACGTGCTGGAGAAAAACGACGAGACACGGGTATTTTTTTTTAACGCCTACTTTAAGAATTTTTTGGATTTTCTCATGTGTTTTACAAAAAGTTTTAATTATCGAACAGTTTATTACAAAAAAACGAAAAAAAAAAATAGGTAAAAACGCATTTTGGTAACTTTTCAATGAATTGTATACAACTTTTGCATTTTTCCATCGATTTTTTTAAGTGGTATCTTATTTTCATCACAAATATATAGTCTATGATACAAAAAAATTATAAAAAAGTTATTTCTTCTTGTATAAATCTGCAGTTGATTTTGTTTTTTTTGTTAATTTTTTCGAAAAAAAAAATGTTTTTTTTTAGAAATCAATTTATTTTGCCGAAACTAACAAACCAACCAAAAAGTGATGTGAATATCATTTGTAGGTAATTTAATAACCTTTAATGTGACATATGTATGTATGTATTCTCCTTTAACTCCTAGGAGGAGCATAGGGCCAATAATGTGACATATAATATACAAATATTGGTTCTTGAGATATTTGTATTTAAATGGAACTCTTTTTTTTTGGTCCGAAAACCGTAAATGACCGATATCTCGAAAATGACACGAAAAAAAAAAATAATGCGATTTTCGGAATCAGCAGTCCATTTTACATATGAAATGGATAGTGGCATTCACTGGGAGATTTGGCTGTTGCATAGTGTTATCAATGCCTCATAATGGGCAAAAATTGAGCGAAATCGGAAAAGTGCCACGCCTACTTTTTAACCATTGAAAATTTTGATATTTTGATTTTAATGTTACTTAAATACAGATTTTGATGAAAATCATAATTTTCATCAAAAAATTTTATACGGTTCAAAAGATATGACTAAATCAAATTAAAAGTTTGGGGCGAATGAATTTAAAATGTTGCTGGAATACCATCAGGTACACTTCCAAGATCGTCATCAATAGATGCAATAGATTTTTCCACGAGTTCAGGCGAGAAAAATATTGCATTAAAAGAAACTTTCGGATCAGTTTCCATGAATTCAAAATAGAGGATATCAGGGCTAAATAAATCAGATGAAAAAGAATTTTTAAATAAATTAGCAAACAACCCCGCAATTATTTTGGGGTTGCTATCTTGAACTCAGTCGGAAAACTGTCCCGACATTTTTTTGAATTAATAAATCCCCAAAAATTCTTGGGGTCTTGGAGAATGTTCAGCTTCATTTTATTCAAATACTCAGAATAAACAGAAGCTGATTTCAATTTAAATTCGTCAAACAGTTTGTTGTAATTTTCTAAATCGTTTCGGTTTTGACTACAGATATAGTGACACGAAGCAAGATCTGGCCAAAAAAAAAACTATGACACCTCATGGTTTCTTTAAAATGGTCAAAACCTCTTTTGCTAGCATTCCTTGATGTAGATTGCCTGCTCACGAAATCTTTAAGTTTTTTAGCAGATGTTTTTTCGTTACAATCCTTTGGAGCATTCCGATCCGGCACTTTCTGAACTTAAGGCCTTTAGCCTAGCCTCTCCGTTTGCTCTTCGCACAAATGACCCGGAGCAATCCGCTAGCTGAGCGTTTTTTTTTTTACTGAAAGGTTTGGAGTTTCTTCCAGAATGGTTTTTTTTTTTTTTTTTTTTGCTTTATTACCACAACCTTTTTTTGCCCGTTCCTTGCTTGCGATTAGTGTTGAGATTTACCTGAAAATTTTGTACTACCCGGAATACCGTGCGTTGCACTATGGTTTTTTTATTTTTTTTTGACAAAAAAGTGTACACAAAAATAATTCACTACAAGGACACAATTTCTTTAAAAAAATTAAATGTAAAATTAAAGGTTATACATTCACCTATCTGAAATGATGTCCAATTTTTCCAGCATTTGATCCAAAAAATTGTGACACGTTTCGAAATCTCTTAAATTTTGATTTTTCTGTTTAAAAAGTTGGTCGCATTAAACGGAGGAGTGATATATGAACAAACTTATATGCATTCAATCAAATCAATTAAGATGAAATGAACTTAAAGTGAAAATGGGCGGTGCCACACCGCAAAAACAAATTCATCATATCTCCGAAACTATAAGACGCAGATAGATAAGATTCGGTATGTTTATAACAGGCACAGAGAGAAATAACATTCACTGAAAAAGCGGGCGGTGCCACGGCCTACAAATATAAAACTCATCATATCTCCAAAACTGTTTGAGCTATATGGATGAATTTCGGTATATATATAAAGGGTTGTGAGTCAAATAACATTTGCTGAAAAAAAAGGGCGGTACCACACCCAACAATGAACATATCCGTATTAATTGCCACTCTGTTCTATAGGGAACAAGTTCATTCATGTAGCTCTGCCTGTGGGCGTGGCACCACATATTTTTTCAGCGGAAGTTATTTGTAATGACTTTTAAATATAAACCGAATTTTATCCACATGGGTCAAATAGTTTCGGAGATATGATATGTTTTATATTATTTCTTTCTGTGTCTAATTGCTTCGGAGATATGACGAACTTGGTTTTGGGGCGTGGCACCGACCATTTTTACTTTGAGTTCATTTCATCTTAATTGATTTGAATGAATGCATATAAATTTATACATACAGTTAGGTCAAAGCCAAACTCGTACACCAAAGAAACTATTTTTCAATGCCCCAAAACTAAGTTCGCAAAAATAATTTAAGAAACTTGAAGTACATTTTTAAATAGCCTATTTAATCCTTCAATTTTAACAAAAAAACAAACTTGAAATTTTCCGTTATTTTTGAAAATAAATAAAAAGTTACAGAAATCAAGCATATCCAGTACCAATGCCAAACTCGTACACCTTAACAAAATGATAATTTTTACATGAGTTCAGTATGTAGTGTACATAGTGCGTTGGCTAACTTTAGCCCCCTTTGCAATTCTTTTAAAAGTATATTGCGGGTTATTTAAAAAAAATGTTATAATTTGTTCATACACTTCCTTTTCACTAGCAATTTCTTCCCAAATAAATTAATAACTAATTCAAAGTGATGGGAAATAGTATTTGACATGTTTTTCAAAGCTATCCTGATCACAAAAATTTAAATTGTTTTCTTATGAAAAAAGTTATAAAGATAAACGTGTGTACTAATTTCTAACGACAAACTTCTTATTCAACATTCAAAAGTAACGATTAAATCACAAAAAAAAAGAGAAAACCTTTGCAAAACTGGTTTAAAAAATTAAATTTCTTTCCATATTTAACATATTTGAGATAAGTTGTTTTATCAAAAGTAATTTGACACAAAAAATTGAGATAGGTTGATTTTCGGTTCTGTATTTCTGCAACTAAAAGTCATGGAGATATGACGATTACACCAAAAGCGTATTTAAATTTTATATTTATGATTAAAATTCTGAAAAATTGTCTTATTTCGAATTAGGCTGTTTTGTCAAAAACCCACATGCATTAATAATAAAAATGTAAACTTACAACATCATCCTCCATAAACTGATTCCGATATTGAACAATTATTGATTGTTCCATCGTAGAAACAATTTCAGATGCATATCTAAAAATAAAAAATTAATACAAACAAAATCCCAACAAACAAAATACTTAGCTAATAATTTTTCAGTAACGTATGCAAAGGACCTGATCTAACGCAATAAAAACGAATAACATATTCAAGTTTAGAGCATCAAAATACACCAAAAACACTTTTGAAATATTTAGGTTTTTTTAAAATCTTAAATTTTGTTGTACCGTGTAATTTTTGAGACGAAAACAGTAAGGGGATTTTTTTAAGCCCGTAAAAGCCTCGAAAAGCACGTAAACCTCGAAAACTTTCGAGTCTCGCAAAGAAAATTTAAAAAAATTTTATGAAAAAAAAAGTTAACCAGGCCTCGAAAACTTTTGAGGCAAATTCGATGCGTAAATAGCCTCGAAAAAGTAAGAGAGCGATTATTGTCAAATAAATGCATTGAAAAAATATTTTTTGTTTTGAAAATTGAATATTGTTCAAATTCTATGACAGCTGATACGTTTCTTACACGTTTTTAGAAATGTGTGTTCCTGAAAACAAGCTCGTAAACTTTCAAGTTTTTCATGGTTTACGAGATTAAAGGTATCCCCTTAGTAATTTCATAATTTGGTTTTGCTTGAAAAATTAAATCCTTTTTATTGATTATAACACAGTGCAACAAATTGAAACAGATTTGGTTAATTTGCGGTCGCTGAGACCGAATCTGACGACTGTTTTCGTCTATCATATCAGCGATCTGAGTGCAAAATACGCTTTAAATCCTTTCCTTTCCTAGGAGAAGCATAGGGCCAAAAAATTTTGACGAACCATATTGGTTCCAATTATAGGAGAATCATTCCTAATTATGCATGTTTCTTGCACCTCCAAATCCGATGAGCATGCTGCCGAGGCAGGTGGATTAACCACATTCTGGTAGGTACCACTTGGAGAAATATTTTCCATCGTTTTTCGATCCATGCTTCATTAGTATAATCTTCTCGGCAACGCCACACGCAGTAAGTTATAATCTTAAGGCTGGAAGGAACTTTGCAAAGAGTAGCATATATTTTATTTCAATGGATGTTTTCTCAGAAAGTTATGATGCGATTGAAAATGTTAAAAGCTAAAGTTAAATGAGAACTTTTGGGCCTGTTTATGCAGTTGGCAAGAGTGAACAATACTACTGCCTGGATGATACCGTCATATGCCTGTTCTGCATTTTAGAACAAAGATAACTCAGATGTGATAGAGAAAAACAGTTGTGAGATTCGTTCAGCGACTGCAAGTAAACTAAAAAAAGATTTAAAGATCTCATGGTGTAAAGTGTAATTATACCTTTTTTTTTCTATAATCCATAGTTTAATTTTGCCCATTTTCTGGTACTTTGCTCTATCTTTGCTTAAAAGATAATTAATAAATGGGATGTACTTCGCCAGATCTTCGATTTTTCTTTCCATCATTGTAGGAGTTTTCTTACTGTTAAAATATAAAAAAATAAAAATTGAAATAAATTCATTGACAACTAAGTTTAATTTGAATGTTTAAGTCTAATAAATACAGCGTTTGGTCAATTTCAGCCACTATAAGTTATTAATGATTGCCAAATTGCACATAGAACGAAAACACCAACTGTTCTATGTATGTATGTATGTATTCTCCTTTAACTCCTAGGAGGAGCATAGGGCCAATATGAAATCTCTCCATTTGTCACGGTCCCTTGCGATGACTTTGATCTCTTGCCACGATTTTCCCGATTCTTGGATTTCCTTTTCCAACGACCTTTTCCAGTTGGTTTTGGGTCTACCACGTCCTCTACTGCCTTGTGGATTCCACTCGAGGGCCTGGCGACAAACTTCGCTGTGTGGTTTCCGGAGAGTGTGACCAATCCATCCCCATTTGCGCAGCTAGATCTCGTTTGCTATAGCCTCCTGTTTGCATTTTTGATGTAGCTCGGCATTTGATATAGTGCGAGGCCACCAAACCTTTAGTATACGTCTTAAGCATTTGTTGACGAATACTTGCAGCTTGTTCGTTAGTTGTTCAGTAACAAGCCATGTTTCGCACCCATATAACAAAACCGATTTCACATTCGAATCAAAAATGCGCACTCTCGTTTTGGTGGATATAATGGATGAAGACCATATTTTGTTCAGTTGAGCAAACGCGCCTTTTGCTTTTGCTATTCTTGAGTTGATATCCTCTTTTGCTCCACCATCCATGGAGATAATGCTGCCTAAATACGTGAAGCTATCGACGTTTCCGATGTCACCACTGCCAGCTTTAAACGTGATGTCATTGCTTGCGTTTAGTTTCATGCTTTTAGTCTTGGATACGTTGATTTTTAGGCCGGCCTTTTGTGATTCCAAGACAAGGTCTTCAATTTTGCTTTGCATATCTGAATGTTTGGACGATAAGAGGCAGATGTCATCAGCGTAGTCGAGATCTTCCAGATGTTCGGTAAAGTTCCATTGAATACCCCTTTTGGCCTTATTAAGAGCTTTATCTAGGATATCATCAAGAACGATAAGGAAGAGTGATGGTGATAGTAAGCACCCCTGCCGTACGCATGAATTAGTGGTGAATGTCGGTGACAACAACCCGTTGTGTAACACACTGCATTTAAAGCCTTCATATTGTGCACGTACTAAGTTCACGGCCTTTGCGGCAATAGCTCTTCGTTGCAGTGACGCCCAGATGTTTTCTCGGGAGACACTGTCGAAGGCAGTGCTATAGTCAACGAAGACAAGTTGAAGTGCAGCACGCCACTCGCATGATTGTTCGACAATTATTCTGAGCGTGTTGATTTGATCCACGCATGATCTGTTTCGCCGGAATCCTGCTTGCTGCTTACGAATGGCCGAATCAAGTTTTTCGCTTACCCTGCTCAGAAGCACTTTCGTCAGTACTTTTGATGGTACTGAGAGCAAGGTGATGCCTCTATAGTTTCGGCACTCGCTTAGGTCACCTTTTTTCGGCAATTTGACTAACATGCCATGTAGCCAATCTTCTGGCAAACGCTCTTCACTCCAGATTTTGGTGAGCAGAGGATGGAGAATTTTAGCTGATGTTATGGGGCATGCCTTTAGCAGTTCAGCTGTTATTTGATCTATACCGCCGCCTTGTTGTTTTTCATGCTTTGGATAGCTTTCACTATTTCATCAATTGTAGGCGGCGGTGTTTGTATTCGACTACTACTGCGAGTGACTGCGGCAGTTGTAGTTGGTGATTCTGGTTGCAGGGATGTGGTAGACATGGGATTTAGTATATCGCAAAAATACTCTTTCCATCTGTTTAGTTGGTCGTCCGCAGATGTTAAGAGATTTCCGTTTTTGTCTTTGATAGGGCGGCTCTGTTGGAGTTTTCTGCCTGATAATCTGCGGGTGATATCGTAAAGCTGCCTGAGATTTTGAGCATTTGCAGCGCTTTCGGCTTCGCTCGCGAGGTCGTTATACATTCTTCTTTTGTCTTGTCTGCACGATCGCCTGACTTCTTTATTGAGAGAGTTAAAGACCTTTTCGGCGACGTTCTTCTGCGCTCTCGTTTTAGCGTCGTCACTCAGTTTTTTCGCGCTTCTTCTTTTTTCGACAAGACCCCACGTTTCCTCGCTCATCCAGTGCTTCTTGTTCGAGGGTCGAAACCCAAGTATCTTTTCACTGGAGTTTAAGAACGCAGCCTTAGCGGCCCTCCATGATGTTTCAATACTTCCACCACAATCGAACGGAACTGTTTTAAGTTCTTCTACGAAAGATCTGCGTACCTCGTCGTTCTTAAGCTTAAGCACGTCGAATTTTTTTGCTACAGATTGTTCGCTGGGACGTTTATTAGCGGCAAGTTTTAGTCGAATGACCGCGACGAGAAGATGGTGGTCGGAGCCTATGTCAGCGGCCCTCTTTACTCGTACGTCCAGAAGACTCCCTCTTCATTTTCTGCTAATGCAGAAGTGGTCGATTTGGTTTTCAGTGATGTTGTTTGGAGACACCCAAGTAGCTTTATGGCATTTTTTGTGTGGGAATAGCGTACCTCCAACGACAAGACCGGCTGTATTGCAGGCGTCAATGAGAAGCTCTCCATTGTCGTTTCTCGCACCCAAACCATGTCTTCCAATCACGTGCTCTAGGTTAAGGTTTTCTGAGCCTACTTTGGCATTCAAATCGCCCATAACCATTATGATGTCGTTCTTGTGAGCACTGTTTATTGCTGCAGCGAGCTGGCTGTAGAATTCATCTTTGGTTTCTCTCTCTGCCAACTTTGTGGGCGCGTATGCTTTGAAGATGGTAATATTTCTTGCGGGGGTTCGAAATCTGCATCAAATGAGTCTTTCGTTTACAGGTTTCCATTCCATAACTGCCTTTACTGCAGTTTTACTTAGCAAAAATCCAACTCCATCCCTGTGGATGTCATCTTGCGATCTACCGGAGTATAGAAATTTTTCGCCGTCAGGAAGTACATATTCGCCGGCAACTGTTCTGATTGTTTCAAAATGATTTCAAAGATTCCAGAATGGACATTTTTCTGTGCTGGACGACTTACGAGAAGGTCGGACAAAAACTTCACGCGGAGCTAATGAATACAATTAATGCAGAAATTGAGAAGATACGAAAACACGATTTTGAGGGCTGTTTTAATAAGTGGATTTATGAACCTGAAAAATGTATCATAATGAATAGCGATTATGTAGAGAAGATAAAATATTATGAAGATTAAAAATAAAGAAACAAAAATATTTTTCCTGGTTTTCTTAAAACCTACTCAGCAAACTTATGTAAGTCCCTCAGAATATTTCACCTACAACCACATATATAGATATCTTTAGACCACTTACAACTTATTTCACTCTCTAAACGAAGGTAAGAGACGTTCGGCCATTCTGGCTAAAAAGAACCTCAACATCCTTCTTAAACCTAATTTTAGCACCAATGATATGACCACGGTCATATCAAAAGATGAAAGAAATAAATCTCTGTTTATTACCTCGGCGTATATGGCCCATGGCGACGACGCCCCATCTGCTGACCTCCGGAACCTAATCCAAGCAGCAGAAACCGCAAAACACAACATTGTGATAGGTGCTGATGCAAACGCACATAACACCCTTTGGGGGAGTAGCGATACCAACAGCAGAGGTGAGTCTCTCCTCAACTATTTAAATACTACTAATTTATGTATAGGTAACCGCGGTAATGAACCAACTTTTGTTGGTCCTTTAAGCCAAAACGTATTGGACTTGACCCTTTTCACTGAAAAGAACAACTTTAAGCTTGAAAACTGGCACATCCTCAATAAGGCTTCTTTTTCTGACCACAAATACATCGTTTTTACAACAAATTTTTGTTCAACTTCAAAAATTAAAAAAGTTATTCGAAACCCTAATAAAACTGATTGGGCGTTGTACAAAACAATAGTCTACAACAAGCTCGCTCGTATAAGCACTGCTCCAGTTAATACTATACAACAGGCTGAGGAATTAAATGAAACAATTTCGGCCATTTTAGTTAAAGCTTTTCATATTACTTGCCCAGTTAAATACTCTTCTAAAAAATCCCAACCACCTTGGTGGAACAAGGAACTCGCTGAAAAGAGAAAGAAAATACAATCTCAGTTCAAAAAGGCTCGCAAGCTAAATACCTACACCGCTTGGAGTGAATATAGGCTTGAGCTTAAGAAATTTAAAACTATTCTGCGTAAAGCTAAACGTTTAAGCTGGCAAGAGCAGTGTACTAAAGTGGAAAGTACCACTGAAGCTGCCAGGCTACGCAAAATATTATCCAAAAAAGAAATTTCACATCCATTAATCCAAAAAGACAACGGGGAGTGGGTTGCAGATGAGCGAGAAACGGTGGAGGTTCTTTTGAACACTCATTTTCCTGGCTGTCTGGCAAATCCGACACCTGTTAGGACCTTTGAAAACAGTCTCTTTATGGACTATCCTATTATATTTACAAAAGACAGTGTCTGGTGGGCAATTAAATCATTCAGCCCTTATAAATCGCCAGGCCCTGATGGTCTGTTTCCAGCCATGCTTCAGCATGCTGGAAAATATTTTACGGCAATCCTTATTATTCTCTTTGAAGGATGTATAAGGCTTAATATGGTACCAAGGTCGTGGCGAGAGGCGAGAGTGGTTTTCATACCTAAAAGTGGAAAATCCAGTCACGTCAAAGCCAAAGATTTTCGACCTATTAGCCTAACTTCCTTCATTTTAAAAACTTTTGAAAGAATTCTTGACGCATACATTAGAGATAAGTTGCCCATAAATGCTATCTCAAGCTGTCAGCATGCTTACCAAAAAGGAAAATCCGTGGACACAGCCCTTCACTCAGTTGTTCAAACTATAGAGAGTGCTCTACATTTTCAAGAATACGCTCTGGCTGCTTTTTTGGACATAGAGGGCGCCTTCAATAATGTGAGCACCAATGCAATCTTGGAAGCTTTAACTAAAGCAGACGTTAACCTTCCGATTCGAGAATGGATTGAAACACTTTTAAGTAGTCGTATTATTAAAGTGGAATGGGGGCAGAGTGTCTGCCTAAAGTATGCAACTAGAGGTACTCCACAAGGGGGTGTTTTGTCACCACTTCTGTGGATAATTGCTATCAACTCCATCTTGCATACACTTAATAAAAAGGGTGTCATAGTCGTAGCCTACGCTGATGACATTGTTATTCTAGTCAAAGGTAAATTTCTAGACACAATGAGTGAACTTCTAGAAAGTGCTCTCGAAATAATAAGCAAATGGGCTTTAAGAAATGGACTTAACGTTAACCCTTCAAAAACAGAACTGGTTTTGTTCACAAGGAAACACAAAGTTCCCGTTTTTAGAAATATTTGTCTAGATAATATCAAAATACCTCTATCTAATGAAGCAAAATTCTTGGGAACAGTCTTAGACCGCAAACTAAACTGGAAACCTAATATAGAAAATCGTATAAAAAAGGCATACGGTGCTTTCTTTGCATGTAAAAAATTCTACGGAATCACTTGGGGCTTTGACCCTAAAATCACCATCTGGATCTACACTGCAATAGTGAGGCCCATCTTATTGTATGCAATACATGTTTGGTGGACCGCGCTAAACACAGCATATATACAAAAGAAACTAGAACGATTACAACGTCTTTTAAGCATCGGCATCACTGGTGCCCTGAGGTCTACCTCTTCAGAATCCTTAAACGCTATACTTTTTTTGTTACCTATTGATCTCTTTGCCAAGGGAGTGGCTTATAATACTATACTTAGGCTTAAAGAATCGGGGGGCCTTAAGTTAAGGCCTTACGGACACAGTAACGTAGGTAACATTGAGAGTATTACTACTGACTACATGATTCCTAAGCTTTCTATGGAGAAAAAATTCCTGGTTACATTCCCGTCTAGAGAATTCTGGAACACACGAGGTGAAGATCCAACCGAAGTAATAAACGTATACACAGATGGCTCTAAATCAGATAATGGGGTTGGAGCAGGTTTCTATGTATCCAAATCAAACGTAGAACACTCATTTAAATTGCCAGATGAGTGCAGCATTTTCCAAGCGGAAATTTTCGCGATTAACAAAGCGGTCGATTACCTTAAAGAAAGTGTAAGCGAGAAGGATATTGCTCTATACGTCGATAGTCAAGCTGCTTTAAAAGCTTTAAAATCAAACTTTATTAAATCAAAGACAGTTTTTGAATGTTTTACCGCTTTAACTTCCCTTAGTGAAAACAACCAGGTATCCCTTCAGTGGGTGCCGTCGCACTGCGAAATTTTAGGAAATGAAAAGGCAGATCTATCAGCAAAAACAGGAGCTCTTTTAGAAGATCAACACATTAAAATTCCAGCACCGTTTCAACATTTCTTCTCTTTAAAGAACGCCCAAATGTTCTCAGTAGCGAATAGACGCTGGGAACAATCCCCAACCAGTGCTATAACAAAGTATTTTTGGCCTTGTTTTCACGAAGCAGATTTTTCCAAATATTTACTATCTCTGACGAGGAGCGAGTGCAGCCTGCTGACTAGAGTTGTGACTGGTCATTGTCTAATTGGTCATCATGCCTTTAGACTGGGCATAGTCTCCAACAACTGGTGCAGAAACTGTCACGAGCCTGAGGAAGAGGAAACAATTGAACACCTTTTATGTCTTTGTCCTGCTCTTGCAAGAACTAGACTGAAATGCTTTGGTCGGCCATTTTTTAATTCCCTAAAAGAACTCACTAAAATTCACCTAAGTGACATTAAAAGATTCGCAGTGCTTACAGGATCCTTCAGTTTGGACAAACACCATATTGAAAGGACCAGAGTTTATGAATAGACGTTAATATGAGAGTTTGTGGTATCACTATGGACCCTTGCGGTCTATGTGTGGCAATATTGCCGCCACCCTAACCTAACCTAACCTAGACCACTTCGGTTTTTATTTCCTTACACAGCAGCAAAAATGTAAACGCAAACCATATTTTCGAAACTAATTTGAGGTCGATGAATACGAAAATTGCAAATTTTCAAAATACATGGCTTTTTGCATTTTAGGTGACGAAAATGAAATTTCTCAAAAAAAAAAAAAAATATGGATCTATTCCAAAGTTCAAAAAAAGAGAATGAAAATAGAGAAAAAATTGGCTGCCAAAGACCTTTTGAAACATCCAACATATCTTCGGAGTATATTTGCCGCCATCCTCCATTCCCCAGAAGTGATATCGTACAACTGTTTGACCATTCGATTTATTTGCTTTAAATGAACTGTTTGTTTTAACATTATGCACAATTGTTTGGCTCTGCATACCTTTCAATTACTATTTAAACCAATTCCGGGATATTACTTTTTAAACTTTCTTGCCTGTTCCGTAATCCGTGTGGTTTCAATTATTTTTCATTTAGCAAGCTTTTTGATGAAAATGGTGAGTCACACGATAAAAAGTCTTAGAATTTTTTTTGTTGGGAATTACAGGTTCTACAAATAACATTGACTTAAATTAACAAAAATGTAATCGAATATTTCCGAAACAGTTATTTTTTCGTGAAAAGAAATCAAAATTATTTGTAGAACCTGTAATTCTCCTCTTAAAAGATTCTTATACTTTTTATCGTGTGACTCACCATTTTCATCAAAAAGCCTTCTAAGTGAAAAGTAATTGAAACCACGCGGATTACGGAACTCTTCGAGCCTTATCCGAAACTCCAATCAGAGCTCCTACTAAGAGAACTACTAATATTTATTTTCGGATACTTAGAAAAAGACCGAAAGTTTTTTCTGATTCTTCGAGTAAAATGAAAGTACAAATATTTTGGAGTTCTTTAGAACTCTTGGAGTGCAATCCAGAACTCTTCTACGATAGAATTATCATTTTCGGATAACTATATAAAAAAACCGAAAAATTTTCTCATTTTTTGTTTAAGGATTGTTACTAGGATTTTCTTTAGAACTCTTCGAGCGCAATCCAGAACTCCAATCAGAACTCCTCTTCGATAAAATTTTCACTTTCGGATAAGTACTTGGGAAAAAAAACCGAAAATTTTTCTGATTTTTCGATTTAAGTTAAAAGTACTAATATTTTGGAAAAATATTTGTAGGATTTTCTTTAAAACTCCTCGAGCACTATGCAGATCTCTGATCAGAACTTTTTTTTTTGAAAGAAAATTTTTTATAAATTTGGGTTTTTTATTCGACTTTTATTGATATATTTATAATTTGTTGATTGAAATAATCGAGCTTAATGTCTTTATTTTTAATAATTTTTATTGTTGAATATTTCGGTCCTCTTCGAAGATAATATAACGATCCGCCTATGGTATACTTCGAACCCTGGTAAATCCGCGGTGACGGACCCGTTTCGAAACATACTTAAATACGAATTCAAAACGTATTTGCTTCAAATAATGTTAATGATTAAAAAACCTTTTTTTTTTAACTATTTATTTTTTGTAAACTTTTCAAACTGTTTGAAGAGTTTTTTTATCAAAAGAAGCAAAAAGAAAAAACACAGAATACTTATAAAAAACAAACAACAGAAATTTGTTTAATATACATATTTTATATCTCAACATCAGATAAATCTACATCATATACAATGCTGTGCAAAACCCAAAACACTTGGAACTGAATCACCAATTTTCGGCCATTAAAAGAGATGGAAATAAAAAACTTAGTATAGGGTTTCATGTCATTTATATTGTTGTTTATAAAACAAAAATAAAAATTGCATACATTACCTATGCAAAACTATGACTTAACTTCAAAATAAAAATATGTCGTTATTGGCTATGCAAAACATTTGCAACTATTATTCTAAATTAAAAATTAATAACCAAAAAATCCATATATAATGGAATAACCCCAGACTTTTATAACAGCAGCACAACAATGGTGTGGAATATCCCGCCACCATTTTTTATATTATGTCTTCGTTTTAATTTTTCTCTTTCTTTTGTAAAATGTATGTACAGTAGGGTGGGACAAATTGTATGGACGAAATTTTATCGACTTCGGCTACCCTCCTATGTGAAAGTTCATTCAATTCTATGAATATTTGCTCAAGGAACCATACCTCTGCGTTCAACTTTAGTTCGGCGCATTTTTGATCGAAAATTTTACCTTTTATTAATATTTTTTTTATTTTCATACTAAATTTTTAAAATTTTTATAAAGACAAAAGTAATGTCATTATATGATTTGGCTGGTATTCTATCAGTAATCAATTAAATTGGGTTCTGTTTACATAAAAAGGTTACTTGATAGTGTGGAATTAATGCTATATATTTAAAAAAGTGATATGGGTCAAATAGCCGATTATTATGACCGACTTTCAAAATAAACGATTCATATTTTTGGATGAATTTTTTCAAACAAAACACCAACCTAGGCTGAAAGATCATTCAATTCTATGAATATTTGCCCAAGGAACCATACCTCTACGTTCAACTTTAGTTCGGCGTATTTTCGACTGAAAATCTTACCTTGCGTTTAATATTTATTTTTATGATTAATTTTCAAAATTCTTATAGAGACAAGAGTAATATCATAATATGTTTTGGCTGGTATTCTGTCAGTAATCAATAAAATTGGGTTTTGTTTTTACGAAAAGTTTTCTTGATAGCGTGGAATTGATCATATTTATTCCAAAAAATTATATCGGTCAACGGTAGCGGGTCACAAGGGCAGACGGATATGTAGGATGAACACTGTTTACATTTAACGTAAACACATAATCCCTTCAAGAGCTCTGCATTGCGACAAATAAAATGGAATCGGATTTGTATTTCAACAAATAAAATTTACTATTTTCGTTTTTTGGAGGTTCTTGACTAGTTATTTCTAATTGCACTAAAAAATCATTTATTAGTCAATTTTGTCCCGACGTTTCGTCACTTTTTTGGCGACTTCTTCAGGGGTCTTTATTTTTTAAAAACACGAAAAATATTGTACAAAAATTTAAATTATTAACAATGCAAAACATTTTTAAACACAAAAGAAGAAAGGACAAATATAATAGCCATGTTCACGATCCGGTGCAAAAGGTCTTGCATCATAGCATTTGTAAATAGGTGTTGAAAAATTTTGCTATACAACAACAAAATATATAGGATTGAATTTACATTTGCATTTACATTTTCTATACTAAAAACCTGTAGCTTAAAAATATCATGTCATTTTTCAAATAAAAATTTTTTCTTTATGCTCTCGTTCTCTTTGCTCATACGATTTTCTCAGAGAAATTAATTTTTTCGTAGCTTGCAATATTTATACTTTTAGTATTGCTCACAATCAAGTGGAAATTATTACTATTTTGCTACTTTGCAAGTCTAAATGCACCGGATCGTGAACACGGCTATTGTTAAACACATTAAAAAACTTACAAATAATATTGGATGTACAACTTAAAAACCGGAATTTGACGGTGGATGTCCGTACTAAAAATATCAAACTTTATATATATGTCATTTTGAAGGTACATTTGACAGCTGTCAAAATCAGTCAACAAAACAATTTTATCTTGTGTGCATCATTATTATTTTTCACGTTGAATAACTTCGAAAATTGGAGAAAAAGACAGCATTTGCGGGGGGGTTCTAGTGGGTAATTTTTTTGCAAAGAAAACAGCTGCCGAAAGTCATCGCATTCTTGTAGAAGTTTATGGGGACTATGCTCCAGCTGAATCAAGCTGTCGTGAGTGGTTTAAAAGTGGTTATTTTGATGTCGAAGACAAAGAACGTCCTGGTCAGGACCAGCTAGGTGTGATCCATTATGAGCTGTTGCCAGGTGGCCAAACCATTAATGCTCAATTCTATCGTCAACAATTGATCCAACTGAAGCAGAAATCCAGGCAGAGCGGCCAACGTATGCGACCAGACATGAGTTAATCATTTTCCACCACGATAACGCTCGGCCACATATTGCTGCCCCAGTCGAAAATCACCTGGAAAACAACGGATGGGAAATTTTGCCTCACCCGCTTTATAGCCCAGACCTTGCACCATCAGACTACCATTTGTTCCGATCGATGCAGAATGCCCTACTAGGAATACGCTTCACTTAAGTTCAAGATATCGAAAATTGGCTCGATTCATTTTTGGCCGCCAAGCCGGCGCAATTTTTTTGGGATGGAATTCATAAATTGCCTGAAAGATGGGGAAATGTTGTAGCTTCCAATGGACAATACTTTGAATAAAATATATTGTAACATTTTTCCACAATAAAGCATCAAATTTCGCTAAAAAATTCCGGTTTTTAAGTTGTACACCTAATAAATAATCTACTGCATTTAATTTAATTGAATTTTGTTGAATTTAATTATTACGTTAAATAAAAACATAAAAAACATTGAACATATAAAAAACATTCAAAAACATCGAACATAAAAGACACGGTTTACTAAAATGGTTCAATACTTTAACGCAACTGTGTAGTTATTGCTTATGTTGTCCGTGTCCTCTTTGAAGTTCATCGTCATTTCCCCCTTTTCCTGAATTCGTAAACTTTCTAGCGTCAGTCTTTTATTATAGTTTCTTTCTATGTCCAGTATTCTAACTTTGTCAAAATCAGCTGTGTGGTTAGTCTCTAGTATATGTTGTGCTATTGCTGTTGATCGTCTTTTGTTTTTAATGTCTCGTAAAATTTACTTATGGCTCCTATTCAATTTACCGAAACATAAATCCAATTTGGTGTTCATTATCGAAATGCGAAGCTCTTAAAGATTGCTTGCATTCTGATTCCGAAGTGAATCGGATTTCAGAACATGACAGATAATTTTTGGCTTTTCGGTTTTACATTTTGATATTTGACAAACAGTATTTCTGCTTTTCAAAAATATTTACGAAGGCCAATCCGAACAAACTAGTTTCCATGAATTGGATTTGGTATTCGAACGGAAATGATTTCCGTATCGAACAACAGAGTGACCCCCTCTGCTTTTTTATATTAAAACCTGCGTTTTCGTTTGAAACCCCAGTTTTTTGGTCATCAAAATGTTTAAGTTCGAAATTCCATGCAATGGTATGCAAATAAGTTATCAGTTCCGGAGCGGTGCACAGTGTGAGATTTTGCCAATCTAGGACGTCAAAATGAAAAAAAGAAATGTGCTTGAAAACGATCATATTTAGTAATTTGTTAGAAAAGACCCCAATTGTTACGAAAATAAGCATAAAAGAGAATAAAAGAAATGTCATTGGCATGATATCATTTATCAAACACGTACTATTGAACAGCATGCAAAAACAAATTTGCAAGCTTGCATCGATAACAAAACTTTGAGCGATCAAATTGAAGTTGTGCGCGTTTGTTTTTTGGCAAAAAATTTTTCCTATACACAACCCTTATATCTGCACTTAAGTATTTTAATCAAATTATTTTATAATCAGCTAAAAGGTAAGACAAATTTCAAAAATCTTGAATCTTTCATAGACTATAACTTACAAGCTGGGCGTAGTTAGGCTATGAAAAATCATACAGGATGAGCATACATACTCACAAAATAGACTTTAAAAATAAAATCTTGCCCATTTTTTGCCCAAAGGCTACTTTTTTTACAATGACTAAAGTGTTATAATGAACAATTGCACTGAAATCATGAAAAAAAAAAAATTATGTTATCTTTTTTCATCACTCCCATTTTTTGACAGTAGTATTCAGTTACCACTGAAATGGTCAATACAAATTTTCAAGTTGATATCTTCATTACAACCAATTTTTAAAAATTTTTTTTTTTTACAAAATAGGCACATTTGTATGGGAGGTGCAAGTAGATTTTGTCCGACTTTTTTCATCTCTGAACAAAACCTCCGCATAAAGAATTAAAGTTCAACTCGATATCTTTGAAACTACGGCTAAAATTGAATTTTGACCTAGATTGGCAAAATCTCACATTGTGCGGTGGGTTGGAGAGCGAAGACTACGAATAAGAAATGGGAGCATTAATTCAATATATTCTTTGTTTGTTCGGTTCAACTGCTTCCGTCGAATAAATGCAATGAATAAGACATCAGAGGAAAATCGAAATTAAAAGTGGAAACTCCGAAAGCCATTCTTACAGTTAAAGTTAATCTGAAAATGTCATACCTAGAAGATTTTCGTTGGCTCAAATACTTCGTGCAATCCGATGCCGAAGTCGTACATGATTGCTGAAGCAGTTGTTAAAGAACCAATCATAGACTCTGATTAAATAGTTTAAATTCATTTATAAATACATCAATATATTTTATATTATAATATTATTCATACGTATGTATTTCACGTTAAACCATTTATGAACATGATTTCATATGTATTTTAGTTATTATATAACTTTCGTGTCAAAAGTACTGTTTTTTAAACATAAAAACCTGCCAAATGGTGGTTTTTAGTCAAGTTTTTCCTGTTTTTCTGTCAAAAAAAAGTGGACATCTTAGGTATAACACTTGCAATTAACAGCGTAATTCATTATTCATCGAATAGGTATAATCTTCCTCATTAAACTTTACCTTTCTACTTTTCCAATTGGATCCATACTTTCCGAGTCATCATCCATTGAAGAACAGGTATCTCAACTCCATACAAGGTGTAAACCATGTCAAAAGGATCAAGAAATTTGTTCATGAAATCCGATTTGACTATAAATTGGCATAAGCAATAGCAGCATATTGGAGAAAATTTCTACCAAATATTTTTTCAAAATTGAAAAAAAAGGCGGAGATATGGGACTTTGAAATTTTTAGGTTAGCTTTATTTGACAAGCTGTAACTTTAGTTGCATTTATCCAATTTATGGTGTCATATGATTTGTATTGAAACAGGCTTTAATATAAAAACTAGCAAAAATCATTTTTTTTTTTCATACAGTTTGCACTGAAAAAAAAATTTTAATTAAGTTCCCCAAAATATGTCATTTTTGATGTTTTTTATTTTTCTTGCAATAAAAGCTACAGGTGTGAGTGGACCTGCCAGTGGTTCTCCAGAAAAACAATAAAATGTAGTATCTTCCGCAATTTTTCAGTACATTTTTTCAATTCAAAATTGTTATTAAATAAAATTTTCAAATTCTCAAGTTAGTTTATTGATTGTTTTTTTGCTTGTATAGTAATTATAAAAGTACCAAAGCACTTTTTTCAAACTCAAATTATCGTTTAGTTAAAAATTTCAAATTGAAAAAAATTGTATTGAAAAATTGCGGCAGAAGCCACATTTTATTGTTTTTCTGGAGAACCACTAAAGCTAAAAGGTGAAGTTTAATGAGTAAGATTATCATATGGTTATCCAATGCCGTTGGCAAATATCAAATACGTCATTTAACGCAAGTGATATCGATCGCTTCAAATATGCCTTGAATTAGCGATTTCTTAACTTTAAGACAAGATCTCTTAGACTCCTAACGTGATAGAACACATACTAAATCCCATTCCATCCTAAATGGCTATAAATTGCTGGAATAGAAAGCCATTGTAGGACTGTGTTATTCAAAACGGTTTTAAAGGCGAATAATAATACTTTCAGCTCCCTCATCAGGTTTTGAAGTTAAAAATTACTTTCTCTTGCTAAAGAACTGCGGTATTTTTTTAACTTTAAGGTTAGGATATCCCAAAAACATGACGTGAACAGATGCGGAATCAATTACCCAAAAGTTGTTCGATCTCATTCAAAATACTTACTTACCTCACAGTATTATGGCGGTGAATTCCAAAGTTATAGAAGCAAGAGAAACCAGAGGTGTTCAACGTGAAAACAGTTTCGCTTAGGAATTAAAAAATTCCAAGGAAAGTTTATCCGCATTCGGCTGTTTTTGATTTTGGCCAGTTCCTCCTTGGTAAAATAGATCCTGGACACTTGGCTTGCTTTCTCAGCAAACTTTCACACTAACACGTGAACTTCACTTTTAACTTTTATTAATGGTGGTCAAACTGCGTCGCAATTCAAAAAAGTCAAATGACAAGTGGTTTTTTTGCTTAAAATCCCGTTAAACGGTATTGCCACAGTGCTCAAGTTACGCATTTTAGTATTTAGCATAATCAGTGTTGCCGTTCTACTGTTGTCTTAAAAAGTGGGTGATTGCTTAAAAAATAGGGTATGCTATAGAACAAAGTTGTAGCTCTATGGTTATAGTTAGGTCTATTTAATTCTTATATAAAATTATAATACGCATTTTGCTTAATGTTTTACATAAAATAATAACATTTTTTTTTTCTTTTTAAAGTTTTTAACTTTATTTTTAAATCTCAATAAGCGTTTGAATTCAAACTTAACTTTTTGTATGCGTCTACTATAACTTATGTTATATATGATAGAATATGTATGTTTGCTTAAATGTTTGCTGCGGCGTTAGGAAATAACACCCAAAAAAAAAAAAACGAAATAACGCCCAAATTATTTTCATATAAATTTGGGCGATAATCATTTTGGAAATAACGCCCAAAATTTATTTGTATGAAAATAATTTGGGCATTTTTGCGTTTTTCGTTTATGGGCGTTATTTCGTTTTTTAAAAATATAACGAAATAACGCCCAAAAAAAACGAAATAAGGCCCAAATTTTTGGGCGTTATTTCCAAAATGATTATCGCCCAAATTTATATGGAAATAATTTGGGCGTTATTTCGTATTTGTTTTTGGGCGTTATTTCGCTTTTTATTTTGGGCGTTATTTCCTAACGCCGCACAGTGATGCGATTAGTACAGGCTTGACGGAAAAAACAATTTTTTTTTGCAGTTTTTTATGTTTAAGGTATGGGAAAGTACAAAAAAAAACTATTTCAGAAATTTTGAACAAGTGGGTGTGGCACCTCCCATACAACTTATTTACATCTGGCGCTATATCTTAAAAACGGTACGAGCTATGGGTACAAAATTTTAGGTGCATAGGTTTTATGTAGTTTCTTAAATTTATAAAAAATTTGAGCGCGGTAGGACAAGTGGGCGTGGTACCTCCCATACAACTGGAATATATTTTGGGCTTTATCTTAAAAACGGAATAAGCTGTGGTTACAAAATTTGTAGTGTATGGGTTTTATGTAGTTTCTGAAATCTATTAAAAATTTGAGTACTGTTGGACAAGTGGGAGTGGTACCTCTCATACAACTGAAATATATCTTGCACCATAACTAACGTAAAAATCTGCAATAACGAAATTTATATTCGCATCTTATATTCTCTTTGAAGCAAGCAAATGAATTGCATAAAAGAGAACACAAAAGCAAAACCAAATAATATTAATATAATAATAAAGCTTAGTAAGTATCAGTGATGATATTTGATAATTTTGGAGGGGACTTTTTTTACTCTTCAGAAAGTACTTTTTCGGATGCGAGAGTACTTTTTAATAACATGATTAAATAAGCTTTTGTTTCAATGCTAACGCAAATATGTATTTTTAATAAATAACTAAAAAAATACAGAGCTATTTTTCGTTTTATTGATTTGAAGATTATTACTAGTTAGGCGTGAATTAGGGCCCAATTGGTTTTGCCTAAGCAGAACGTTAGGGTCAAGTGCGAAATCATATATAACCCGACTAGAAAATTTTGTGTGGCGACAATTAGGGCCCCGTTGGTTTTGCGTAGCCAGAACGTTAGGGCCAAACGCGGGAGCCTAACAAGGCCTTCATATCTGATGTAACGGTATTCCCCATATTTTCCCAATAAGGAATGCCTAATGCCGGCCTAATTAGGCAGCCATTAGTGTTTAGGAAAATTTGAGGCTTACCATACTAGGCCATCGTTGTGATTTCGCACTTGACCCTAACGTTCTGCTTAGGCAAAACCAATTGGGCCCTAATTCACGCCTAACTAATAATAACACTATGCAACAGCCAAATCTCCCAGTGAATGCCACTATCCATTTCATATGTAAAATGGGCTGCTGATTCCGAAAATTGCATTTTTTTTTTTTTTTTGTGTCGTTTTCGAGGTATCGGTCATTTTCGGTTTTCGGACCAAAAAAAAAAGATAGTTCCATTTAAATGCAAATATCTCAAGAATTAATGTTTGTATTCAAATGTATTATATGTCATATTAAAGGTAATTAAATTACCTACAAATGACATTCACATTACTTTTTGGTTGGTTTGTTAGTTTCGGCGAAATAAATTGATTTCTAAAAAAAACATTTTTTTTTTTAGAAAAAATTAACAAAAAATCAAAATCAACTGCAGATTTATACAAGAAGAACCGTCCTGTTCCCAATTCCACTTTCACGTGAAAGTGGGTATAAAGTGGAATGCAAAACTTTTTGAAAAGTCGGCATTATGCTACGACTTTTCAATTAACTTAGATTTTTTGAAGCTGTTTTTTCGATCAAATTGAGAAAAAAAATACACACGTATAAGCTCCAGAGTTTTTCCCTTTTTTAGCGAGTAATTCTAATTTTTATTGCAAATGTAATATTATTAATATTGCTGAAATAACAAACTCTAACTAAAAAAATATTTTTTCCGATGACAAGTAAAAAGTCGGCAAATTGTCATTTTCGAAGTCAGTGTTTGTGTGAATTATTTGACATTTCATTATATCATGGTGTTAGTAAGAATAGTTCGAAAACAGGATGCCACCTGATTTTATTTCTTAAATTGCAATAGAACATCTAATTAACCCAATAAAATGCACTGAGCATGAAAAAATACTTTCTGAAATTCCCTCAAATCAGAGGAAACCCCATAATTGGGCATCTCACCTAATACATTATTTTGACAGACAAAATTGCGAGCAGTTATAATTTCAAGTGCATTGCAGCAGCCGTTGTTAACGTGAAACTCAATTAAAGTTTATAAATTTAATAAAAAGCATTTTGATTCATAAATCTTGTTTACTTGTGTGCATTTTTTAACTGACAGCGAAAAAGTTTGTATTTCTACTGTGAAAAGTTGAACGTCTTGAACAGTCGTTGAATAGGCTTCACATCCACATCGAAAATAAAAAGTAATCAACAAGTCTTCGAAATTAAAAGTAATTGAAATTACACGGATTACGGAACAGGCCGGGAAATAACTTTTTTATAATTTTTTTTGTTTTTGTATCATAGACTATATATTTGTGAAGAAAATAAGATACCACTTAAAAAAATCGATTGAAAAATGCAAAAGTTGTATACAATTCATTTATAAATTACTAAAATGCGTTTTTGCCTATTTCTTTCGGTTTTTTTAGTAAACTGTCGATAATTTGAAACTTTTTGTAAAGTGCGATTTTCGGAATCAGCAGCCCATTTTACATATAAAATGAATAATGGCATTCCCTAGGGAAAAAATTTTTACTCATTTGTTGCATAAAATTTTCGAATACCCCATTTTTTTTACGGAATTCTGTTAAACATCGTATTTCGACATGTTTTCAATAAAAAATTTCAAAATCCTTAGAGCACTTCGGAAATGATCGGCTAATGAACGATTTCCATGTTGCTTTAGCCGAAGCAAAAAAGGATAATTCTGAAAAATAGTTCCAAATGAATTTTTTTTTCCGGAATTGTATTCACTAATGCATAAAAAATAACGTGTGAAAAGTACATTGCAAAATCGTATGCCCAAAAAAAGTTATTCAAGGTCAAAAGTTGCGAAAATAAATTTTTTTCAATTATTTCGCTTACGGCTGCAATTACGAAAAAATAGTGGTTGACAGTTATTTGCCGAGTACACAGTTTTTTAACTTCAATGATTTACTACGAAAAAGCTTCAAACATTTTTTTCCTATTACTCATAGTTTAGGAAGTATGTCAATTTAAAAAGTTTTAAAACATCGCGATATTTATATGTTGTACGTTTTAAATTTAGATAACTCTCGAACGACTATTCGCACAAAAAAAGTAAATATAGACTTGTTTGTAGAAAATTATATTTCCTTCAAATCATTCTCAGCTCTTTTTTTCGTAGGACCTATGGTTTAGGAGATATTTTCCACAAACTGTTAAAATTTTGAAAAACTAGTTTTTAAGGAAATCTCTGGAGCTGTTTTCGCTTGATAAAAACTAACGGGATCTATTTTATTAACATTTACATGATCTTCGAATAATATTTGATACGAAATAATTATCGAGAAATTTTTGTACTTTAAAAAAAAAAAAAAAAAAGTTGGCAAAAACGTAAAAATTTTGAACATTCACGTTTTCAAATCTAATAAAAAATTCATAAAAACTAGACCAAAATTCATCATACTTCTTTCAAAGAAATTTTTTTTTCAAAACTTAAAGAATTTACACAAAATTCGCCATTTTTTTTTTTTTTTAAGTACAAAAATTTCTCGTATTTCGTATCAAATATTATTTGAAGATCATGTAAATGTTAATAAAATAGATCCCGTTAGTTTTTATCAAGCGAAAACAGCTCCAGAGATTTCCTTAAAAACTAGTTTTTCAAAATTTTAACAGTTTGTGGAAAATATCTCCTAAACCATAGGTCCTACGAAAAAAAGAGCTGAGAATGATTTGAAGGAAATATAATTTTCTACAAACAAGTCTATATTTACTTTTTTTGTGCGAATAGTCGTTCGAGAGTTATCTAAATTTAAAACGTACAACATATAAATATCGCGATGTTTTAAAACTTTTTAAATTGACATACTTCCTAAACTATGAGTAATAGGAAAAAAATGTTTGAAGCTTTTTCGTAGTAAATCATTGAAGTTAAAAAACTGTGTACTCGGCAAATAACTGTCAACCACTATTGTAATGCGCAAGGGTAATATATTTAGATAAAAATAAAATACTTTATTTTAATATTACAAGCAACACAAAGTTTATTAATTCTTCACATATCAACGGCCATAGAACAACTGAACTGTAACTTAAATTGTATGTATACTCAAGCGTCGTAAGTGAGAAGTCGCACCTACAAAATATTAAGGTAGCGTCACACAACATTATTACATGCTTTTTAATTAATTTTTTTTTTTTTTTTTTTAAATAAACTCTGATACTAGTAATTAACAAACAAAAATAATACATTGATACTAATAACTAAAAATACAAAAAAAATATTAAGTAATAAGATTCAAACTATTGACACTCATGCTCAATCCATTCGCCGTATCTGTTTGGTGGTTTACTCGTTCGCCCACTTCGCGTACGATAAGGCTCAGAAACTGGCTGATTGGATTTCACACTTGTATCCACCGGCTCCACAGGTAATTCTAAATCACCAGCTTCGGCGATTTGTACTGACTCATCAAAATCAATTGCATCATAAAATAAAGATGAACGAGTGGAATTCATTGATTCATTGAGTTCAGCCGGTGTTTTTGAAGTAGCATCACCACTCATAGGTGGATGAGCTGGCGTCAATTGTTGCGACACAACTGGCGCATTATTTGAGTTTGGGTTCCTAAATGGTACGATTTGAATTTCCTTAAATCTAATATTATCAGTGAGATTATCAATGTCATTCGTATTGAGAATATTTTCTTCAAAAAGCAACTCACTAGCACTAAAATCATTAATATTAGTCTTAGCAATAAATCGACGATTACGTCGAAAATGATTATTAAATTGATCTAAAATGTGATATGACCGACCATTTACATTAGCAACTATTTTTCCGTGGTGCCATTCTTTACCAGTTTTCTTAAAAATTACTCTATCACCTATTGACAATATTGGTAGCGATCTAGCAGTGCGATTATAATAATATTTTTGCCTTTCTTTTTTTTTATTAATTTTTTCTTGAATTTTCTTTTCATCAATATTATTTCGAACAAGCGAGTTGGCAACAATCGGAAGTCGTGTTTTAATTAGACGACCAAAAAATAGTTCAGATGGAGTTAATCCCATGCTAGCCACCGGAGTCGTATTATATTCCAGGATGTGGTACTGGTAAAGGTCGATTTCGTTGCTCTCATAGCAGCGTTTTAAAATGTTCTTAGCAATAGCTACCCCTTTTTCCGCCATGCCATTACTTTGTGGATATCTTGGGCTAGAGAATATGAATCGAATATTAGTGACATTTGCGTATTTTTCAAATTCGCGCGAGCCAAACGGACTGTTATCACACTTGATTTCTGATGGATAGCCGATACGAGTGAATATCCTTTCAATGACTGCGATGATTTGCCCAGATGACTTTCCATTGAGTCTTTCAGCGATCAAAAATCCAGAATATGCATCAATAATTGATATGAAATCCTTGCCAGCATATTCGAACAAATCAATCGATACTTTGTGGAATGGGTACTGAGAATTTGTTTCCTGTACCAACGGCTCCTTTTGTTGATTTCTCTTGAACTTTTCACATGTGGCACAGTTAGACACCAGTTCAGTAAGCTGCTTAGCCATTAGTGGCCAAAAATAGTGAGATCGTGCGCGTGCCAACGTTTTTTCAATGCCAAGATGTGATGCATGAAGCCATATACAAAGTTTTGGTTGTAATTCCGTGGGAATTACCAATTTGTGGTTCTTGAACAAAAGACCATTTTCGAAATGTAGTTCATTCCGATACTTATGAAAAACTTGGCTCACGTTATCAAGTTGATGATATGATGGCCAGCCGTTTTCAACGTATGAGCAAATTCGCCCATATTTTTCATCACGACTGATAATTTCCAAATATAATTTGTAATTTTCTTCCGATAAACACACTTGACGCGTGACACTGTGAATAACTCCAGTTAGTTCAGTGAATTCTTCCTCCTCAGGCAGCTGAGCACGTGACAAGCAATCAGCAACCAGCATTTCTTTTCCTGGCGTATACACGATCGTCATTTTTGGATATTTCAGTAGGAACATAAACATTCTCTGCAGTCGTGGTGTCACATCATCAATGTCACGTCTTACCAGTGTTTCCAAGGGTTTATGATCACTTTGCATAGTAAAATCTCTGCTGTACAAATAGTAGTGAAATCGTTGACATGCAAATACAATGGCCAACAATTCCTTCTCTATTTGAGCCCATTTTTGTTCACATTTTGTCAGTGTGCGTGACGCGTACGCCACAGGCTGCCCATTTTGCATCAATACACAACCAACACCATCTTTTGATGCATCCGTTTGCACTACAATAGGTTTTGTTTTGTCATAGACAGCCAGAACTGGTTGCGAGGTGATGATTTTCAATAACCCGCTCAGTTCACGCTGATGATTTTCGTTCCAATTCCATTCAGTATCCTTATTTGTTAGTTTTCGTAGATCAGCCGTTTGTTTTGATAGATTCGGAATATATTTACTCAAGTATTTGAATAGTCCGAGCAAACGTAAAACATCTGTTTTGTTTTTAGGCTGAGGCATCTCTAAAATTGCTCGTATATGTTTGTTGTCTGGTTTAATCTTTCCTTCAGCGATAATACTTCCCATGAATTTAATTTCATTAGTACGGTATTGGATTTTATCCGGATTGAATTTAATGTTATTTTGACGTGCACGCTCAAGAACTTTTATAAGGATTTTGTCATGTTCCTCCTCATTTTCTGCCTGAATCGCCATATCATCAAAGTAAATAATCAAACCACCGATGTCACCAAACATTTGTATCATTTTCTTTTGAAACATTTCCGGCGCGCAATTAAGACCAAATGGAACACGATTACACTTGTAACGACCTGATGGGGTCATGCAAGTCGTCAGATCGGAGCTGCTTTCATCTAGTTCCATATGCCAGAAACCATTGCTTAAATCCAAAACAGTGAACACTCTTTTGTTCGCAAGTCCACTTGTAACGTCATCTATCGTTGGAATCAAAAAATGTTCACGCCTAATGCACGCATTTAATGGCTTAGGATCCAAACAAATGCGAATTTTTCCGTTTGGCTTTTCGACAATTTGAAGATTATTTACCCAGTCAGTTGGATAGTCAACTGGTGTTATGATGTTTTCTTGCACCATCTCCTCAAGACTTATCTTTAATCTGTCCACTAATGCCAGTGGAATACGCTTCTTATAGTGCAAAGCTGGCACTGCATTATCCTTAAGCTGTATAGAACATTTACCTGGAAACTTACCGATACCAGTAAACACATCCCGAAATTTATCAATCAATTCCTCCCGATTACGTGGCAGACTTGCCACCGATTGTATATCAACTCGCTTGATTAACCCAAACTCAATGCTAGTATCTAATCCTAATATTGGTTCAAATGCATTGTCAACAACCAGGAATTCAGCCATTTTGTTCGTTTTATTGTTTGAATCAATACAATTCAGTTTCACAGAACCAAAAATTTTGACTTTATTTGAACTATAATCAAAAACTGAGTAATTATTGTTTACATTATTTAATTCAATGTTTAGTTTTTTAATAAATTTTATTGGTATGCAGTTTACATCCGATCCGGAGTCAATTTTAAATGGCACATTAAGATCATTGATTTCATATGTTTTTGTCCATTTAGTTGTTGACCTTGCATTCGAATTCACATAAAATCTAGAATTGTAAATATTATTTAGTGAACTGATTTCACCATCAATATTTTCCTTAATTAATTGATAAAAATTACCGGCTTCATCGTTCCAGTTGAGTGAATGCGTTTGCTTGTTGTTGGTGACGTCTTCGACACTCTGCTGTTGATTTTGACGTTTGCCATATGATTGATTTTGTTGTTTTCCTTTTTGCTTACAAAATTTAGAAAAATGTCCTTTTTTGTTGCATGATCCGCAAATTTGACCATTGGCCTTGCAGCGACGAAGATGTGCTGGAGTATATGGCTTAAAACCACAATTGAAACAGGCCCTAACGATGGCGTTAACACTCAGCTCGTTGCTTTCTTCAACTTTGTCGACAATTGCTATAGTATTAACAGTTGGCCGTTTTTCCAAAATAACCTTATTAATGTTAGCCGCTTCAAAAACTTTGCATTTGTCAATGACCCCTGCTACTGGTTCATCCTTTCCGTCCAGTAACTTAAGCTGTAGTTTTTTGTCACTTACACCAACGATAATTCTGTCGCGCAGCATTCTATCAGCGTAAGATTCACTGCATTTACATACAAATTCACAGTAGCGCATTTGAGTCCGTAGTTCTGTTTCAAAATCGACGAATGGCTGCCTTTCCTTTTGTGCGATCATGTTAAATTTGTACGATTCCATAGCAATATTCTTTTTAGGTGTACTATACTGGTCGAATGCTTGAAGAACTTCATCCAATTTACGTTCCCTGGTGACAATTGTTGTTGTCGTTTGATTGTCTTTCTCTTCCTCTTGGGTTTCTGTAATAATGCCTAATAAGCTGGTAATGGAGCCATCATTTGGAAAAAGTGTGTGGTATATTTCTTTTCCTCGCATGCCGATGTGTAATAGCATTGTAGCAATTTTTGTTGATTCCGATTCATTAAATTTATTCCTTGAGACCAAATACAAAAGAAATTGCTCTTTCCATAGCGGCCAATTCACTAAAAGATTGCCGCAATCAAGTGGCTCCATACGTTTTCCTTCATCAGCCATTTTCCAATTAATTTTTTAACTTCTATTATTTTCCGCTGATTTGATTCCCTTTAAAACAAGCGTTTTGACTTTTTCCGTGTTAATGTTGTTGCTTTGTTTTCTTTTCTTCCTTTTTTTAATTAATTTTCTTCAGCTTCGTTGTTCTTGAATAGCGCATTAATAATTGATTTTAATGCTCACTTACTTCTGACACCATGTAATGCGCAAGGGTAATATATTTAGATAAAAATAAAATACTTTATTTTAATATTACAAGCAACACAAAGTTTATTAATTCTTCACATATCAACGGCCATAGAACAACTGAACTGTAACTTAAATTGTATGTATACTCAAGCGTCGTAAGTGAGAAGTCGCACCTACAAAATATTAAGGTAGCGTCACACAACATTATTACAACTATTTTTTCGTAATTGCAGCCGTAAGCGAAATAATTGAAAAAAATTTATTTTCGCAACTTTTGACCTTGAATAACTTTTTTTGGGCATACGATTTTGCGATGTACTATTCACACGTTATTTTTTATGCATTAGTGAATACAATTCCGGAAAAAAAAAAATTAATTTGGAACTATTTTCCAGAATTATCCTTTTTTGCTTCGGCTAAACAACATGGAAATCGTTCATTAGCCGATCATTTCCGAAGTGCTCTAAGGATTTTGAAATTTTTTATTGAAAACATGTCGAAATACGATGTTTAACAGAATTCCGTAAAAAAAAATGGGGTACTCGAAAATTTTATTCAAATCACCTACAGGACAGGCGTGTAGTGTAATCTTCAAATCAATAAAACGAAAAATAGCTCTGTATTTTTTAAGTAATTTATTAAAAATATTATTTCTTATTTCTATCTTAATTTTTTAAGAATTGTTAATATGCTAAATTATATGCGGTAATAAGTAATAACTGATCACATTAAAGATAATTTAGATTTATTCCGAAATCTGTGATTTCAATTAATTACACTAGTTTACAGCCAAAATTCCCAGTGAATGCCATTATTCTTTTTATATGTAAAATGGGCTGCTGATTCCGAAAATCACACTTTTTTTTTTCTTTCGTGTCGTTTTAGAGATATCGGTCATTTTCGGTTTTTGGACCAAAAAAAAAAAGATAGTTCTACTTAAATACAAATATCGCAAGAACCAATGTTTTTGTTTAAACTTTTGTATGTCATATTAAAGGTAATTAAATTACCTACAAATGATATTCACATAACTTTTTAGTTGGCTTGTTAGTTTCGGCGAAATTCATTGATTTATAAAAAAAAACATTTTTTTTTTCGAAAAAATTAAGAAAAAATCAAAATCAACTTCAAATTTATACAAGAAAAAAAGACTTTTTAACAATATTTTGTTTTTTTTTTGTATCAGAGACTATATATTTATAAAGAAAATAAGATACCACTTAAGAAAATCGATGGAAAAGTGCAAAAGTTGTATACAATTAATTGATAAGTTACCAAAATGCGTTTTTCCCTATTTTTCCGTTTTTCGCAATAAACTGTTCGACGTTTAAATATCCGTTGAAAACAGGCTATTAACGTACGAAGCAAAAAACTATAATAACGAGTTTGTATTAAACGTCAAATAAATCTGAAAACAGCAGTAAATCACCTCATAAATTTCCTGTGGAAACACACACAATGATCTTTGTACTATAAGCCAAAAGAATAAGCAACAATGCAGAATTAAGCCGTCGAATGACTATCTAGTAGTACAAAATACTATAACAATAATAGGGCTATTCACGCGTTGTTGCGCACTGCAGTTCCAAGTGTTTGACATTTGTCCAACAATAATGTTCTCGCGTTACTGACATATTTACGCAATTTTGCCGAAAATTCCGCAATAGTTCTGTAATTTCGCACTGCTTCGACAATAAGTGAAATTCCGACGAGCGTGATTGTGAGTTAGGGACAGCTCATTGGAACAATGTTGCTACCTATATTTTATACAAGTTTAATTTCGTATAAGAATTCAAAAATTGTTCATGTTTTTTCAAAAAGTTGGCAACCTTTTTTACTATATTAGAAATGGAGCACTACAGTTAATTATACACCATTAGAAAGGTATTTGTGTGTAAATGTGCAAATTTTTCAATATTAACAACGAGCTGAAAAGAGGATACAGCACAAAGATAAAGAAAAAAAGCTGACTGACACTGACACTTAATGTTTTTTTGTTTTCTTTTCGTTTCACATTTGTCATTGTACTTAGGGCCAGTTTTTCAGTGCAAGTTTAAACTTCGTTTAAACTGCGTTTTATTAAACACGTTTAAATTGATAAACTCGTTTAAATATGAAATGACTTTTTCAGTGCGAGTTTAACTTCAACTCGTTACTTTGATTTTTAGTAGGCATTACTGGAAAATGACAAGAAAATTGACGTATATATATTAAAAAAATTAGAGGTGAAGTTTGTTCATGACAATTTTTTACTTAAAATAAAAATAGATAAAATAACAAACGACGAAGAACAAACTTCATGAGAAATGAAATCGCAGTATAAGTTATGTAAATTGTAATAATAAAACAAATGTTTATTGTAACAGATATAATAAAATAAAAATAAAACTAAAATAAAAAATTTATTTATTAGGTCCATTCACTTTTGTTTTCTGCCACGACCACAGCCGCCACAGGCTCTAGCCATTGTAATTGCATTCTTTTTACCTCTTGTGAAGCTCTGGCGTGCCTCAAATTTGGTCTAGTAGACCAAAAAATTAATCCATCCATATCATCTGTTGCTGCGGCAATCACCTTTCCGGCCTTTATTAAAGCTGCACACTGCGGCTCGATTTCACATGGCGCCTCCACATAAGGTAAACCTGTAGGGCATGTTGTTACCCGGAATACGATTCAATTTTTTGCTTGCTTCTTTAGTTTTCTCAAGTGCTTTCTGAGCTTCTTCGATTCGTCAGCACGTTTTTCATTTTTGATTTTTTAAATTTATTTGGTTTTTTTTTATGACAGCAATTTTTTAAATTTATTTATTTTGTATTTATGACAGCATCAGTCAAAATCATGTAGCAGGTTAAACGAACTTTAAACGGCCAATGTCGTTCAGTTAAACTTAGTTTAAACTGCGTTTAACAATCACTGAAAAACTCTTTACTGAGTTTAAACTTACTTTAAACCAGAAAATGAGTTAAACTTGCACTGAAAAACTGGCCCTTAGGATGATAAATCAACTTTTCTATTTTGTACCAAATAGCAAAAACATACTAAAACTGTCCAAAAAGTACCAAAATTATTTAATTTAATACATTTGTGGTCAAATTTTGACCATTGGGCGATTCTAGTTTAATTAATTTCGCAAGATGGAAATATTTACGTTGAACGTTCAAGCGTTAGTGCGAAAAAGACTTGCATTTTCGCAATTCCGCATCAACGCGTGAATATACCAATAGTATTTTTTTTTTTTTTATCTTTGCAAACAGCATTAAAATATGTCCACATTTTTATACAGTATATTCATATTTTATTTTACAAATATGTGTTATATAAAAGTATTGTACCTATCGTCTATATACGGATGTACTTTTTATTGTTTTGGCCAAATGATTCCCCTAGAAATTACCAGCTCAAAAGAGTCGATGCGGTAAGAGAATATAAATCTTGCCTTTGGTCTGGCCAAAAATTATATACCCTACAATGCAGCATTTTGAAAATTTAGCTCATATCGGAGGTACCACGTCCTGATGTCCGAGTTTGCCTAGTTTTTGCTTACAGTTTCCACTAACTTATTCCTAGCATCTCTCAAAAATTTTATTACATAACCTCACACTACATTTTGAAAACTTTGAGTGTATGGAAGGTGCCACTCAAACTTGTCCTTAGTGCCTAAGTGAAAATAAGTTGGATTATCTCAACATCTAGAAGATCTCGACTACGCTGACGATATTTGCCTCTTATCGTCCAAACACTCATATATGCAAAGCAAAATTTAAGACCTTGTTTTGGAATCACAAAAGGCCGGCCTAAAAATCAACGTATCCAAGACTAAAAGCATGAAGCTAACGCAAACAGGAATAACATCACGTTTAAAGCTGGCAGTGATGACATCGAAAACGTCGATAGCTACACGTATTAAGGCAGCATTATCTCCATGCATGGTGGAGCAAAAGAGGATATCAACTCAAGAATAGCAAAAGTAAATGGCGCGTTTGCTCAACTGAACAAAATATGGTCTTCTTCCGTTACATCCACCAAAACAAAATTGCGCATTTTTGATTCGAATGTGAAATCGGTTTCGCTATATGGATGCGAAACATGGCTTGTTACTGAACAACTAACGAACAATCTGCAAGTATTCGTCAACAAAAGCTTAAGGCGTATACTAAAGGTTTGGTGGCCTCGCACTATATCAAATGCCGAGCTACATCAAAAATGCAATCAGAATACTATAGCAAATGAGGTCAAGCTGCGCAAATGGAGATGGATTGGTCACACTCTCCGGAAACCACACAGCGAAGTTTGTCACCAGGCTCTTGAGTGGAATCCACAAGGCATTAGAGGACGCGGTAGACCCAAAACCAACTGGAAATGGTCGCTGGAAAAGGAAATACAAGAACTGGGAAAGTCGTGGCAAGAGATCAAAGCCATCGCAACAAATGGAAACGTCTCATATTGGCCTTATGCTCCTCTTAGCAGTTTAAGGAGAATACATACATACAGTGTCGGCTAAAACCTAAGCACCCCCTAAAGAAATTTTTTCTTATATCAAATTTTTTTGAGAAAACGATGTTATTGAGTTAGTTTGTGTGTTTATTTTATTTATTTATACGTTTCTTATTGACAAACAAGGACATACAAAATTCAGGGTTTTATAAATTAAGAGTTAACATTTAATAAACATTAAAATTTAGAAACTTCATCGGACAAAACTAAAGCACCCCCTTCTTAACATTTAATAAAAACTTTTAAAATTAATATATAGTTGAAAACTCTTTATACTGGGTTACATTAGCACATCTTTAAAGCATAGAGGACATTATATTATTAATGATATCCTTCGATATCCCTTCCTAAGGCTACTTTCAAAGCTTCAAAGAGATTTTTCTTGGTTTTACAATTTTCCTTATAGATTTACGTGTTAACGATCTCCCAGAGGTTCTCAATGGGATTCAAATCTGGGGACTGGCCTGGCCAACCAAGGACTTGCATCCCATTGCTCTGAAACCAGGCTTTACAAACTTAAGCGGTATGTGTTTGGATCGTTGTCCTGTTGGAACCTCCATTTAAGTGGCATCTCTTGATCCGCATTAAGCAGCATCACATCATTTGGTATGTCAAAGTGCATAAAACAATCCATTATTCCTTTAGTCTAGTGAATTAACCCACTCCCTTGACCAGAGAAAAAGCCACAGACCATTGAACTCCATCCTCCTTGCTTAACAGATGCTTTGCAAAACTTTGGTTTCAATCTTTTTCCTTTTGGTCTGCTTACTCGCCGTATTCTATCCGAATCTTTCATAATATACTTGAATTCGTAGTACTTGGATTCGTAGGACTTGGGTTCGTAGCATGATATCAAAGGTTCGGATGAATTAAGGCGAGTACACAGACCAAAAGGAAAAAGATTGAAACCAAAATTTTGCAAAGCCTCTGTTAAGCACGGAGGATGGAGTTCAATGGTCTGTGGCTTTTTCTCTGGTCAAGGGAGTGGGTTAATTCACTAGACTAAAGGAATAATGGATTGTTTTATGCACTTTGACATACCAAATGATGTGATGCTGCTTAATGCGGATCAAGAGATGCCACTTAAATGGAGGTTTCAACAGGACAACGATCCAAACACATACCGCTTAAGTTTGTAAAGCCTGGTTTCAGAGCAATGGGATGCAAGTTCTTGGTTGGCCAGGCCAGTCCCCAGATTTGAATCCCATTGAGAACCTCTGGGAGATCGTTAACACGTATAGTAAGTTAGGGTAATGTGGACTATGTGGGTAATGTGGTGCACCCTTTTATTTCCCATATATTACAATTCTGGTTACTTGTGCATATTAAAGATCGAAAAACATATTTTTTACGCTCTTTGGCTTTTCTGTTATGCTCCTTACATATGTGCAATTTCTTTATATAAGCTGTGAGGTCAAAATGACTTTTTTTAATACGTACCGAATAGCTAAATTTTCTAAAATTCAAACAACTCTAATGCATTTGTAGAGCTATTATTCAACGAAAAAATGCATAAGCACGTCTGATTTTACATTGCTTTTATATATTAAATGATTATTTCAAAAAAGTGATGTTTTCGGGTAATGTGGCCTACCCCATATTATTTAACACTGATTACTATTACACCTTAAAAAGCTAATTACATGTGTGGAACACCCGAGTTTGAGTACTATGGTGCACTATTTTACGTATGATTCGGAATTCTTTATGTCATATTCATTTGTTAGTACGAATTTGGTTTATCTTACAAAAAATATGCTGTAATAAGCCTTTACAGGTATTTTATAGCAATTATAATCTAAAATAATACAGCTCGACTTTAAGTCAACAAAAGTTGCGAATAACGGTACTACTTTAGGAAATGGACAGGGTGATCCACATTACCCAACACTTTTCTTTTTCAGCTATTTTTAGATACTGTTAATTTATCTGGCCTCACGCTTGAAGAAGTTAATATTTTATTTTATAAATTATATATTGTAATAGTGAAAACAATAGAATAACTAATACTAATTAATTGATCAAACTAAACTACTACCATTACTTTGGTAGAAATTGGCGAAAAAGAAAAAAGGTAACCACATTACCCTAAGTTACTCTAAATCTATAAGGAAAATTGTAAAACCAAGAAAAATCTCTTTGAAGCTTTGAAAGTAGCCTTAGGAAGGGATATCGAAGGATATCATTAATAATATAATGTCCTCTATGCTTTAAAGATGTGCTAATGTAACCCAGTATAAAGAGTTTTCAACTATATATTAATTTTAAAAGTTTTTATTAAATGTCAAGAAGGGGGTGCTTTAGTTTTGTCCGATGGAGTTTCTAAATTTTAATGTTTATTAAATGTTAACTCTTAATTTATAAAACCCTGAATTTTTTATGTCCTTGTTTGTCAATAATAAACGTATAAATAAATAAAATAAACACACAAACTAACTCAATAACGTCTTTTTCTCTAAAAAATTTGATATAAGAAAAAATTTCTTTAGGGGGTGCTTAGGTTTTGGCCGACACTGTACATACATACATCTCAAAAAATGTTTTCAGAATAGCTTTTTCAAATATTTGCTTAAAATGGGATATACCACGCTCTTTTGTCGGAATTCAATTAGTTTTTGCTCAGAGCCTGTACTCAGAATTTTTGAAATTCGTTTTTCATATATTCAGTCATGTTCTGAAATCCGATTCACTTCGGAATCGGAATGAAAGCAATCTTCAAGAGCTCTGCATTGCGAAAGAAAAGATGAAATCGGATTTCTATTTCAGCAAATAAAATTTACTAATGGTTCCTATTCGATTTACCGAAACATAAATCCGATTTGGTGTTAATCATCGAAATGCGGAGCTCTTAAAGATTGCTTTCATTCCGAAATGAATCGGATTTCAAAACATGTCAGATTAAATATTTAAATAAATCCACGCAACTAGTTTTATTTTTATAATAATTTGTTCGAGATGCATTTCGACTTATTAAGTCATTACGGTGACTTTCACAATATTTTACGCAAAATACTGACAAATTTTAATATAAATGAAGGTTACCGACTGCTTTACAAATAATAAAAGGTAAAACATTAAAAAAATATAAAACGGGAAATATTTAATTTGGATTTCAAATGGGATGTTTTAGTTGACAATCTGGCAACACTAGTTCTTCTGCCATTCTCGATGTTAAATTTCGTTCGTGTGCGATTTTGAATTGCGTCGCGACAAAGCGACATTTTATAACGGAAAGAGCAAAGCGGCGGAAAAAACTTTTTTCGGAACAATTTTACTTTACCGACTGTTGTTTTTTTTTTGCCCAAATAGGGCTTTGGGAATTAATTACAACAACAGCAAAAACAACTGCCGTTCGAACCTACTTTCGGAGATACAGCCATCGGAAGATCGGGATATATCTTTTATAAAAATCGGTATAAGTTAAGAACCCCTGGATGGATTTTAAAAATATGGATGTCATATGAAAGGCATTTTATCGGACTATTTAATTGCCGTAAACATTTTTTCAATTTCGTCAATAATTGTCGAGATATGGCAATTTTTCAAAAATTCTCCCCATTTTTTCCCAAAAAATATGTTATTAACCTATAATTTTAATAACTAAATTAGGAAACCCAATTTATTTCCTTTCATGTGATATGCGACATGTATCTGAAATTGTATCATTAATAAATTTTTATAGAAAAAAACAAAAAAAAAAAAAACGGACCAAATCAATTTTCTTGAAATTAGGAACTTTTAACAACAACAATGCCAGAACAGACAACAACAACTTTACTACTAATACAACAACAGTAATTTTACACTAGAGTAGGGGTAAGTGGGCGGCCTGCGGCCGTTGCTCAGTATTTACAACTGTCAGACATCCAACACCGGCTTCGCGGCGGCCTTCGGCCGCGAAGCAGTCTATAATTTATCCAACACATTGTTTGCTAGCCAAATTACGCACGCAATTATTAATACAAATTTTTCATTTTTTTAAAATAATAAGTAGCTGCTGCGCTTGCACAAGTAACTGGTTCTCGTTGTTGCAGCAGTAGTAAAGTTATTGTTGTTGTTGTTGTCTGTTCTGGCATTGTTGTTTGTTAAAAGTTCCTAATTTCAAGAAATTGATTTGGTTCATTTTGTTTTTTTTATAAAAATTTATAAATGATGCCATTTCAGATACATGCTGCATATCAAATGAAAGGAAATAAATTGGGCTTCCTAATTTAATCATTAAAATTATAGGTTAATAACACATTTTGTGGGAAAATTAACGGTTTTTTGGGAAAAAATGGGGTGAATTTTTTAAAAACTGTCATATCTCGAAAACAATCACTCAAATTGAAAAATTATATAGTCCGGTAAAATACCTTTCATATGGCATCAATATTTTTAAAATCCATCCAGGGGTTCTCAACTTATACTGATTTTTATAAAAGATATATCCCGATCTTCCGATGGCTATATTTATTTAAGAAAAATAAATAAAAAAAAAAAACAACAACAGTCGTATAGTAACATTAAGCCCTTTTTGTATTTCAGCTACTGTTGCCAAATTCACAGTTACTTATATCTGTAAATTACCGCTTTCTGGACGAGCTTAAAATGTTTTCAAAATTTCATATTTGAAATAATTGAATTGAATGGTTTTTCGTTTTTAAACTTCCAATGTATTTTTACTTTAAATAAATATTCTTGGACAAATTTTTCTTTAAAAACACAAATTTTTTATTTTTTTGACGAATAGGGAATTAATTACAACAAAAAGTGTGTCGGATCTACTTTCGGAGACGTAGCTATAAGAATATCCGGATATATCTTTTAAAACACGTTACATATTCTTTCGTAGAGTTAAAAGCTTAATAAAAAAAAACTAGGTTTTAAAAAAAAATATTAGGTATTGCTTAAGTAAAACTAACCAACAAATTTAATTTGACAAAAATCTCTTCGTTTTTGATGGTCACTGTTTCTTATGATGAAAAGTTTTTTTTTTGAGATTTTAGTTTTTACAAAAAAAAAGAAGAAAAAAGTGCCAAAATTATTTCAGCATCACATGTAAATAAAAAAAATATCACACACAAACCTCTGTTAAATGTATATATACATATATGTGATACAGCAAACAGCGCTTTAATATTTTTCACAATTTTTTTTTTTATTCTAGCACAGACACGTGCACCTCACACTGCGAATATTAAAATTAAACTGAATTAATTTGAAGAAAATTCGTTAAGATAAGCATAGCAACGGGAATTGAAAATTCGTTAAGTTAAGCATAGCAACGGGAATTGAAATGAAGTAAAAGGTTAAGTGTTGCTTATTGCATAGTAAATTAAGTAGTGTGTGTGTATTAGTGCTACCAATCCCGGGATTTCTTTTGCAAGTTTTTTATATTTTAAATAACAGAAAAATCGCATTAAGTAGAGATAAAACGTATTCTCTCTAGATTTGAAAGTTAAAGTAAACGCAGCAAAAAACTTGAACGAAAAATTAAATCTTGTTTTGAATAACACTTCAAAAAATTTGTTTTCTAGAAAGTCTTATAATTTATCCGACATTTTAATGAAAGAAATTGATATATTTTGTAATGGCGGTGATAGGGGTTATTTCCTCCAGAAAACTTTCGATCATCTTTCTTCAATTCAACCAGAATCAAAAAGATGCTTTTCGTGTGCAGGTTAAATATCTGTAGACTTTTGACAAAGCAACCTAACTCAAAATTGGAACTTTTCAGGAGAGCCTAGAAACTGGTTAACTACTTTTCAATAATGTGGCTCAATGTCGTTGATGCAGCGTTGAATCTCCCCTTTTCCACACATTTTTACTAACCTTAAAGTTTCAGCTGTCAAATAATTCTTTTTTTTTTGGTTCATAATACTTCACCGCACGAATGGCGCTAAGTTCAAATCTTGCGTGAACTATGGGACATCTTTATATCTCTAGAACAAAAAATTATAGAGACATGTCGATTATACCAATAGAAGCGTATTTAAATTTTTTATTTAGGACTTAAATCCTGGAGAATTGTCATATCTCGACTTAGGTTGTTTTGTCAATAAAACTCCACAGATATGTAATTAATTTAGATCTAATTTGGATGATAAAACAATAAATGCTTTAATTTTCCTAAAATCATATTTTAATAATAATAAAACTGAGTAAAGGAAAAGTTAATTGTTTAGAGTCCAACACTTGTTAAAACTTTAATCTCACTATTTATATAATTAAATATGTATGATATTTTATACATGTATTTAACTAAGCATATAATGCTGCAATGTACCTTTATGTTTGTTTTTGAATTAAATAAGTATTTATGAATTTTTGTTTTTTAAAAAAGGTGTGAATTGCTTAATAAAATGTACCTGTTTTAAGAAATTGTTCTTTAATATTTTTGACACTTTTTAAATAAAATATCTTTGTAGGGGTGTAGTAGGTATAGTAGGTATAGGGTATAGTAGGTATAGGGGTATATAAGACAAAATATTTGGAATTTTTAATACTAAATTTTGCTTTATTTAGAATGAAAAAATTCATACAAATCACGAAAAATCCCGGGATTTAAATTTCTGATCCCGAAAATCCCGTGGTCGCAAAAAGTCCAAAAATTATAATCCCTAGTGTGTATAGTTTGTATAGGGGGAACGGAAAAAATCGATAAAAGGTCCAACCATAATGTGCTTAATTTTATATGCATTGCTCTCTTTTGAATGAAAACCATCAAGCGCATGCGAAACCAAATTTTCACTGGCTATAATGAAATTAATTGAATACAGCTTCTACTCTGATGGGTAGAATTTTCGGCAATACATTACTCGACTTCTTGTTCTTTTTTTGCAAAACTTTGTGTTTCTGGAGCATTACTTTATTAGAAGCAAAATATATGTGGCATGATTGACAAATTCTCGACTCCAGTAGTAACTTTAATCGAGAAAAACTCAATTATTGTGACGTTGCGCTGTTTTTTATTTTTGCATGAGAATAAGGCTCCAAGCACATTATGGCTAGGCCTTGAGATTAAGGAACAATTCCACTTTATCGACTGTTTTGGTTTTTTTTTTTTTTTTTTTCTCTGGGAATTAATTACAACAACAACAATAACAACCTCTGAGCGCATCTACTTTCGGAGATATAGTAATCGGAAGATCGGGATATATCTTTTATAAAAATCGGTATAAGTTGGGAACCCCTGGATGGATTTTATAAATATTGGTGTCATATGAAAGGTATTTTACCGGACTATATAATTGCCATTTTTGGGAAAAATTCAGTTTTTTTTGGGAAAAAAATGGGGTGAATTTTTGAAAAATTGTCATATCTCGAAAACTATCACTCAAATTGAAAAACTTTATACAGCAATTGTATAGCTTCCTAAAATACCTTTCATATGACACCAATATTTTTAAAATCTATCCAGGGGTTCCCAACTTATACCGATTTTTATAAAAGATATATCCCGATCTTCCGATGGCTATATCTCCGAAAGTAGATCCGTTCAGAGATTGTTGTTGTTGTCGTTGTGATTAATTTTCAAAGACCTATTTGGGCAAAAAAAATAAAAAAACAACAACAGTCGATAAAGTGGAATTAACCCTTTAACGACTAAAGGCAAGTATGTTTGCCAGAACCCCATTTGCTTGAATGAAAGTTTTATTAATTCCCATTACTTCTATTTTGTCGTATTTTTATTTTGAAATTCTTTCGCGTATTTAGACCTGTTCGTTAAAGGGTTAAGCCGAGATTAATTTTCTGAATTAAAAAATACCATAAAATATTATTTAAATAAGCGTAATTTAAATTCAATAAAATAGGTAGATGAAAGTACATTAAGAGCTGGTTCACACGACAGATAGGATAGTTGTGCAACTATCTAAAGCAAATATAAATACAAGCGATAGAATCAGATAGTTGCGCAGCTATGCTGTCTGTCGTGTGAAGTAGCACTAAATTAGATGGTCTCATTTATTTTATATTTATTTTAAATTATTGGAAAAAATTTATAAACTTATAACTTAACTTCAAGTTTAAGAAAACTAAAAAAATTTCAATTCATGCCTGGAAAATTAAAAATATTTCACTTTGCATATAACAAACTGTAATTTTTTTTATAAATATCACAGAATTTTAAATAAGTTCTAACGTTGGCCTTGCACGAGATCAAATTTTCAGTTACTTTTGTAGTTTTGTAGCATATGAACGAATCAAGTGTGGGAAGGAGCACTTTTGATTGAACGAAAAAAAAAAATCCCAAAGGAAAAACTATGTCCTTATAAGAATTTTTTCTTTGAACTTAATTTAAAATATTATTAACATATGTAATTACATTAATAAAATATACGTACATATATGCATCCACGTATAAAAAACAACACAAATATAAGAAAACTTTGCCGCACTTCAACAGCTTATAACGGTGCTACACTTTATGACTCACTACAACCGCTTACTATGAGCGTAAAAATAATAATAAATTTAGTTAGCTGTGTGATCGCTGAAAGAAACTCGAGTTAAACAAAATGGTTTGATTATTTAATACAATGTAGTAACTACATACTACTTTTTAATAGCAGTGTACACACTATCAAAATTTGATGAATTCGAATTTGTTTGGCATCACTAATTTTGAGTTTTGAGTGACACACCATCAAATTACTTCAAATTCAGTTTTGCTTTGTACGCCGATGAGGTAACATCGAAATACCATAAATTAAATCTTATTTGCAGAAATAAATTATTCCATCCATTAAAAAAACAAATAAAAATTATTTTGTTACTATTTTACAAAAAAATATACTTTTGTTCATAAAATTCTTCAGTAGCTGCATTTAAAATAACACATGTATATGCAAATCAGCTAGGAAGTTATTTAATAATTAAATTAAATTATTTAAGCTTTCTTTCAACCACAACCTTACTTAAAATAATGAAAAATCCCTTATAATATAAAAAAAAATCATTCATGATCCGAGCGATGCACAAAGGGGTATTGTATGCGCTTTTATGCATTTAATTGAAAAAAAATTTTTTTGAAGTACCGTTTTAAAGATAATTAAATTCTGCGTCACAAACAATAAAAATTGTTGACCTACCATTACTAGTAAAAAAGTTATATGCGGTTGAAAATCAACTTTTTTGCTTTCGTTCGCGCGCTGCGAAAAATTTGAATTTTTTTTGCTTTTTTAAAGTATATTTTTATCTAAAAAAAAGTTTTTTGTGGAAAAAATTTTAATGGAACCTTTAATTTCAGGTAATTGTGGTTCTTACTACATTAAAGTTTTTTTGAGTTAATGTTAAAAAATTTTGTTTTATGTATATTAAATATGTGTTAAAAAATTAGGGTTTTTTATTATTCAAGTGGAGTTAAAGTATCTTAGGTTGTGCAAGGTTTTCATCTTGTTATGATTTTCTTTAACTATAGACTGTTCTTAATAAGTGTTAAAAATTTGGTTGTGCCATGTTTTGCTCCTTCGGAATTATTAAACTCTTTGTGAGAGAACTCCAGTCGCTATAATCAGAAGAAGCAAGTGCAGCCACCAACAATGCAATGATTTTTTTTCCTTTTGTTTTGTTTTTCTTCTTAAATTTTGATGGACTCTTTTAGTTCAGGTATTTTTGTAACACAAAAGTGGTTTTTGTTTTGTGGAAAAGTATTTTGTTATATTTAAATTTTATTTTTTTTTGTTCGTTAGTTTAAAATTAAGTTCATTTTGGCTATATACATAGACATATAGTCGTTCCAAAAGTGAGCTCAAACAAAAATGTTTTGATTTTAATAAAGAGTAGACATTTAAGTTACTTTTTATGAAAAAAAGTGTTGCGGGTTTTTGAGCGGGTAGGAGGAATTTTAATTTTTTTAAGGCAAACTGACATGTCCAATATGTATGAAAGTGGAGCAAAAAACAAATAAAAAGTTAAATACAGACATAAAGACAGACATTGGCAGAGGGTGTCAATAAAGTACGCTGAGTTTTAAAAAATTTTTGAAGGTCATTAAGAGGTCGCTCAGCGCCGTTTTATGCAAAATCTCGGCTTAGTACAGTTTTGATTTTATTACGATTTAAGAAACGCTCGGAATGAGTCATCCGATATATCAAATTTTTTGTCTTGAGTCAAGATATATAAAAACATCATATCTCGAATTTAGACTCATTCATATATTGTTGTTTTAGATAAAAAACCTAAAGAAAACTTATTTCCGATATTTCGGCCTGCTGTAAAACTTTTAAACTACATCTTGGAAAAACTGTATTTCATAAGTTTATCATAAAATTATACAAGAAACAATTTTCTGTTGCATCTTAACCCATTATATCCTGTTTATATGGGTCTTCTTGACCCTTTTTTCCAAAAACTTGGTTAAAATGGGTTAAAATGTTCTACAAAAATATTCTTCAAAAAATTTCACTAGGGGTCATCAAGGACAGAAATTCTTAAAACTTCAGAATAATGCGTAAAAAATTTGATGACAATTTTCAATTTCCGTTTTTTATTGCTATTAAAAAAAAATTTCACTACATAATGTACAACTGCATAAGTTTTCTACTTTTTTATGCATAATTAACTAAAAAAATAAGTTTTTATAACCCTCAATAGTCTGGATGAATTAATAGCGTGTTTTGGTATCTAATACCCCACTGTGCGACGTGCACTCGTTGAAATCTTGTTTTGAAATGAAAATATGCATACTGAAAAATGTATTTGCGTTCACATTTTCAAATAACTCATCAAATCACTCGTCAAATCAGCGAAAAGCCAAAATTTTTGATTTTCTTCAAAGTTTTTTGGGGTGTACACATTATCAAATTGCACAAATTAATTTGATGAGTTTGAATTTGTTTGGCATCACCCAATATTGCCGTCAAACAAAATTTGTATGGATTTGAAAAGTTTTTGATAGTGAGAACGCTTCTTCAAATAATTTGTCAAAAACTTTGAAAAAAATCAAAAATTTTTGACTTATCGCTGATTTGACGAGTGATTTGATGAGTTATTTGAAAATGTGAACGCAAATACATTTTTCTGTATGCGTGTTTTCATTTCAAAACAAGATTTCAACGAGTACACGTCGCACAGTGATGCGATTAGTACATGCTAGACGAAAAAACTATTTTTTTTTATGTTTTAGGTATGGGAAAGTACAAAAAAACTATTGCAGACATTTTGGACAAGTGGGTGTGGCACCTCCCATACAACTTATTTACATTTTGCGCTACATCTGAAAAACGGAACAAGCTATGATTACAAAATTTTAGGTGCATAGGTTTTATGTAGTTTCTTAAATCTATAAAAAATTTGAGTACTGTTGGACAAGTGGGCGTGGTACATCCCATGCAACTGAAATATATCTTGCACCATAACTAACGTAAAAATCTGCAATAACGAAATTTATATTCGAATCTTATATTCTCTTTGAAGTAAGCAAATGAGTTGCATAAAAGAGAACACAAAACAAAAACCAAATAATATTAATCTATATATATAAAAACGAAATGGTGTCCGTATGTAGCTTATGGACGCGGAAACTACACGGTCGATTTACACGAATTTTTTTTAAAATTATTTCTTATGGTCTGTAGAAGGTTCTTAAAGGGGTGAGATGCTGCTGAGGGGGACGGGGGTTGCACCCCCCATACAAAAAAATACAAAAAATGCTATATCTCTGCACTTATACAAGCTATGATTATGAAAGTTGGTGAACTTATGCATATTGTATCTATCATTCACAATGTAAAACTTGGGGGATATTAGGTATGGGAAAATTGCATCCTCTTTAGAAAAAATATACAAAATGCTATATTTCTTCACATATGTCAGATATCGTTATAAAACTTGGCACATACATGGTTGTATATTCTATCTACCATTCACCTTGAACAATTTGGGGGGAGGGGGGGAGAGAAGGAGAGTTGCAACTTTCATACAAAAAATATTTAAAATGATATATCTCTGTCCATATTGGAGCTATGATTATAAAAGTTAATACATGGATCTTAAAATCCTTGGTAATTGGAAGAGAGGGACGATGGAGATGGACTTCATACGTAAAGGGCATCGGGAACGGGCGAACGAAGTCGCAACCAGTCCAGCTAGTATAATAATAAAGCTTAGTAAGTTTCAGTGATGATATTTGATAATTTTGTAGGGAACTTTTTTTACTCTTCAGAAAGTACTTTTTCGGATGCGAGAGTACTTTTTAATAACATGATTAAATAAGCTTTTGTTTTAATGCTGACGCAAATATATATTTCAGTTTTATTATATAAAAAAATAACAAAAACAATAAACAAAGGACTTTAAAAAAAAAAAAAAACTATTTGAGGATTTATTTTATATCCATGTAAACAAATAACAATGTTTATATCATGTACTTCATATCATTTATAATAAATTTTACTATTTATACTTTTTATTTTTTATACATATGTATTTATACTATTTATTTAATTAAATATAATTTATTCATGTTATTTTTGTATTAATAATATTTATTGCTTTTCTCGGCCTATCTAAGTTTAATTTTTATAATTTTTATTTCTATTAGTGAATTTTTTTTTCTGTGTATTAACATAAAGTGTTGTGTTTTTAAATACGTTACCCGGATTAGAGCTCAAAGTAATGAAATTACCCAAAAACCATTCACAATATCTAGAAAAAATATTCGTAACCTGGATTTGAAATTTAAATTAATAGCATTTTTAGGACAATCAAATAGGTTGAAAAAAAATACAATGTCAAGTTTGCGCACCTAGACGCTCCTAGTGCTTAAAGTAGACATAATACTCATTTGAAAAAAAAAAAGTTTGGTGAAAATATCAAGTGGCCATTTTTCTTTAGTTACCAAAATATTTAACCAAATTTTTAGTTTTTAAGATTTAAACTTCACTAACATAGGTTTTTTTTTTATTTCGTGTATTTATTTTTTATTTCTCAGTGTTAAAATATTGTGTGTTGTATTACAAATATTTAAACCCCACAAAAAGTCTTATCGACTTAAAATTATATATATTTCAGACAATACGGTCAGAGCCTAATTAATACAGTAATATTAAGTACCATCCTATAGATTAAGAAAAAAAGTCAAAGGTAAATTTGCGCGCTTAGGCAGGGCTTAAAGTAGACATAAAAATGATTGAATAAAGAAAGTTTGGTAGAAATATGGAGTGCCCATTTTTTTTTTTTTTTTCCAAAATGTTTTGCAGAATTTGGCGTTTTTACACATTTATCTCCCTAAATTCTATTCTATAGCAACAATATTTTAAAAGATTTGGTTTTGAATTTATAATATTTCCATTAAAAATATCTTGGCCGTAATGTGTGCCGATTTTCCATTCTTTTCAATATTGGGAAATATTGAAAAAAAAATTGTGAAAATAGCAACTAATTTCATGGAGACAAATTTGAAAAACATAATTTTTTAGGTCGACTTTGACGATTTTTGGTATTTTATGTAGAAAACGGAGGTAAGTAAAAAATTACTTATGAGTTAATTATATATTTTCTGGTATTTTATCATATTCGGAATGTAAAAATTCGATTTCGAGTTTTTTCCGTCTAGCTTGTACTAATGCGTCGCTCGGATGATGAAAGTAAATAGTATGATTTTTTTTATATTAGAAGGGTTGTTTTCATTACTTTAAGTAAGATTCTGGTTGAAAGAAAGCTTAAAAAATTTAATTTTATTATTAAATAAGTTCCTAGTCGACTTGCATACAGATGTGTATTTTTAAATGCAGCTACTAAAGCATTTTATGCACAAAAGTATATTTTTTTGTAAAATAGTAACAAATTAATTTTTTTTTGGTTTTTCAATGGATGGAATAATTTATTTCTGGAAATAAGATTTAAATTCATAGTATTTCCACTACATTTTGAAAATTAGTTTCCTTGTTTTTCATCCACGCTTCAATTTTCATAGCCAGAACTCATCCGCTATTGCGATGTTACGTCATCGGCGTACAAAACAAAACTGAAATTTGAAGTGATGCCAAAAAATTCGAGTTCATCAAATTAAAACCGACAAAATTTGATAGTGTGTACACCGCTAATAATACTATGCAGTTACTACGTACATTGTAGTATGTAGTATGAAACGCGCATATTTCATTTTATTTCAATGTTACCGTTTGATGATTTTAAGTTTTACAAAATAAATTATAACTGACATTTAGTATTCTGAAAAAAGATATATTTCCTTATTAAACTGGTTTTAAATCTTTTACAAGTCCAAACATTTTTTTTTCCCTCTAGGTGCATATCTGTGGACTTTTGACAAAGCAACCTAACTCAAAATAAAACAATTCTCAAGGGTTTTAATCATAAATATGAAAATTAAATACGATTTTTTTGAACTTAGCGCCATTCGTGCGGTGATGTATTGCTAACCAAAAGGAGAAAATAATTTGACAGCTGAAAGTTGAAGAATAGTAAAAAAGTATTGAAAAAGGAGGATTAACGCTGGATCAACGGAATTGAGCCACATTATTGAAAAGCAGTTAAACAGTTTTTAAGCTCCCCTGAGAAGTTGCCAATTTCGAGTTAGGTTGTTTTGTCAAAATGCCACAGATATGTATAGCGTAGATATTGTCAAGCACTTAACGGTTTTTGGCTTTTTGATTGAAGAAAATATAGGGGAATGTCGTATAAGTTGGGACGCCTTATAAGTTGAGACAGCCGTTTTTCCTGAATTGTCGATACTGGCGACACCTATGTTATTACCGTCGAAGTAAAGTCTGTTTATAACTCAACGTTTCATGTGCAATAGATCGAAGAACTCTTGTCATTAGGTATGTCCATTCTAAACAAAGAGTAAATTGTCATATCAAAAATATATTTTCGATAGTTTTTGCGTGTTCGTAATTTGTCGTATAAGTTGGGACAGCACTTTTTTTATTCCATGACATTGCAATACCATTTAAATGATATTTTTACAGTATTTGATGAATGCAATTGCATTTATAAGCATTTAGTATTGAATCTTTGTAAATTGTTACCCATTTATGTGCTTTGAATTCCCAATGTCACCGAACGCACTAAAAAACGATCGTGAATTACCGATCTCAACGCATTGGTTGCAGTGATCAAGAAAATAAAATTGGCTAATAAAGGCATTCGATCCACCGCAAACGCTTATAAAATCCCAAAAAGCAGTTTGGCGAGTTAAATGCAAAAAGTTATTGATAAAATTGAAGACATTTCAACCATTGTAGTCGTTGCATTGTTGAAGCTTGTAAAAAGACTTGTTTCGTTCGCCACTCTATTGATGGTATTCAATGGAGACTTGTCTCGCACAAGAAGTACCTTAAATATAATATATGCGGACAGTTTCTTCACTTGTAAAAACTGCGAATCAGATTAGGCGGAATGATATATTTTTACTCAAATTGTTTTTTTTTTGAAACATGCAGTTTTACTTAATTTTTTGACTTACTTTGCAGATTTTTGAAAGTGTCCCAACTTATGGCCTGAACACAATGCGAGCGGAACGTTTTTTTCGGTTGCCAACAGAGCGAGAAACAATAAAAAATTGCCTTGTGAAAGCAGTACAAAAAATTTTGTTATTTCGGCAGCGTTTTTATACCCTACACCCAGGGTATATTCACTTTGTCCTTCCGTTTGTAACGCAGAGAAGGAGGCGTGGCAGGTATAGAAAAGTATATATATTCTTGATCAGCGTCACCTCCTGAGTCGATTTAGCCATGTCCGTCTGTCTGGCTGGCTGGCTGGCTGGGTGGCTGGCTGGCTGGCTGGCTGTGTGTTGAAATACACTTTTTGGGAAAACTGAGCAAGATAATTCAATGAAATTTGGTACACTGCCTTCATCGTCAAAGTTAGCTCGGGGGATTGAAAATGAGCAAAATCGGTCAACGGACACGCCTACCGCCCATACAAAAATTATATTCAAAATGCAATTTTAGGAGTATTTTTCACGACAATGCAACCACAATACATATAAGTACTACGAATTGTAAGCGCAAGCTCTGAAAAAAAAACTGAGCGAATTCGGACAAGAGGGCGTGGCACCTCCCATATAAGCAAAAGCTTCAAAACGCTATACTGAAAGCGTTTTTTGAGATATTCGAACCAACTTTGACTTAGACACTAAGAATTATAAATAAAAGCTCTCAGCAAAAATTGGTTGAAATCGTACAAGGGGGCGTGGCACCTCCCATATAAGCAAAAGTTTCAAAATGCTATACTGAAAAAGTTTTTTGAGATAATCCAATTAAATTTCACTCTGACACTAAAAACTATAAATGCAAGCTCTGAACAAAAACTAGGTGTACTCGGACAAGAGGGCGTGGCACCTCCCATATAAGCAAAAGCTTCAAAACGCTATACTGAAAGCGTTTTTTGAGATATTTGAACCAAATTTGACTCAGACACTAAGAATTATAAATGAAAGCTCTCAGCAAAAACTGGGTGAAATCAGACAAGGGGGCGTGGCACCTCCCATGTAAGCAAAAGAATCAAAATGCTATACTGAAAGAGTTTTTTGAGATAATCCAACTAAATTTCACTCTGACAATAAAAACTATAAATGCAAGCTCTGAACAAAAACTGGGTGTACTCGGGCAAGAGGGAGTGGCACCTCCCATATAAGCAAAATTTTCAAAATACTGCAGTGTAGGGTATTTATTTTTTGGCCGGGCCAAAATTTACACCCTTACTAGTTTCTATTTCCGTTGAGATTTTTGAAAAAAAAAAAAATGTTTTGAGAAGTAAAAAAAAAACGTTGCTCAAATTCAGTTTGTCAATAGCCAAACGATTTTTGACGAAAAACTAAGTAGTGTTGGTAGTTTTGTGGCAATCGGTTACTAAAAGTTTTTGATTAAAATGGTTACGTTTTCAAAAATTAATCGTATTATAGTTCTAAATGTTGAGAAATAAAAACAACTAAATTTTATTATTTATAAATTTTGTTTTTAAAACTTTCCTAAATTGAAATAACTCAAAATATTTGAAAAATCAAATAAAAAAACTGTGAGTACTCGTTTTGTATTTGGTTTTTAAGTTGTAAATAATAAAAAACGGCAGGTGGCACTCGGGGAGTGGCCGATGATATTGGAAGCTAATGCTTATTATAAGCTAATATAATAAGCTAAAACTTATTATAGTTAAAACTTATAATAAATTGATATTTTAAAATTTGTTTATTATTAAGTAAGAGGTAAAATGTTGAACTGGAGAGAGAGAGAGAGAGAGAACCCGCGCGAGCTGGCGCGCGGACATAAGAGATATCCATATGTGAAATGTATATATCTATATATATGAGCGCCCCTCTTACGTTCGAAAAATAAGTGAGAGAGAGAGAGAGAGAGAGAGAGAGCATGAGCTGGTGCGCGCAATGTTTATAAACATATATATATGTATACATACATATATACTGTATACTGTACTTTGTATACAGTACGTCTCTATTTTTATATGTGTGACGCATTTTCGTTGCAAACATCCGTTACACTTTTTCGTTGCATGTTTTCGCTGTTCAGACTCTGCCTCTCAAAACGTCCGATAAGGAAGCATTAGCTTCCAAAAAAAAGCTGAACTAGAAAAAATAAATAAAAAATAGTTAAAAATAAAAATAGCTAAGAAACAAAAATTATTCTGCTAGCCGAAAGCATAAGGAGAATGAAATACAAACAATCAACAAAATTTCTCCAACCGAAAAAACATTCTGCGCGCATTGTGTTCAGGCTATTATACGGAAAATTTTTTTTCGCCCAAAAAAGTTGTCTGCGGCTGTAATTTTTAACTTGATCACGTTATCAAATAACTATCTCCTAGAAAGTTGTAGCCAATGACCATATCTTTTTATTGGTATATCTAAGCTAAAATTATTTCAATCCGTTTCAAAACCAGCAATCAAAAAAGAAACTCGTCCCACCCTATACGACATTCCCTTACTAAATTAAATTCTTCAAAGATTATAGTTTAGGGATTAAAACATAAGGATCTTCTACACACTTTAGAATCTTCTTAATCTCAAAACAAAAAATGGGATCCTCAAAATCAGTATTGATTTCAATTTCCTTACAAAATTATTACACTTCCAAAAATTTTTTTCAAAATAATCAATAAAATTCGAAATTGCGATAGTGACAACAAAATTTAAAAAATAATTGAGCCCTTTCTGGCGTTCAAGAAAAATGCTGATATACGACAAATTCTCGAGGTGAGTTGCGGCTTGATCTCATTTTAAATCTTCGGTGGAAAGGGGCTATTACTGAGAACTGTCTACTTTTCAGGAGAGCTAAAAATCTGCTTAGCTGCTTCTCATTAATATGGCTGAATTTCATTGATCCAGCGTTAAATCTCTTCCTTCAGTGCATTTTTAATAACTCTAAACTATCTTCTGTCAAACTGTTACATTTTTTGATTGGCAGCACTTCAACGCACAAACAGAAGACAATTCAAATCTTACGTGAATTATGAGACACCCATATTTCATATTAATGACTAAAATTCTAGAAAACTTTTTTATCTCAAGTTGTTGTTGGGTTGGGTAAAACGGGAAAAAATAAAAGTAAAAACCGGAATTTTTAATAAGCGCACCGGATTTTTTAGCCGATGACCTGGCAGCACTGGTATGTTTGATAAAAATGCAAAATGTTTCATTGCTGTCGTTATTGTAGTATTCTTAAATATGTATTTTTGTGGCTTTGTGTAGATGTCGCTCAAGCATTGTTGCCAGATTTTTTTTTCCCAAAAATCTATAAAACCCAAACTCCAATAACGCGTCGGCAGTGGCAGTGTTCGAAAACAGTTGCCAACTTTTTAGGAGAGCAAAAAAACTACTTTGATGCTTCTCAATTCTTTTTGTGTATGAATTTTAACAAATGTTAAAGCTTTTTATTATAAATGAATACTAAACAAATATTTTCCATTAACTGTTTTTGCTCTAAGGTCAATAGTATTTAATAAAATTGAAATAAGATGTTTTTATCATATGTTTTTTATTTAAAAAATTATGCTTCGTTCCATAGAAAAAGTAACTTATTTTGAAGAAGTGTTTTTGTCAAATTTTTTTTTGCCATTTAACCTGTATCTTATCTTGACTTAAGATGTTTTGTGAAGAAAAAACCATTTTCTTAAGTCGATTTAAGTTGTTTTGTGAAAAGCATTTGTGAAAGTTTTTTGTTATTGCAAATGATTGAATTTTTTAACCTTTTTGAGATAAGATGTTTTGTCAAATGCAATTCGAAATAAAACATCGTGATAGGTTGATTTTCGATTCTATATCTCTGTAACTAAATGTCATAGAGACATGGCGATTTCACCAAAAGAAGCGTATTGAAGTTTTATGTTTATGATTAAAATCCTGGAAAATTGTCTTATTTGGATTTAGGTTGTTTTGTCAAAAGTCCACAGATAAAAAAGTATTGTGTGCAGCAGCGGTAGCATACAGCGCTGTGCAATTTTTCTCTATTTCTAAATTCACTGCCACTGCCTTTCATTTGAACATTTTCGAATCTTTCGAACTTCAAAATTTTAAAAGAAAAACAAAAAATTTATTGTTTTACTAAACAGCCATATAAGTAAGTATTTCTGTACCACATTTTGTGATCGAAATTGAAATTTGCAATTAAGTACACATAAAGTTGAAGATCAAAACTTTTCAAACAAGCAATTGGTGCAAAAACGACATAAGTCGACTTGGGCATTTGTCAGTGAATTGTGTATGCGGTGATCGTTGCTAATTAGTTTTTTTCTTATTTCAATTTGGTTGATCAAGGCAGCAAGGCATAATTTTAATAAAATAACACGACAAGTTTTATTAACCAAATCATATTTTCATTTACTCTTTTAAATCTGAAATTTTGATAAAACCTATAGCTGACCTATAGCTCATCTAATGCAATTAAAATTTTGAAAAAACTCTAATGGAATGTTTGTCACAATTAATCGTTTTTTCCACTTTTTGCACCATCCAAATGGCAATTTATTTCTCCATAAGTATTGTACTTTTGGAAATATTGGCCATTCCATTTCGTGTTTTTATTTTCCACCCTGACTGACCAACAACTCCAAAATTATAGAATTTATTTAAAAATAAATTGCAGGTTCGAATTTAGCGGTTCCAAATCCACATAAAACTGAGCAGTTTAAATTTTAAAGCAAATTTTTTTTAAATATTCAGGACCACTTTTCGGCTTTTAAAATGGTTTGGTACGCATCAAATGCGACGTATAGATTCAAAGGCGATGTATTCCACTTTTAAAAAAATTTACTAAGCAAGTGATTCTGAATCCTAATGTTAAATGCAACCGTTGGCTGTGTTGAAAGTTTTCCTATGTCTATTAATTCCTAATAATTTTGAGTTTCAACGATGTATTCCATTTAATATTACAAAACAAATCAACTCTATTCCCATTTTCCAATATGTTTGGACCAAAACAAACCTATTCCTATACAATTTCCAACGGCTTGATACAATTGATTAAAGATTGCCTTTAGGGACTAAAATAAAGGATGCTTAGCTGCAAGAGGTATCCAATTTATTAACCAAAAATTATGGCCTTGAGTGGAAATTAAATGAATCATTAAATTTTTATAAAAATAGGTATATGGGATATGAACGATAATAAAGAAGTTATAGATGGTAAAGAACTTATTTGTTTTATCAAATAAAAACTGATATGAACTATGTTTTTTTTTTATTAAAGCATTTTTAATCATTTTTTGTAATGTCCTGTGAATTGAATTTTTTTTTATGTAATTTTATTTCGAATAAAATATTTTGAAAATATTTTTTAGCTTTCTGTTGGTATTCAAAACCAATCTGTTCCAAACTTTAATATGCAAAATATATCTTTTCCATCATGGTAAAATTCAAACATACTTTGTTCCAGTATTAATTTTCAAAAATACTCTATTCCGAATTTCTTAATTAAATTAAAATTAATCGGCTGTAACATAATTTGCTAAGACTTAAAAACTAATTTTAAAAGTATATAATATAAGACAGGATAATGTATAAAAACATCAAATATATCAAAGCATTTCTGATAAAATTAGGAATCGCCTTTGAATCAAATATGCAGTCACAAATGTTCTCAGAAATGGACCAAATTTTGTATGGTGCTTGCTTACATCAAAGAGAACATTTTGGTGCTGTGGGCGCTCAATTCCAAGGAAAATGTAAAATTTTGGACAACCAAGATTACATAATCAAATCTATACACTAATGCGCAAGACAAAAACTTGTCCATCTTTTTTTACTATGTTAGAAATGGAGTACGACTTTAAATTATACACCATTAGAAAGGTATTCGTGTGTAGACACAAACTAAAAATTGTGTTAATATTTTGACTTTAAGCCAGGTAAAATGTATCCGGGTATGAGACGGGTTTTTTTTTTTGAGTCATAACTTTTTACTGGTCAAACCGTTTCAGGTGTTTTATATATCGTTCAAAAGGTAAGAAATGCACACAACTTCTTCTAAAGGGCATAGAAAGTTATTTCATCACATTCAAAAGCTATGGCCAATTTTCTAAGTAATTTTTTTTTTAGCAATTTAAATATTGTATCCGGGTATGAGACACCTAGAAAAATGCAATGAAAATATGAAATAAAAACCCCATGACTGTGTATTAGCACAAACTTTTATTCATTTTTCGTTACATTAGTATTGATATTAAATAGTTGCACTAGATTTTGGTTCGAAAGAAAAAATTTCCATATCGTTACAAATTTTGTATCCGGGTATGAGACACTTTTAAAAATGGAATTTAAACATATCATATTTGACAGTTTCACACGATTTGGGTTCGAAAAAAAAGTGTCTCATACCCGAATACATGACACTTTTTAAGAAAAGCTTAAAAGTAATGTTTTAACCATTTATATTTGCACAAACAGTCAGTAGTCAGATTGGCAATATTAATTTTGCATCATAGAAAAAAAAATAGACTGTCTCATACCCGGAGGTGTCTCATACCCGGATACATTCCCCTACATATAAATTTTTCATTATTATCAAAAAAAACAAAAAGCATATCACTGACTTCAGAATTTTAGTTTTGTTAATATTTCGCTCGAAATATGCCAGTGATGATAAACGAGCTTTCCTTCTTCGTACCAAATAGCAAAAAAAAGTACTTAAAGTGTCTAAAAAGTACCAAAATCATGTAATACATTTGTAGTCGAATTTTGAAAGCTAAGTAATTCTAGTATGTATTACTAAAATCGGAAACATCAATATTTTTTTCCTGTCCATTTCATGTGGAACACCCTTTAAACCTGTATTCACAAGAGTTTTATAATATTTTGAATTGAGACATCCATTTTGCGTATCTGAGAATGGCGCTTTTTTTTTGCATCAAAATCAAAACAAATGTGCTTTGGAAAATCTATAAAAATTAACTGCTTTTGCGGATTAAATGTGAACATTTATCTCTTAAAGAAAGAAAAAATAACAACTGCATTTGCTCCCTAAAAACTAGATATCTCGAAAACGAAAAGAGATATTGAAAAATTGTATGTAATTTTTTGAATTTATTTTGAGTCGTTTTATGTGAAAAAATAATAACATACTTAATTTTTTCCACTTACAATATTTTGGGACGTTTTAGAAGAAAACATTGTCAGACTGCGGGGCCACGAAAATCGTAGTCGTTCTGCCGCGTATTAAAGTATCTGTAGTCTACTTTTGATAATTCATCGTGTTTTTTCAATAATCTTCAGCTTTTTCAGCTTTTATTTAAGTCGTTATATATAAAAAAACAATCGCAAGCGAAAAGTTTTATTTAAAAATCGCATATGTATGGCAAGGCCTTTATTTTTCCTTAGACCGAAGAGATTTATAACCAAGAGATGCAAAGAAGCACTGGAGCAATTTTTTGAAGTTTGTGTTAGCCTCAGACGGTAGCTTTGACGAATTTGTGATGGCAAGATTCAGAAGGTTTTTTTTCTTATTTTTGAAAATTAATTTCAATACATAATCTGTTTCAAAACATTTGATAAAAGTCGTTTAGTGTAAATCACTCACAATATCGCAATATTCGATATTGAAAAATTCTAATCAAAAGTTATCGATGATGTGATATTTTACTCGCCTAATCTCTCATTTTCCGCCTTCAAAACGTAAAAATTTTGGAGAAAGTGAATTATATACTTATTTTCTTACTTATATTGAATCGAACACGAGATTTAGTTCATCTTATCAAAACTGATATATAGTTTTACATCATAATAATCCTGATTTTTAATCTTGAATATATAAAAAGTACTTAATACGAGAAAGAAGTAGCAAAATTACTACCAAAGTCTTGCTATCATCAACGCAAATCAGTTGTACGTGTCTTTTCGTAGCGAAGAGTCGCAGAAACGGAACAATTTCTGAAAAAAAAAAAACAACAGGCCCCAGAATTAAGTTGGAACCGCAAAAAACCTGCAGTGTTTTCGTAAAGTGCTTTTTTTTCTGTGAAGAAACTAGAAAAAATAATTTAAAAGAAAAGAGGGGAGAACCCCGTAAAATTTGCTTTATATGCTGTGCAATGCATGTGCATAATTTTGTGCATTATATATGTATAAGCTATGTATTAAAATCAAAGGTAAAACATACCGTCCCTTAGCTTCCAACACCGCCTAAGTCATTTTTAGCAACTATAAAGGAGACGGTGTTTAGGCGGTGTTCAGAGGGCAACCAACTTGCGGCTTCTGATTGACTGAAATCTACATAATGTGACGAATGAGCAGCTCTATCAAATACATTAAAATGTCAAAACCGCCAATTTTCGACTTCAGCGGTGTTGGAAGCTAAGGGATGAATATGCCATATACATGCATTTCTGCAGCATAACTTTTGCGTAAGCCATACAAAAAAATTGTCAAATTATAAAAACTGTGACTGACATAGTAAAAATTTCTAAAGCCTAATGGTAATTGTTGAATTAGAAGAGGAAAATCTATGTTAAATTTTAGTATTAAAATTTTGATTTAAAAGTTTTCATTACAAAGTTTTGATTCGTCGAATAAGTTTAATTTAAAATAAGCTTTGTGCAAATAGTTCAAATGGTTGTTTAAAGTTATTAAAACCTCTAAAAATTGTATTATTTAATATATACTTACATATGTATTGGGTGTACAACTTAAAAACCGGAATTTTTTAGCGAAATTTGATGCTTTATTGTGGAAAAATGTTACAATATATTTTATTCAAAGTATTGTCCATTGGAAGCTACAACATTTCCCCATCTTTCAAGCAATTTATGAATTCCATCCCAAAAAAATTGCGCCGGCTTGGCGGCCAAAAATGAATCTATCCAATTTCGGATGCCTTGCTCTGATGTGAAGCGTATTCCGGTGAGGGCGTTTTGCATCGAGCGAAATAAATGAAAGTCAGACGGAGCAAGGTCCGGACTATAAGGCGGGTGAGCCAAAACTTCCCATCCACTATTTTCCAAATAGTTTTTCACGGGTCTTGCAACATGCGGCCGAGCGTTGTCATGATGAAAAATTATTGCTTCGTGTCTGGTCGCATTTTCCGGGCGTTTTTCGATGATGGCACGCTTCAAACGTATTAATTGTGTTCGATAGAGGTCACCTGTGAGCATTACAGAGCATTACCTTGGCACCATGGATATTTGCCTTTGGCCGGGAAGGTCCTGGTTGTCCGGGCTTCATATATGAATGTTTGCGTTTCGGGTTGTCGTGATGGATCCATTTTTCATCCCCAGTCACGATCCGATGCAAAAATGACTTTTGGCAGCAGTTTTCTTTGCAAAAAAATGACCCAACAGAACCTCCCGCAAATGCTGACTTTTTCTCCAATTTCGAAGTTATTCATCGTGAAAAATAATAATGATGCACACAAGATAAAATTGATTTGTTGACTGATTTTGACAGCTGTCAAATGTACCTTTAAAATGACATATATATAAAGTTCGAGCTTTCACGATATTTGTTAGTACGGACATCCACCGTCAAATTCCGGTTTTTAAGTTGTACACCCAATACGTATAAAAGTTTTGTGTACAAAACTATGTACATCAAAGGCTGAGTTCCAGTTGTTAGCGCTAGCACCGTTGCAAATCGTCTTGCCGTAAGTTTTTTTTCGATGATTTTGATATATGTATATTAGGGTGGGCCGATTTGAAAACTGATCTCGGCTACCCCCTATGTGAAAGTTCATTCAATTCTATGAATATTAGCCCAAGGAACTATACCTCTGCGTTCAACTTTAGTTCGGCGCATTTTTGATCGAAAATTTTACCTTTCATCAATATTTTTTTTTGTTTTCATACTAAATTTTAAAAATTTTAATAAAGACAAAAGTAATGTCATTATATGATTTTTCTGGTATTCTGTCAGTAATCAATTAAATTGGCTTCTGTATACATAAAAGTTTACTTGTTAGTGTGGATTTGATGCTATATATTTAAAGAAGTGATATGGGTCAAAAAGCCGATTATTATGACCGACTTTCAAAATAAACGATTCATAATTTTGTATGAATTTTTTCAAACTAAACACCAACTTAGGCTGAAAGTTCATTCAATTCTATAAATATTTGCCCAAGGAACCATACCTCTACGTTCAGCTTTAGTTCGGCGCATTTTCGATTGAACGCAAGGTAAAATTTTCAATCGAAAATGCGCCGAACTAAAGTTGAACGTAGAGGTATGGTTCCTTGGGCAAATATTCATAGAATTGAAAAAACTTTCAGCCTAGGTTGGTGTTTATTTTGAAAAAGTTCATACAAAAATATGAATCGTTTATTTTGAAAGTCGGTCATTATAATCGGCTATTTGACCCATATCACTTTTTTAAATATATAACATCAAATCCACATTATCAAGTAAACTTTTTATGTAAACAGAACCTAATTTAATTGATTACTGACAGAATACCAGCCAAATCATATAATGACATTACTTTTGTCTTTATAAAAATTTTTAAAATTTAGTATGAAAATAAAACAAATATTAATAAAAGGTAAAATTTTCGATCAAAAATGCGCCGAACTAAAGTTGAACGCAGAGGTATAGTTCCTTCGGCAAATATTCATAGAATTGAATGAACTTTTACATAGGGGGGTAGCCGAGGTCGATAAAATTTCGTCCATACAATTTGGCCCACCCTAATGTATATACAATTTGATACTTTTTCAATATATTTACAGCCTATCATCTAATACGTTAACGTTCGTTTTTCAGCTAACGAAAGCAAGACGAACAAAAACTTATTTGGTAGCGCATAAAACGTTACGTAGTTTACGTCTTCGTTTACGTAAATGGCTATGTTTAATGACTTTCATTGACGGTTGTTGTCATTTTAAATATCAAAAGTAAATATTGTGACTTTTGTTTTTAATTTAAATGTACATAAATATTTTAAATTTGTATGAACATATTAAAATATATTTTCATATGAAAAAAACGGAAATATATTTTTCACAAAGTTGGTCAAGCTATTATTATACGATTCTAGGCTTAGGTTGTTGTTGAAGCCATTATTCACTCCGGAGGAGCATTCTTGGCCTATAAAAGTATTGCATGCGTCTCTCTTGGCTAGAAAATCTGCTTTTTCGTTGTTTTTATGTATGTCCCTCCTATGTAGGCGGGTGCGATAACATTGAGAACACAATTAGAGATTTTAGAGTCACTGACTGCAAAAATGGAAAGTTGGTGTAAGATACGAACTTCCACCAAATAATGTTTTGGAAACTTTACTTCCAGCGCGGCCGAAGGAGTTTCGCTCAAAAAATTCAAAAAGAACTTCACTTATCGGTTATCATGTCATGTTGACAGAATGGGCATTTGCCTTATAACATTTGGTCAAAGGGGAGAACTTGGAACATCTACTGTGTCATTGTCTGGCGCATGGCAGGCGCAGATTGAAAGCTCTTGGATAAATGTTTTTTAGTAACCTAGAAGAACTTTGTTAGGTTGGTCTTTGATCACTCAAAAGCTTGGCAACGGCTTCTAAAGCCTTTGCCCTCAAGCCAGATGTGGGCTAAAAACCATTTAACTATATACTTACATCTACGTGACTCAACGTCACGTATTACTATGGACCTTTTTGGTCTATGTGTGGCTTTTAAGTCGCCACTTAAGCTTAACCCAACTTAAAAGGTCGTCCATCAAAGGGGAGTAAGAATTCGTCAAATTGGAAAAAAAATTTAAAAAAACATATTCGTTGGCTGTTGGACAAAGATCCTTCTGTCTCCCTTACAAGCAGGAACTTGAAAAACCTACCAAGGTTCTGGCAAATACAATGAATGGTTCATACAAGATTTTGTACAATATTTTGAAAAATTTGTTCAAACGATGACTAGGAATCCGCATTTTTATTTTTTATGGAATTGGATTTTTTTTTATGTTTCTAAACAAAACGACAGAAAATTTTTGTCGTTTTAAAATTTCAGTTTTAAACGTAATTTGACAGAAAAATCGTTTTGTAGGATACACTTTGTTACGTAACATATAGGGAGTTACGTTATGTTTCGTTTTATAAAAAAACATAAATAAACAGCACTCGTTTTCGTTTTAGATGATATGAAACCTTGCTCAGACGAAACGAAAAAAAAGTTTTTGTCTTACATGATATGGCTGTTAATTACTTTAATAGGGCTATTCTGGCGTCAGTATTAGAGCTGTCAAACAGCTCACCGCAGTCTTCACTGCTACGAAAGTAGTAACGAAGATGTTTTGGTATTCTGGTTGCATTTAGAAAGCTCTTTTCCGTCTTTATGAATACGACTTTTAATACCTGCTACGTAGGAGGTCTTTGAGCGATCTTAAAGCTATTAGTTGCTTGCTGTCAGGTTTTTATTATGTGAAAAGTGAAGAACTATGAAAAATTTTATTTTATTGCTTGTTTATAATTTTTTATCATAAAACAGCTGGGCTTAATGTTAGATTATCGACAGTTAATATTTTCTTTTTAAACCTAATTTGGCTTATTAAGCTTTTAATTTTAAGAAAGAAAATATAATCAAAAATGTCTGGTCGGATCTACTTTCGGAGATATAGCCATCGAAAGATCAGGATATAGCTTTAATAAAAACCGGTATAAGTTCGGAACCCTTGGCTGGATTTTGATAATGTTAGTGTCATATGAAAGGTATTTTAACACACTACAAATTGTTGCACAAAAATTTCAAATCCGAGTCGACATTTTCGAGATATGGCGTATTTTCAAAAATTTTGACCAGCTTTTTCATTTTTAAAGCACTATTTTTCCAAAAAATTTCTGATTAACCTATAGTTTTTGTAACAAATTATGGAATCCTAATCAATTTCATTTGATTTGATATGCAATTTATACCTCATTTCCTTCATTAGCACATTTTTTTATAGGAAAACAAAAAAGTAAGCCACATAAATTTTCATGAACAACAACATTGGAAATTTGGAATTTTGCTAGCAAACTAGGTGATGCATATATTATAGACTGATCCGCGGCCGAAGACCATCGTGAAGTGGATTTTTGGAAGTCTTAAATCCGGAGCTGCGGCTGAAGCCGCCCACTTATCTCTACTCTTATGCCAAATAACTGTGGGAAAAAAAATCGGCCCGAATTTCAGAAAAGTCATTGTATCTCGAAAACTACGAGCCAGATTTAGTAAATTTTGTGTTCAGTTTTGTAGCTTATTAAATTACCTTTCATATGCCGTTTATGTTAATAAGACATTTTTGGAAAAATAGTGCATTAAAAACAAAAAAACTAGTAAAAATTTATGAAAATTCGCCATATCTCCAAAACCATGACTCAGATTTAAAACTTTTGCATATCGTTTTTATAGCCAGTTAAAATACCTTTCATATGACACCAATATTATTAAAATCCATTAAGGGATTCTGAACTTTTACCGGTTTTCATAAAAGCTATATCCCGATCTTCCGATGGCTATATCTCCGAAAGTAGATTTAACCAGAACTTTCTGTTGTTGTAGTTGTAATTAATTTTGAGGGCCCTATTTGGGCCAAAAAAATATAAAAAAAAACAACAACAGTTTTTAAAGTAAAATTGTTGCCTAAGATTTGGCAGCTGTTAAATTTTTGTTTGTGTGAGTGATAATGATAAAGGGAAAAACAAAATTATAACTATTTTGGTTTAATATTTGTTCTAATAGTTACAAAATAAAATAAAAGTTTGTGTAAAAACATGTAGCAACAATTTCTGCACAATATTATATGGCGGCGCGCAAGAACTTATTTTGCATGTCAAAATAAAAAATGGAACCCGGCATCTTGCCTTGCTTGCTATCTGTCAAAAGTCTAGAATCAAAACAAAGAATTTTGACATTTTCGCAGTTTAAGAAGAAGCAGCATTTGTTATCGCTGCAACCAGAGCAATTCAACCATGTTATTTTGCAGAATTTGACAAGTTCACCACGAAAGCTTTTGTGTGGTGAATTTATGAGCTTTTTCTAAAAGATTTCTGCGCCAGAATACCGAATGTCTTCGGGAATCTTAGAAAGTAATTCTGACATGTATTCAGAAAGACTTTCTGCTGTCTTAGCCAGAATAGCCCTATAAATTTCATAAAACTATATTATTAAAACTAATATATTGACTTTTTATATGGTTTAAATAAATAATGAATTAAATGGCTACATAAAACATGTACACATACATATAAGAAGTAATACTTATATAAAGAAAAATTAAAAGTAAGCATGCAAGGGTTAAACATAATTTAGGCATTGTTTCAAATTACATGCACTCTCTCAGTTAGTGTAATGTTTCATTTTCTATTATGTTCCTAATTCTTTTGTTTGTTTTTTTTTTTTTGAGAATCAAAATGAATAAAAAAATTGTTTTGAATTTGCGAATTTGATCTCTTTGTATTAGCTAATGTTATGGTTGGGATGGTGAGCAACTTTTTACTTTACTGGTTGGGAATGGGAGAGTAAACGAAGCAACATCATTTCCATGATTCGTATTGTGTAGATCTCTGGAATTTTTGGATTTTGTTTTGGTTATTTGATTTTTACCATATTCTTTTTTTGGCGCTCAGTTTCCCCATAGGAAAATTAATTTTGTTTTTGCTAACCACAAATTTAAGAATATTTTTTATATTAAATCGGTTTATTTAAAAAAATAAATAAAATAACTCAGTTGGCTAACAAGATCCCATCCCACCCGAAGAGCTTAGTCCAGGTCCGAACTAGCATGCACTAAGTAAGCCAATAATTACACAGTGCAACATTTTTCATGTCATTGACGGTGAACTAAAATCCGTTGTAAGGCGTCGAAAGTACTCGCCGAAACAAGTAATTCTGCCAGAGCGTTTTGCAAAGTTGACTCATATAAGGATTTTATGGTCATTTTTGCGATTTTAAGGCACTAGATGAATATTTTTCGGTTAAGTTTGTTCGGCATTTTTTTTCTTCTATACAATAGCTACAACATTGCTGAAGTCATCAAAACAATATCTCGGCTCGTTACCGAGATATAGCCATATGCAAAAATCGAAAAATCCCTCAAAATCCAATTTGAGGCAAAAAGTTGCAATTTTCAGCATTATAATTATAATTATCCAGCAGAAAATTGCAACTTTGAGCGATTTTGAGGATTTTGAGCTATTTTTCGATTTTAGTTCACTTTTCAACGGCAGCGTAATTCAACCAAAAAATCTCTTCTCATCGTGGAATTTTTGGTTGAATTACGCTGCCGTTCAACTTCTAAATTCGTCAAACCTACCACAATACAAAGCTCAAAAAATTGCTCCAGTGCTCCTTTGCGACTCTTGGTTATATATCTCTTCGGTATAAGTCTGCACTACAGAGTTAGTGTATGCAGCAATCGGTACAATTTAGAACATACCACAGTTTTAAATTCACTGAAAGGAAGGAATGGTGAATAGAAAATCTTCGCGTTCGTTGCGAAAGTCGCGTAAAATTAATTGCGTTCTTTTAATATTTTGTTTTTATTGTAAATTAGTTTTCGTTTATTAAAAATATGCTTCAATTTTAGTTTGTGTTAAATTTGTGTTATATTAGTGTTAAAATAGAATAAATTAATAATAGATGTAATTGTTTAACGCCGCGGCCGTGGACAACGAAAAAAAAAAATGTAATGAAAAGAAAAATAAAACCCATCCAGGATTAAATGTATTAATGCGGTAAGTTTCAAAATTTTTTTTTTTTAATATTCTTATTTTAATGAACTTTTTGTTCCCATTGATTTTGAGACGCTCTTTAATTGATTTGAAATTAATGATTCCAACTTAAGTTTACTTTAGGTCCCAAAGGCCGTTTTTGGTAAAAACCAAACTTTTCTCGTAACCTTATAATTCTAACAAAGAATGTGCAAACAAAAAGTGTCGCTCGGACCTGGTTTTGGAGATATTGATAGTCATCGCAAGATCGGCATATAATTTTTATGAAAAATAGTATAAGTTGGGAACCTCTGCATGGATTTGAAAAATGTTGGTGTCATATGAAAGGTATTTTATTATTGTGTAGTTTTTGAAGTTATTGTTGTTGTTGTTCTTTTGTTGCTGCTATTATTGTCAATTGCGCATCTGCTGTCATCTGTTGTAGTAAGGGCTGTTCATAAATTACGTCACACTTTTAGGTAGAGGGCGGTCTTGGAAAGTGTGATGTCACACAATTCAAATCGAAAAAATTTCGAAATTTTCAAGCATATCTTGTCCACAAAAAAACAAACAAGATTGAGACAAAATAATTGACGTGTTTAAAATAGAATGTGTAAGTAAACCTAAAATTAAAAAAAGAAATTGTTCAATTAATTTTAAGGCATAAGACGTCAGTGTGATGTCACAAATAGGGGGGCGGAGTTAATGCAATTGTGACAGTGTGACATGAGGGAGGTGGGGGTCCGAAAATCGTGAAATTCGTGTGACGTATGAACAGGCCCCTAACTTCCAAATTTCAAGTCAATTTCTTATGTTAATTTTTTTATTTTGCTATAAAAAATGTAATGAAGCAAATGATGTATTGAATAAAAGGATATAAAATAGGATTCCACATTTTGATACTAAAACTATGGGTTAGTAAGGTAGTTTTGGAAAAAATAAACGTTATTAAAATAAAAAAACAGGTCAAAGTTTTCGCCATACCTCCAAGACCATAATTTTTGTAGACACGTATTTGTAGTCTGTTAAAAAAACCTTTCATATTAAAATCCATTAAGGAGTTCAGAACTCTTACCGGTTTTTACAAAAACTATAATGCGATCTCCCGATGGCTATATATCTAAAACTGGGTCCGCGTTACACTTTTTATTGTTGTAATTACATAGTCCTTAAGGCAATTTTAGGAGTCGAAAAAAAAACAAAATCTTTTTTTCGAACTTAACCGTAAGCAGGATTTGTTTCAAACTTTTTTCCTTAAAGTACTAGTTTCGAATAGCATCCATGGCTTTTTCAAACACATTTTTTTTACAACCTGTTGAAATAGAAAAACGCTTTTCTTAAGTTTTATACCCTTTTCACACTGGCATCGAAAACGGATCGTTTTCCATATCATTCGTTTTCGAGGCAAAAATTACTTGAAAGCGACTGGTTTTCCATACAAATAAAACGCCAAACAAAACCGTATGAGAAGCTGTTTTCTACAAAAACGAGTCAAGTTGTCATCAAAAACAGGTGCAATTGTGAATAAATGTAGTAAATTAGGAACGTGGTAAATTTTTAAATGTCTTATTTGACATTATTTATTTAAAATATAAAAAATTAGTTTATTTTGGAATCTTTACAAAATATTCAACCAAATGTAAGAAATTAATTCGTGTACAACGCCACAAAACCGTTCGCGAAAAGCATTTGAAGGTACGACTACCAATTCATCAATGCAGCCAACTCTCGTCCGAGCCTGGTACAAAATTTTGAAATGCTTGAACATTATATCCCTAATTGGTTGTCACTCCTCATAGATGTTGAAGCTCTTCCAGCTGCCTTGTGCAGCAAAATGAGCTTCTGACATAAATCCTCCAAATGACTTTAGGAAATGGCAAGGCCAATAACCAACTCCTAGACATATTACAACGACAACCAAGACGAAATCGGTAAACACTGGGGGTATTGCTGTTTTGGGCCCAACGAGTTTGTATTGGCTTTGAAGCAGGGACATTAGTGTAATGTTTTATATTTGATGAAAAGTTTCATAAATGAATAGTTTGTCCAAAAAAAAACTTTTTATTTAATTTTTATATGTATTTTTTCGATTTGCTTTTTAATTTTCGGATTGTTATGACAGGAAGCTGACATCAGTTGTCATGGAAAACGAGAAGTTCAAGTGTGAATGCAAATTCAAACATCTCGTTTTAAAATCGAATGATTTGAAAAACGAGCCGTTTTCGATGCCAGTGTAAAAAGTGTATTAAGCATTTCGCGTCTACTTCTGACCACTGGTGAAATTTTTAATTAAATATTTTTGTAGAGTACATTAACCCATTATAGCCCAGTTTTTGAAAAAAAAAAGGAGTCATAAAGACCCATCAAATAGTATATAATGGACACAGATGTTCTAGACAAATTTTCCTTCCGTGATTTCATTTTGACCAAAATGTAGTTTTAGAGATTTACAGTTATTTGGAATTTCTAAAATACGTTACTATTGAGGATTTTAACTCGAATCAAGATGAAAATTTTGAGATATGCGACATATTCCGAGCATTTTAAACTATATTTTGGAAAAAGATCATAATGAAACTACATAAGAATAATTTTTAGGACATCTTAACCCATTATATCCTTTTTGAACAGTATAAATTTAAAACAAATTTTTTTCCATATTCAGGAGCACTTTTTGGTTTTTAAAATATTTTGGGATGCTTCAAGTGTTGTCTGAATTGGACCAAATTTTACATGGTGGTTATTTACATCAAAGGGAAACATATGATGCTATTGGAGCGCAATTCCAAGCAACTTTTTTTTCCATGTGGCATGTGCCACATATAACCTTCTTCCATAATGCTCCATATCTGATTATAAGGCCGTTAAACCTGATTGTCTGCATACAAAAAATTTGAAGATATTTTAAGCAAATTGGGTTCATTTACAAGATCTGAAGTAGTTTCTTCGTGCATAACTGTCATAACTTTTATTACAGTTTGCCCTATAAAAATTAATATTAACTGCAACTTTATTAATTACTCTCTATTTGTAAGTCTACCATTATTTTTCGCTTCACAACATTTCTGTTGAATATACTATATCCTTTTTTCTATACCTTAAAAGGGCACCCATACCATTTTTAACCCTGCACCCAGAATATATTCACTTTTTCCCTCCGTTTGTAACGCGAAGAAGGAGGCGTGGCAGGTATAGAAAAGTATGCATATAAATATATTCTTAATCAGCGTCACCTCCTGAGTCGATATAACTATGTTCGTCTGTCTGTCTGGCTGTCCGTCTGTGGAAATATTTTTTTCACGGGAAAAGTGAGGAATATAATTTGATGAAATTTTGCACATTGCTTCTATCGTAAAAGTTAACTCGAGGTATTGAAAATGAGCGAAATTGATTAGCGGACACGCCTTCCACCCATACAAAAAATATATTCAAAACGCTATATTAAAATCATATGCGATAACGCAACCAAAATATACATAATAACTAAAAATGATAAGTACAAGTTCTGGGCACCTACCACATAAGTAAAACTTTGAAAATGCTTTACTGAAAGCGTGTTTTGAGATGATCCAACCGAATTGCACTCATACACAGAAAATAGTAAATGCAAGCTTTTAGTAAAATCCGGGCGAAATCGAATAAGTGGGCGTGGCACTTCTCAAATAAGCAAAAGTTTCAAAATAAAAACGAACAACAAGAAAATCAAGAAAGCAAAAAAAAAAAAAAATAAAAAAAAAAAAAAAGCAGTTACAATTAGAACAACAAAATAATTAGCAACAAAGCAAAATAATAACAAAAGACAGTAAAAAATGCAACAACAATTAGAACAACAAATAATTAAAAATAATTAAACTAAAACAACAACTACAACAACAAAATTAACTAAGAACTAGTAACGGTGTAACCTTTAGCTTGGCCAAACATTAAATACCCCACACTGTAGCATTTTTTCAAATTTTGCTCATATGGGAGGTGCCACGCCCTCTTGTCCGAGTTCACCCAGTTTTTGCTCAGAGCGTGCATTTATAGTCCTTAGTATTTGAGTGAAATTTAGTTGGATTATCTCAAAAAACTCTTTCTTTTTGCTTATATGGGAGGTGCCACGCCCTCTTCTAAGAATTTGTTCAGTTTTTTTTTCAGAGCTTGCGCTTACAATTTGTAATATTTATATGTATTTTGGTTGCATTATCGTGAAAAAAACTCAAAAAGTTGCATTTTGAATATATTTTTTGTATGGGCGGTAGGCGTGTCCGTTGACCGATTTCGCTTATTTTCAACCCCAAGAGCTAACTTTGGCGACGAAGGCAGTGTACCAAATTGATTGAATTATCTTGCTCAGTTTTCCCAGAAAGAGCAAGTTATGTAGCTCTTTTGCTACACAAAACCCTTGAGTACTTTTGAAAAGCATTTGTGCTACAGCAAAATGTGTCAGAACTATGTTAGCATTTGTGTTCAAAATTTAAATAAAATTGACATTTTTATTTTGTTGTGCAAACTAATATTAAAATAAATGGATCTGCACGTAAGAAAAGCGTTAAGCTGAGAAGCCACTTAAAACTCTTTTGAACAACTTTTGGAAGCTTTTCAATATTTCGTGGTATGTTTATAAATTTTGATTAATAATTTTGACAGTAAATTTTTTTAGTTTTCAGAAGGGAACAGAAACTTCTCTTTAGCCTACTTCATGAACACCGTTAATATATTTAAACCAGAAAGTAGTTAGTTCCAAAATAATTGGAATAAAGTCAATATTTTTTTTGACTAACCATTATCTAACATGTGAGTAGCTAACCAGTAAGTAGTTAGTTGAAAAAACATTCAGATATAGGGAGCACTCAATACTTTGCAGGACATCGCTATGTTAAAATTGTCAACAAAACAATTTAGAAATATACTATAGATGTACTTATAAAATAATCAATGCTAAATAAGTTATTAGTGATATCAATTTTCTGCAGGGTAATGATGAGTCAACCAATACCAAAACCATAGTAGTCTTGGCCTTCAACATTTAAGGTTTAGACTTAGTTTTTATATTGAAATTTGGTCTTGGGCATTTCTATAGGTTTTGGTGTTGGTCTCGGTCTTAGTCATGATTTTTTACTGCTTCTGGCATTTATTGCCAAAAAAAAAAAAATCTATTTCGCCCGGTGGAAACGGGTAGAAATATAAAAATTCGCGGTATAATTGCAAAATTTTTGAATCGTATTTTTATGTTTGAAGGGGCTTTGATCCCCTTTCTAACTAAAAATTATCACAACTAAATAGCAGTCTTGTTCTTGATTCTCATGTTGAGCAAAACCAAGACCATAGCAATTTATGATTTATCATGGTTCCAAATTCTTCACTTTTTGAAATAAAATAAACTACTGTTTTTTTTTTAAGTATCAACTTACCAATAATGATGATGATATCGATGAAGAGAATTTTTTTCCACTATTTTTAATGTGTGCTAATGTTTTTTTGTTTAATTTTAATAAAATTTATTTTTTATTTAATGTGTTAAATTTTTGAAACTTATTTATTTTTTTAATTAAAAGAAAAATTTTATTTATTTGAATTTTAAATTACGTACTACTTAAAAAATTTCAAAGCTTTTTCAATCAAGTTGCTAAATTATAAAGTGGCAAAGAATATTATGTTAAGTTAAAAAGTCATTGTTTTATCTATAAAAACATATGTTCAAACTTGTGTTACACTTATGGCCGTTTTCTTAATGTCTGGTTAAGAATTAATCACAGCTTTAACCGACAATTTTCAGTGTAAATTTTGTTAAAGTTTTGCCCTCAATTTTTAATGAATTTAAATCGAATTGGTCTATCCTACTTTTCAATCGCTATAATTTAAATAAAACTTTAAAGAGTACTACTGATTCGCATTCCTAAATATTTTTACTAATTTATATCGTCGTGCAGACTTGATTTTTAAGTTCTGATTGTACAAACAAGTATGCCTTTTCCGTGGTATAAAGTACTTCTCCTATTACTTCAAATAACCCAACAAACAAAAACGTTTGGAAAATAACTTATTATACGTTTATTGAAGCAAACATTTTGTTTGAAATTAACTTGCAAAATGTTTGGAAATTCTTGAATTTTAATTATTTAATAATCGAAACTGGACCCTTCATAGCAAGCTTTTGAAAATAATTTGGAACAAGCTTATTACAAATGTTTTTCTGCAATAATTTCCAAATGCCTTAATTAGTGTTTATGAAGTTCACTAAACAACATTTTCCAAACATTTTAATATTTAATTAAAAATAAAAAAAAAAAAATATTTCCTGAGAATCGAACCTATGACCTTCAATTTATGAGTCGACAATCTTATCAACTGACCTAACGTGCCTGTTATGATTCAAATGCCTTGTGTTTTACTTAGTTCGATAAATCATTGAAAAAAATAAAATTAAAAATTTTTCAAAAGTATGGAAAACGATTGCCGAAATATTTGGAAATAATTATTTTCCAATTGTTGATTTTAACCTTACAAATCAATTGTGAAAATTCTTAAAAAATAACATTTTCCAAACGTTTGAAAATTGGTTATGAAAATATTTGGAAATTAACTTTTTCCAAGCGTTAAAATTGAAAAGGTTATAAAGTTGTTTGTTGGGAAGTGTGTCTTTTACAAATACTAATAACATTGTGTGGCGAAAACTTAAAATTTTATTTTAAAGCTTTTACGCTCATTCAATTGCAAAAAATCCTTTGCCGTGTCACGCCTTTACTGTGGATATTTTGAAGTTTACTATAGAAGGGAAAATTAAAATTATAACTTGTAGTTTGAAACTCTGTTAAACTTGGTCCAAACCCGACGATAAACGTCGTTGAATGTTTCCTCAGAAATTTTAATATTTTTTTATTAATTTAAATTTATTCAATTCGCCTTCTTGTTCTTTTATGTATTTTTATTCGAATTTTTAAATTTATTAAAGTGACAACAAAATTTGAGAATGAATAATAATTTAAAATTTCCTACAATTTGAAAATACAATTTTTTGTAGAATACTTTTAGGATTCAAAAGTAAAATAAACAAAGTATAAAATTAACAAGTGTGAGTATTAATATGGTCAAGGGCGTACGCAGGATTTCATCTAGGGGGGGGGGGGCAAACTCAAATTTTGCAAACCTTTGTTTTTTTTTTTTTTGAGAAATTTCAATGTAAGAGCTGTATATTTTTGTGCACTAAAATATTGAATAAAAGTTCATAATATAGTGCGGGCAAATTAAGTATTCATGTTTGAAATCATTTTTTAAATTTTTCATATCAAGTTCAAATGAAACACTTCGTTTTTGGTATATATTTTGTTTCAAATAAATTTTTTTAGAAATTTTATTAAATAGCGCATATAATTGCAAACATTTTGAGCTTATGTTGAGCAAAATTGAATGAAATTTCCAAAAGATATTAAGGTTTTAGTGCTGTAAGGACATTTTGATTTCTTTCAAAAATTTTTATTTTTGATCCACTCCGCGATGTCCTTCTACAAAGGATGATGAAAAGTTATCAAGAGCATCTTTAAAATGTTCAATGAGCGTAGAGTGTCCAATGGAGGCTGAAAAATTGGATCTGTTGACTTAGGCTGAAAAAATTCTCATCATCCTTATTGCACCAAATCCTTAATATCTTTTGGAAATTCCATTCAATTTTGCTCAACATAGGCTCAAAATGTTTGCAATTATATGCGCCATTTAATAAAATTTAAAAAAAAATGTATTTGAAACAAAATATATGCCAAAAACGAAGTGTTTCATTTGAACTTGATATGAAGAATCTAAAAAATTTGTGATATTTCAAACTTTTTCCTGCTATAATTCAGTCAATTTTGGTCGGAGCTTAATCATTAGTATACTTGTGCGAAGCAACATTAATTACTCTTTATAAGCTTTTAAAGAAATGTATAGTGCAGGCAAATTAGGTAAAAACAGGTATTCATTTCTAATTTTGTTGAACATGCACCGATTTTGATCCGACAGGGCTCATTTTGTTCGTAATAAAATTTTGAACAAAACCAACACATTAGTTTTTTCCGGCCTTTCCCCAAAATTTCTTTAGTCCCCCGTGAACCCTCAAAATCGGGTAAATTCAATAAAACTGTTCTAAAATGCTTATAAATGGAAAGTCATGCTATTCACGGGGTTCTCTAGATTGCTGAATCCAAATACGACGTTGGAAAATGAAAAAACTCAAAATGACGCCCGGAAAACTGGGTTCATACCCATTTTAAGCACCAAAAATGGGAAAAAATCTTTACAAGGGGTTTTAGCCTAGAAGTCTTGTTACATTGAATATATATTGTTTTTTATACTATAAAAAGTAAAGTTTACCAAAAATTTTTTTGTGTTTTTGATTTGTTTATTATTTAAGCAATAACTATAAAAAGTTAATACAACACAAAATTAAAAATATTTGTAACATTTTGCAAACCATTTTTTCTAAACTAATTTGAGGTCGCTGAACACGAAAACCCCAATTTTTTTTTTTCCTTGCGGCCGTTTTCGAGTTATTCGTTAATTTATAATTTCGAGGTTATAGCTTCATTTACATCAATATATTTCTATGACGCCAAGTTCGATCAATTTTATTTTTCCACGCTTACAAAGAGTGATTAATGGCGCTTCTAACAACTATACCAATGATTATGCTTCGAACAAAATTGACTGAGTTATAGCAGAAAAAAGTTTGAAATTTGACAAATTTTTGAAATTTTTCACATCAACTTCAAATGAAACATTTGGTTTTTGGCATAAAATTTTTTTAAATACTTCTTTTTTAGTAATTTTATTAAATGGCGCATATAATTGCAAACATTTTAAGCCTATGTTGAGCAAAATCGAATGAAATTTCCAAAAGATATTAAGGTTTTAGTGCAATAAGAAAGATGTGAGAATTTTCGAAATGTTCGGCCTGAGCCAACAGATCCAATTTTTCAGCCTCCCGATAGGACATTCTACACCAATTGAACACTTTAAAGATGTTTTAAGTAACTTCTAATCATTCTCTGTAGAAGAACATTGCGGATTGTATCAAAAATATTAATTTTTGAAAGAAATCGAAATTTCCCTATTGCACTAAAACCCTAATATCTTTTGCAAATTTCATTCGATTTTGCTCAACATAGGCTTAAAATGTTTGCAATTATATGCGCCATTAAATAACATTTCTAAAAATAATTATTTAAAAAAATATGTGCCAAAAACAAAGTGTTTCATTTGAAGTTGATGTGAAAAATTTCAAAAATTTGTGAAATTTCAAACTTTTTTCTGCTATAACTCAGTCAATTTTGTTCGAAGCATAATCATTGGTATACTTTTTAGAAGCGCCATTAATCACTCTTTGTCAACGTGGAAAAATAAAATTGATCGGACTTGGCGTCATAGAAATATATTGATGTATATGAAGCTATAACCTCGAAAATAGAAATTATCGAATAACTCGAGAACGGCCCCAAGAAAAAATAAAAAAAATAATTGAGTTTTTCGTGTTCAGCGACCTCAAATTAGTTTAGAAAAAATGGTTTGCAAAATGTTACAAATATTTTTAATTTTGTGTTGTATTAACTTTTTATAGTTATTGCTTTAATAATAAACATATCCAAAGCAGAAAAAAATTTTTGGTAAACTTTGCTTTTTGTAGCATAGAAAACAAAATCCCACCTCGACCGTATAAATTCATGCACTGTAACGAAACTCCTAGGCTAAAACCCCCAGGTTGTCCACTATAACGATTTTTTTTTCATTTTTGGTGCTTAAAATGGGTGTATACGCAACTTTCCGGGCGCCATTTTGAATTCTTCCATTTTCCACCATCATATTTGAATTCAGCGACCACGACAACCTCCTGAAGAGTATAATTTTCCATTTTTAATCATTTTAAAACAGTTTTATTGAGTTATTCGGATTTTTGCGGATTAACGCAAGATTAAAAATCGTTTGGGGAGAAGCTGCAAAAAACTAATGTGTTGGTTTTGTTCTAAATTTTATTACGAACAAAATGAGGATTGTCGGATCATAATCGGTGCATGTTCAACAAAATTAGAAATGAATACCTGTTTTTACCTAATTTGCCAGCACTAATAACTTATGAAGGTACTTAGATAACTTTCTAAATAAAAATTTGCTTAGGTAAATTATCATTATACATATCACATTTCTAAACTAATTTGAGGTCGCTGACTCCAAAAAACGCATTAATTTTTTTTCCGACGATCCGTTCTAGATACAATCGACACTTTCGATTTTTGAGGTTATAGCTCTAATTTTATAAAAAAATATTTCGAGAAACCCTATTTTGATCGAATTTTTTTATACACTATTTTAAAGAAAAATTCTTACGCTTCTTTTAAATGTATCAATAACTAAAATCATATTTAAATTGGTTGAGTTAAAGTTAAAAGTTAAAACTGAGCGAAAAGTTCATTTTCATAGTAATTTTTTTACAATTTTGCAATATTTTTTATATTTTTATTTATAAGTGTATTTAATTTTAAATATTTTAAGCCCAAATTTACTAAAATCAGATTATATTTTAAAAAGTTATTAAGGTTTCAGTAAAGTAAGACCATTTTGATTTTTTATCGGAAAAATAATCAGGTACAATAAACTGGGTCGATTTTTATAAAGCAAAAAAATTGTATAATGTTTAAAATGCTTAGAATCGTACAAAGTACACGTGTGAATTTTTTTAGAGTTTTTGGAAATTTTTTTTTTCTTTTTCTTTGACCAATTTTTGAAAAGTTTAAAAAGGTCTGAAAAAATTTATAAAATACTTTGATACTACCTGCACAAAAAATTTTAAATTTTTTAACGCAGCATTTTTTGCAAAAACATAGTCTTTAGTTTTAAGCAGCTTTGGGTATCCCTTCTGAGAAGAAAAAAAAGTTATGAGCAAAAAACATTTTTTTGTACCTGTTTATTTTTTCGATAAAAAAACGAATACTTCAGTGAAACCTTAATAACTTTTTAAAATATTATCCGATTTTACTTTCAAATTGTTTACAATTAAATAAATAATTAGTATAGTAAAGATAAAAAAAGTGTATTTGTATAAACTATTGTCCAAAAAAACGTGTTTTATTTGGCTTTAATATGAAAAGTTGTAAAAACTACTGTAAAAATGAATGAATATGATATACTTGTAACTCTAAAGCTAGAGCTAGGGTGGGGCAGCTGCCCCCCCTTGCGTACGCCCTTGAATATGGTAGTAAAAATATTAATAAAATTCGTAATTAAATAATAGAAGCTCGCTACAAATTTCCAAATGATTCATAATTTTTATTGCATTTATTATGATAACTTTGATCTAAGGACTGCGATCGATAAAATTGTCCGATACATTTTATCCAATAACTTGTTTCTAAATTATTCAATTTTAAAATTTTTTTCGCAGTGGGCTTTGCAATGAATGCACCAAAATTTTTTGTTTTCAAATTTTTTCCCTAGTCCGTCATATTTACTTAAAAATGGCAAACGAGCTAGAAGTTCGAAAGTCAACAATAAAAGTCCCGCGGTGGACTATTAATAGAATTGCTCAGAATAGCAAAGTTAATATGAAATTGGTATCAAGAGAGACTTGGATGTCTTTCGAAAGCTATGTTATGGAAGAAAAAAAGACGTTCATGACCAAAACAAAAAGAAGAAAAAAGTCGCAATTTCAAAGAAGAACCCAAACATTTCATGCAAAAAACTGGCACAGAAAGTGGAGTGTTCCAAGATTTAAGTTCGCAAGGCCAAAAAGGAGACTGATTTGAAGACTTTTAAGGTTTAAAAAGTTCCTGATAGAAATGCTATGATGAACACGGAGGCAAAGCAGTGCGCCATAAAATTAAAATATTAATTTTTTCGAAAATTCAAATGCTGCATCATGGATGACGAAACGTATGTTCTATCCGATTTTCCGCAGCTTGCAGGCCAAGAATTTTACACTGCAGACTCGTGGAGGAATGTGGACAAAAAGTTCAAGCCAAAAAAGCAGTCAAAATTTCCTTGGTTTGGCAAGCAATCTGTAGTTGTGGCAAAAGCATCTTGTCATTATAGTAAAATGGCTTTGGAGTGGTACTCAAAAAATAATGTGGTTTTGCAGCCTCGTGAAGCAAATCCGCCAAACAGTCTAGAACTCAGGCCAACTGAAAGATACTGGGATTTAGTCAAAAGGGAGACAAAGGCAACAAAAAAGTTGCCAATGATGCTAAAAATTTTCGAGGAAAGTGGTGTTCAGTAGCTATCAAGGTATCAAATAATACCTTAAAACCCTTATTGAAGGGGTGCCAGAAAAGGTAGAAAAATTTTTGGGAAAAAAATAATATTTAAATTTTAGGTACGCAAAAAAAAATTTTAATAAAATGTCGGTTCAAAATTGGTTTTCATTTTTAAAATCGGACAACTACTTAGTTCCAGAGATTTTTTGAATTTCGTATCTGACAATTTTATTGACCGCAGTCCTTATTTCATAATTTGCGGCCTGGGAAGATTTATTTGTTTATTGATTAATGGACAGTGTGTCCAATAGGCCGGGTAGATGAAAAATATTTGGAAGAACAGCCCCCCCATTTGAAAGCTTTCTTTGAGAGTACCGTAAGCAGGGGTGACTTTGATACAAAAAAACAGAATTTCCAAGTTTAGGAGCCTATAATTTCAACAATTTTAATAAAATTAATGGTTTTATTACTCTTAATTTTTCGTGGGGGTTTCAGCTTTAATGTCATGTAATATAGTTTATACGAAGTAATTACAACTATTTTAAAATAATATTTTTGTAAGTGGGTTAAAGTCACCTCAAGGGTGGTGCGACTTTGACCGAAACATTTCATTCATTGATTTTACATGCTATACCTTTAACGATCCAAAATCAGGGTATAAGGTTTTGAAAACGTAAGTTCATTTTACATTTTGGCATATTTATATAGGCAATCGGCCTAGGCAATGGGATGTTTTCAAGGACGAGATTAAAAAAAACTAAAATTTTTGATAAATGCGGTTTTAGCCTTTGGTGAGCTTTACTTATTGGTACATTAGTTACATCAAATATCAATACTAATATTAAAAGATAAGCAGAACTTAAAAAATCCACAAAAACAAGCTTAAAATCGATTGATAATTAGAAAACAAAAAAATACTCGATTGAAAAAATTTAAAAAACGAAAGAAGTTCTTAGTAGGTAACTTTAAAAATGCCTCATTTGTTAAAGGGATTTTGCAAAATTTCGCTAAATAAATAAAAGCAAATATTCTTTCTGGGCAGCCAATTGTTTTACAAAGATAAAAAGGAAAATATAATATCACTTTGGCAAAAGACTAGACTTTATTTTCACTAAAGTTCACCATACCTGGTGTTTTGGGCGTTAATTTGGCCCGAGTTTGGGTTTCTTTTAAGCCAGCCTTACAATACAAAGTTTTTTGGGGGTGACGTTCGACCGGTCCAAAGTCACCCCAAAAACATTGTTTTCTAACATACTCTCATATAAAAATGCATTAAAAATACTTAGAGGCAAATATATCCACCAAAGTCGATGGATTAGGGAAGAAAATTAAATTAATAGTTCTAGTGATACCACTCACATAACGCCAGCAATTTTCCTTCTAGTCAATAAGTTGTAATTTTCTGAGTGTTAAAAAATCCGGCATAAGACGACTTTTAGAAAATGCAACAATATATCCGAAAGTTCGCGCTCAAATCAAATATTGAAAACAGACGCTAAAAGCCAATACCTCAAGGATACTGATTGACCCAACACAAATCGGTAACTAGTCTTTGGAGTGATAATATTACGATTTTAATCTTTTTTTTCTTGCCGGTTAAAGTCGCCCCCGGATGTCAGTCACCCGTGCTTACGGTATCTAGGAAAGAAAAAAAAAAAAAAAAAAATTTTTTTTTGACCACTCTAAAAACAGCCAAAATCGTTTTTTTTCTATAACTTCGGCAGGTGATGTCCGATGTTATATCGTTGTGAAGGGCTTAATTGGGCCTTAATTAGAACTTTTTGGGTGAAATGTAAATATATTTTTAAGGCTTTAATTTTATAAAGAAAAATGGCTTTTAGGGAGTTACGGACCAGAGAAACTAGCAGAATATGACCTCGGAGGTTCAAACAAGATGATAAAATTTAGGTCTAATTAAGCCATTAACAAAAGTATATAATTTTTAAACATCAGACATCACCTCCCGAAGAAATGGAAACAGGTACATTTTGAGTGTTTTTACAGTGACAAAATCTATGCAGAACGTTGCATGAAACCATCAATTGTTAAGCCTCCCGTTAATACAATTTGACTAAGCATATAGCCCAATACTCAGAAATCCAAATAATTCAGATTTCGACAGAGATAAAATCCGTCAAATTTTCTCGATAACAGTTATGAATACGCTTTGCTTGATGGGATGCTGCAGAGTCTTTTTAAAAACTGAAATACTTGTCTACTTTTAATATCCTGGCGTGTGGGAGAAGATGCTTTTGTAAAACGTGTTGGTATCAAATTTTACACCTTGATCAACGCATAGTACAATGTTCAATTTTGAATTATTTTCAAGACGCAATATCTCATGAACGGTAAGTCTGACGAAAAAACAGTTTGAAGACACTCCTTTAGGGAGTTGAACGTTTTACAAAATGCGAGAAAAGTTTTTTTCTACAACGAACCGTTTTGGAGATATTTTGAAAAAACGGTTTTTTTTCTAAATTTCTGGTTTGCTAAAAAAATATCTCCTTAACTATAAGCCATATGAAAAAAAAAGCAATACGTAACTTGAAGTGCAAGTAATTCCCTATTTTTACTTTTAACGTGTGACTCACCATTCATGAGTTATCGTAATTTTAAGCTCAACACATAACTGTGCCTGTTCAGAAGCGGCATGCATAATTTAGAAATTTTTTTGAAATTTTGAATTAGGATATCTCCTGAGTTATAAGTCGTACGAAAGCAGTTCGAAGGTCATTTTTGTAGAAAGTTTTATAAGCTACAATATTGTACCACAATATTTTTCTCTAAATGTAACCGTTAAAGAGATATTTGTAAAATACTGATTTTGGACGCCAAGAGATTTGGTTTGCTATTCTTTTTGGATTTTGACGTGAGCTCAAGCCTGTGGAAATATTTAGTGAATGCCAAATAGCATTTGAAGTTAATGCGTCATCCCTCGTGACTAATATAGGCAGGTCATTTTTCTGTGGAGGAACAACCTCGAGAAGGCCGCCCTAAATCTTCGACTGATTATGCAAGTGTAGCGCTGGTGAAGTCTCAAATTGACGAAGATCCAAGATTGACCCAGGAAATCATAGCTGAGGAACTGGGCTTGAATGCCATGACTGTATTGCGAATATTAAAAAATGATCTTGAATACACGAATAAATTCGCACGATGGGTTCCTAGAATTTTAAGTGTTGCTAAGTATTTTCTTGAAAAATTCTAAAACGTAGAGTCTAACACTTTCAAGAAAATTGTAACAGGTGATGAAACATGGTTTTACAAGTACGACCCTGAAACCAAACAACAATCCATGCACAAAAGTCAGCAACAAAAGAAATGGTGTCAGTTTACTTCACCAGAGAGAAAATTGTAGCTGCTATTTCTTTGGAAAAAGGTCAGACAGTTTTCCAAAATTTATTGGGAAAACACCAAAAAAAGAAGCTACGCCGCTACTTTCTACATCACGATAATGCTTCAGCGCATACTGTTGAAAAAACGACCGATTTTATTGCGCTTTCAGGCATCGAAGAAACTCGTCGAGCGCCTTATTCCTCGGATTTAGTGCCTTGTGACTTCTGGTTGTTGAGGAAGAGTCTTCAACAACAATGTAAAAATAATAAATGCGGTTAATGATGAAATTATAAAACTGCAAAAAGCCGATTTTGAAGGCTGTTTTTTAAGATGGATTTATCGACTTCAAAAATATATCAAAAAAAAAAATGGCGATTGCGTTGAAAAAATACAAACAGATGAAGAATAAAGTTATGAATTTATAAAAATTTTTATTCAGTTTTTTTCAATTCTACGAAGCGAACTTTTTTTAGGCCCCTCGTACACTTAAAGCAAGTAATATTTTTTTTAGAAAAGAAAATGCTAATAATTTTTGATTTGTTTGCTTGTCATATCTTTTAAACTAATTTAGGGTTGCTGAACACGAAAATAGCTTTTGTTTTCGATTTTTTAAGGCCGCTCCAGCATAGACAATCGAAAATTTCAAGCTCGCCACCCAGGAAAAAATTTAAATCAAGTGAACTTCAACTAGTAAGGGTGTAACTTTTGGCCTGGCCAAACATTAAATACCCTACACTGCAGTATTTTGAAAATTTTGCTTATATGAGAGGTGCCACGCCCTCTTGTCCGAGTTCACTCAGTTTTTGCTCAGAGCTTTCATTTATAATTTTTAGTGTCTGAGTCAAATTTGGTTGAATTATCTCAAAAAACGCTTTCAGTATAGCGTTTTGAAGCATTTGCTTATATGGGAGGTTCCACGCCCTATTATTCGAGTTTTCTCAGTTTTTCCTCAGAGCTTGCGCTTACAATTCGTAGAATTTATGTGCGTTTTGGTTGCGTTATCGTGAAAAATACTCCTAAAATTGTATTTTGAATATATTTTTAGTATGCGCGGTAGGCGTGTCCGTTGACCGATTTTGCATATTTTCAATCCCACGAGCTATCTTTGACGACGGAGGCAGTGTACCAAATTTCATTGAACTATCTTGCTTAGTTTTCCCTAAATGTGTATTTCAGCACACAGCCAGCCAGCCAGCCACCCAGCCAGCCACCCAGCCAGCCTGCCAGACAGACAGACGGACATGGCTATATCGACTCAGGAAGTGACGCTGATCAAGAATATGTATACTTTTCTATATCTGCCACGCCTCCTTCTCTGCGTTACAAACGGAAGGACAAAATGAATATACCCTGGGTGTAGGGTATAAAAAGGTGTTAAAATGTGCTATGAAGTAGTCTTGTAAGATTTAAAGGAAAATCATACTAGACCATTTCATATAAAGCTAGCAAAAAAATTTCTTGCTTCCAATAAAGTAGAAATAATTAAAATACTGCATTTTTCCAATTTTGAGAGCAGCTCTATACATTAAAAATTAATATTTTTAATTAATTTTTTCTTTTTAATTAATTTACACTTAATTTCCTACAATATAGGATTTCCCGAACATATATTCCACCCTTTAAAATTTACAAAAAATCATGAACATTTTCTTAAAAATTGCTATTTTTGTATCAAAACAGCAACAAGTTTAATTTTTAGACCGAAATCTTCTAAGAAGATAATGTTGGCCTAGATATTCTTTACAAAGGTTGACTTAAAGACATCTCCGAAAAAACCAATAGTTTCGAAGTTACGGGCAGTTAAAAAAAATTCCCTTGTTTTCAGAACATTTGTCAAGCTTTGATCGCAGACCGGCTGAAACCTTATTTTATGAATATGAGCGGGAAGCAAACAAAATCACAACTTTACACATTTCATATGTATATCTCGTGATCATCCTTGAGTTTACGGAAAAACAATATTCGCTCGGAGGGGGCCTGGTATATAATTACCACCGGGCCCGGATTTTCTCTCCACGCCCCTGTGCATAAGTGTTAGAGTCGATGGGTATTGAGATGGGGATTATGCACAAGTATAAGCGGATTAAGACTGCTGATGCGGATTAACGCTGTCGTCTGTCTATCCTATTAACCTTTAACATCTCCATCTACTGCAAGAGATGCCCCAGCGAGAATCGTGGAATAGAAATACGCTTAAAGAAGAAAAAATAGCTGTATTAAGTTTAATATTTTATTTATTATATAAATTTCAATTGTATATCATACATAGGTACTTCTAAACGTACTTATAACAAATCTTAAGTGTACATATGTATGCATAACGCAAAACTTAAATCAGAACAAGCTGTGTGACATACATTATTATTGGTCTAGTTGAAAGAATATATACGTACATATATAACGTTTTTCTTTTTTCAATCCAATTCAAGAGTTGAAGCCTACATACATGCGCTGCATTCATAATTTTCAAAATTTCTCTTTATGTATGTAATTAGTAAGTACTAAGTAAATACAAATACAATTATGTACTTACAATGCTAAATACAATTACTAAGTAAATATACTATAGCGACAATTTATATGTGTGACTTACTATTTAATTTGAGATTTTTCTTTAATTTGTTTCAAAACAATTTAATTAAACTTTAGTGACTTTACTAGGAATTACAGTATTTGCTTAAGTTAATACACAAAAAATACTTACATATACACAAGTACGAGTATTTACTGTAAGTAGCTATTTGATGAAAACTGTACAACATTCCTATTTAAGTCGTGCGCAGACGACCCTGTAGGTATTGAATACCGCATGACTTTAATTTTTTTCATATTTTTATTTTTTATTTGTTGTAACCACAATTATTGTTAATGTTAACTAGCGCTATGAAAACGTTGGAAAAATACTCAAAAATTTTAATTAGTTACCTCTATACTCATGGGGCTCTGTAGAGTAAAAGAGGTATAGTTAGTAATGAGTTTTGAATTCAAAAATTTTTTTTTCTTTTATTTTATGATCTCGAAGATTTCTATTATGTTTAACATTTATTACTTAAAGCTAGCATATAAAACAGAACCTACACATATTTAGTATGTTGTAAGTAATGCTATTCAAAAATCTTTTTGTTTTTTTTTTAATTCTCATTCGAAAACTTTGTACAAATTTTAAACTATTTTCTTTATACAGGAACATTTTAATTAGTATCCAAACGCTAAATACTATCTACAATTTTTATAAAATTACAACTACAGTTTATTAAGTATTTAAAAATAATCACATTTTTTTATTTATTTTTACTGTCTCAGTGTAGGCTTAAAGAATTGTAAATTATTAAAAAAAAAGAATTGAAAAAAAAAATTTTTTTAATTTTAATTGCGTCGCACTGTTCGTACTCCTTTCTTGTTACCTGCCAAATCTTAGAAAAAAAAAATAAGTCGATAAAAACTGCTTGGGATGTTCTTTAGGGAATTGAACCTAGCATGCTTCCTTCTCCATTTTTTTTTATAGGCAATTCGAAGCTCGTATAAAAAATGTTTGACAAATTATATGACAGCAATATTTTTCAATATCCATCCAAAGATTACCAACTTATACCGGGTTTTTCTATAAGTTATATTAGGATCTTCTGATGGTTATATCCCTAAGACTAGATCCGAGCAAAACTTTTTAGATTGCATATACTTTCTAAGAACTTAAAGTTTCATATAAATAACAAGGTTAAGAAAAACTAGTAAGGGTGTAACTTTTGGCCTGGCCAAAAAATAAATACCCTACACTGCAGTATTTTGAAAATTTTTCTTATATGGGAGGTGCCACGCCCTCTTTTCCGAGTACCCAGTTTTTGTTCAGAGCTTGCATTTATAGTTTTTAGTGTCAGAGTGAAATTTAGTTGGATTATCTCAAAAAACTCTTTCAGTATAACATTTTGAAACTTTTGCTTATATGGGAGGTGCCACGCCCCCTTTTCCGATTTCACCCAATTTTCGCTGAGAGCTTTCATTTTTAATTCTTAGTGTCTGAGTCAAATTTGGTTCGAATATCTCAAAAAACGCTTTCAATATAGCGTTTTGAAGCTTTTGCTTATATGGGAGGTGCCACGCCCTCTTGTCCGAATTCGCTCAGTTTTTTCTCAGAGCTTGCGCTTACAATTCGTAGTACTTATGTGTATTGTGGTTGCATTGTCGTGAAAAGTGCTCTTAAAATTGCATTTTGTCCGTTGACCGTTTTCGTTCATTTTCAATCCCCCGAGCTAACTTTGACGACAGAGGCAGTGCACCAAATTTCATTGAATTATCTTGCTCAGTTTTCCCAAAAAGTGTATTTCAACACACAGCCAGCCACCCAGCCAGCCAGCCAGGCAGACGGACATGGCTATATCGACTCAGACGGTGACGCTGATCAAGAATATATGTACTTTTCTATACCTGCCACAAATCCTTCTCTGCGTTACAAACGGAAGGACAAAGTGAATATACCCTGGGTGTAGGGTATAAAAATGGAAGGTTTCACTTCAGTAAACTAGACTCAAATTTATTGATAGCTATGTTTTTGTGGGCTTGCCAATACGTGGTCCCTTTTCCAACTGGGTTGTTATGTGTCAAATGTGTTCAGTATTCAATACGATTCAATCATGAATAGACTTACTCCCGAACAACGTTTATTAATTGTGGAAACTTACTACCAAAATCAGTCATCAGATAGAGAATGTTATAGAGTTCTTCAACATAATTTTAGTCGTTATGAGCGTCCAACTGAGCGAATATAACACCACAAAAAACACAGCTTACATTCCTTTTCCTAATTACAATGATGTGATACAAGTCCGCGTTTTTTAAACGTTTCTGTTTCGATGTGTTCTATATAAATTGTATGGACTTGAAACAGACAAAGTTGGTTAAAAAACGCAGACGCATCTTGTCTCGCATCATCATTGTATTTTGGCTTAACGTTTTTCTGTCAGCTTTTTTGGTTTGGAGACTTATTTGGCCGAACTCGTAAACCAATACCAATTTTGTAATTTTACTTTGTTTTTAATGAAATTTAGATATGTATTCTCCTTTAACTCCTAGGAGGAGCATTGGGCCAATATATAACATTTCCATTCGTTGGAATTCCTTGCGATGACTTTGATCTCTTGCCACGACTTTCCCGATTCTTGGATTTCCTTTTCCAGCGACCTTTTCCAGTTGGTTTTGGGTCTACCACGTGCTCTACTGCCTTGTGGGTTCCACTCAAGAGCCTGGCGACAAACTTCGCTGTGTGGTTTTCGGAGAGTGTGACCAATTTATCCCCATTTGCGCAGCTTGACCTCGTTTGCTATAGCCCTCTGATTGCATTTTTGATGTAGCTCGGCATTTGATATAGTGCGAGGCCATCAAATCTTGAGTATACGCCTTAAGCATTTGTTGACAAATACTTGCAGCTTGTTCGTTAGTTATTCAGTAACAAGCCATGTTTTGCACCCATATAACAAAACCGATTTCACATTCGAATCAAAAATGCGCACTTTCGTTTTGGTGGATATAACGGAAGAATACCATATTTTGTTTAGTTGAGCAAACGTGCCTTTTGCTTTTGCTATTTCTGAGTTGATATCCTCATTTGCTCCACCATCCATGGAGATAATGCTGCCTAAATACGTGAAGCTATCGACGTTTTCGATGTCATCACTGCCAGCTCTAAACGTGATGTCATCCCTGTTTGCGTTTAACTTCATGCTTTTAGTCTTGGATACGTTGATTTTTAGGCCGGCCTTTTGAAATTCCAAGACAAGGTCTTCAATTTTGCTTTGCATATCTGAATGTTTGGACGATAAGAGGCAGATGTCGTCAGCGTAGTCGAGATCTTCCAGATGTTCGGTAAAGTTCCATTGAATACCCCTTTTGGCCTTATTAAGAGCTTTATCTAGGATATCATCAAGAACGATAGGGAAGAGTGATGGTGATAGTAGACACCCCTGCCGTACGCCTGAATTAGTGGTGAATGTCGGTGACAACAACCCGTTGTGTAACACACTGCATTTAAAGCCTTCGTATTGTACACGAAGACAAGTTGAAGTGCAGCACGCCACTCGCATGATTGTTCGGCAATTATTCTGAGGGTGTTGTTTTGATCCACGCATGATCGGTTTCACCGGAATCCTGCTTGCTGCTTTCGAATGGCCGAATCAAGTTTTTCGTTTACCCTGTTCAGGAGCACTTTCGTCAATACTTTCGATGGAACTGAGAGCAACGTAATGCCTCTATAGTTTCGGCACTCGCTTAGGTCACCTTTTTTCGGCAATTTGACTAACATGCCATGTAGCCAATCTTCTGGCAAACGCTCTTCACTCCAGATTTTGGTGAGCAGAGGATGGAGAATTTTAGCTGATATTCTGGGGCATGCCTTTAGCAGTTCAGCTGTTATTTGATCTATACCGGCGGCCTTGTTGTTTTTCATGCTTTGGATAGCTTTCACTATTTCATCGATTGTAGACGGTGGTGTTTGTATTCGACTACTACTGCGAGTCATGGCGGCAGTTGTAGTTGGTGATTCTGGTTGTGGGAATGTGGTCGACATGGGATTTAGTATATCACAAAAATACTCTTTTCATCTCTTTAGTTGTTCGTCCGCGGATGTTAAGAGATTTCCATTTTTGTCTTTGATAGGGCGGCTCTGTTGGTGTTTTCTGCCTGATAATCTGCGGGTGATATCGTAAAGCTGCCTTAGATTTTGAGCATTTGCAGCGCTTTTGGCTTCGCTCGCGAGGTCGTTATACATTCTTCTTTTGTCTTGTCTGCACGATCGCCTGACTTCTTTACTAAAAGAGTTAAAGACCTTTTCGGCGACGTTCTTTTGCGCTCTAGTTTTAGCGTCGTCTCTCAGTTTTTTCGCGCTTCTTCTTTTTGCAACAAGACCCCACGTTTGAAATTTGAAATTAAGATGCTTGTTCAAAAATGTTCATCTTTTTCTTCACATTGGCTATCAAAATTAATGGAAAACACAAGGGATGCATAGTTTTTTGTTGTTGAAAATTGGAAAAAATTTAAAGAAAATACTGTCTCTGCTGGAAATGGAATTTGTATTCTATAAATATTCTCAGTCGGGAGCAAATGGATATTATTCCTAATATTTCTGGAGATGGAGGAAGACAAACAGTTACAGACAATCTAGGACAGGACAGTGCAGCGAAAATGATTTTTAGATGCCTCAGCTGGTTGATTTTAGTAGTGGCATGGATATGGTAACATCAAAAATCACCTTTACTGATACACCACCTTCAAATTATGATATAAGGAAGAAAGTTCGAAGTGAGACTAATAAACGCGCGTATGAATATGGTCTTTTGCGGATAATCCCTTGAGAATATTATGCATATCTATTATCGACTCTTACTTGTACAAATGAAAATATCAATAAATATCAAATATCAAATATCAAATCTGTTGTGCACCTACTTTAAAATAAACAAAAATATTTGAACCAATAAAACTAAATTATTTCTAGTAATGAAACCGTTTTTAACGCAAAAAATATTGTATATCACGAAACTTTAATACGCGTATCAGACGTAATATACACAATTTAATATCAAATGATATAAATCTTGTATTCGAAAGCCTTTTCTCTTTGAATAAATCTTTGTAAATTACTTTCAAATAACAAGATGATCTTAGGCCCACCATTACAGTAAATCAAAATTAATGCTACCTATTGAAAATTGATAAAAAAACAAAAAAAATAAAAAAATTCGAACTTATATATTTCGACACATAAAATGAAAGAATTATGCCATAAATTCTCTCAAAACAAAAAATTCCCCAAACCTACTGCTTAAACAGTAGTTACAGAGTTGCTGTCGTTGCTATGTAAATGAACGACAACAAATGCTTTACATTTCTATAGCATATCTACATTGGACGTGCCATTGCCTGTGGTCCTTGTTGTTTTTGTTCCTTGATTTCCATGCGTTAATGGTGGTGGACTGCCACACCAAACAATCTGTAAAAAAAAAACCAAGAAATCAAAATTAATTTAATGAACATTTCCACATAGGCACTACGTATGATATAAAAATAAAATGTTATGACATTTTTTACCTTTCTGAATGCTTTACGGAAATTGTCGGACAGAAATGCGTACAGAATGGGGTTAATGCAAGAGTTCGTGTAGGCCAACACGTGCGAAATAATTTGTATTATAACTGTTAAGTGAGAACTGTTGTATAGACCCAGTGCTTTCAAAACTAGAATTACCTAAAATGAGAAAGAATAAAAACAAGCAATGATGAAACGTTTATATATATATTTCAGTCGTATATATAAATAGAAAATTTGATTAAATTTAACACTGTACATGACTATTTGTAGTAGAAATTGAAACTGAGACATTACTTTTAATTGGCAATAACTTTATTTTTTTAAGAATCTGCAAAGATATTTGCAGCTGAAGCACACAGTATTCTTGTTGAAACTTACGCTGGGCATGCTCTGTTGGAATCGACATGCAGAGACTGTTTTCAATGCTTCAAAAATAATAGTTTTAGTCTTAAAGTTAAAGAACGCTCTGGCACATCGAAAAAAATCTGTAGGCGTTTTCATAAATGTAAACTGCTGCTTTAACCCTTTAACGATTAAAGGGAAGTATGTCTGCCAGAACCCCATTTGCTTGAAAGAAAGTTTTATTAACCCCCATTACTTCGATTTTGTCGTATTTCTACCGTATTTAGACCTGGTCGTTAAAGAGTTAAAGGCAGAAAAGGGAAAGTCGTTGCACCATATCGTGACTGGCGAAGAAAAATGAATTCAGTACGTTAATATCAAATGTAAAAGATCATGGAGTAGGACCGGCCATGCATCAACATTGTCCGCAAAACCAAATATCCATAGTTTATAGTTCTCCTCTGCATTTGGTGGGATTAACAGCGTGCAATTTATTATAAGCTGCTCACACTGCATGAGACTATCTCGGTAGATTGCTATCGATTTCAATTGATGCGTTTGAATCGAGCCTTAATGGAAAAATGGCCGTTATACGTGCAGAGACACGAAAAAGTGATTTTGTTACATGACAATAACACAGGCCCACAAAAAAAAATTACCATGCGCGAAACATCAGACCACCTGAACTTTATGTTTTTGGGGTCGCTGAATCCGAATGTGGTGCCAGAATAGCGAAGTTGGTTCGCGTTTTTTCAGAAATCAGCAATTACGCTGAAAATTTGAGATTTTTTCAGCTTTATTTCTGATTTCTGAAAAAACGCGAACCAACTTAGCTATTCTGGCAGCATATTCGGATTCAGCGACCCCGAAAACATAAAGTTCAGGTGGTCTGATCGTTCGCGCAGGGAATTTTTTTTTTTGTGGTTCTGTGCACAGACCAGCAAAAATCTGTAATTTTCAGCATTATTGTTGATTTCTAAAAAAACGCGAACCAACTTCGCTATTCTGGCACCATATTCGGATTCAGCGACCCCGAAAACATAAAGATAAGGTAGTCTGATCTTTCGCGCAGGGTACTTTTTTTTTGTGGGCCTGTGTAATCGGCCACATGTCGATATACCAGAGAAAACCTATATAAAAATGCTGAATTGGGAGTTCTGTCCTATCCCCCGTATTCACCGAACAAAACCCCTGTGATTCACACTTATTCCATTTGAAAGCACATGGTCTATCGTCCAGCCAGCGCTTTCATTCTTATGAAGATACCAAAAAATGGGACGATTTTGTTTTTCCGATATAGAATTCATATGCTACCAGAAAGATGAAAGAAAAAAGTTGTTAAGGGCAATACTTAGAGTGAAATGCTTCTTAACTAATACTTTAAATTTGTCAAAAAAACAATGAGAACTCATTCAATGTCCAAAATCAATCAGATTATTCCATATCTACGGTCGTAGAAAATCCTTAGTAAAGTCACTCACAAACTAGCTAATAGTCCAACAATTGGCATAGTAAAGATCCTTACAGCCATCAAAAAGGAGGGATCACAACGGACCAACAGAATGGTCTAAGTGGAACTCGGCTTATTTGTTGACGATGCTTTCATAACCTAACCCAACCTAACCTAATCTAACCTAACCTAACCTAACCTAACCTAACATAACCTAACCTAACCTAACCTAACCTAACCTAACCTAATCTAACCTAACCCAACCTAACCTAACCTAACCTAATCTAACCTAACCTAACCTAACCTAACCTAACCTAACCTAACCTAACCTAACCTAACCTAACCTAACCTAACCTAACCTAACCTAACCTAACCTAACCTAACCTAACCTAACCTAACCTAACCTAACCTAACCTAACCTAACCTAACCTAACCTAACCTAACCTAACCTAACCTAACCTAACCTAACCTAACCTAACCTAACCTAACCTAACCTAACCTAACCTAACCTAACCTAACCTAACCTAACCTAACCTAACCTAACCTAACCTAACCTAACCTAACCTAACCTAACCTAACCTAACCTAACCTAACCTAACCTAACCTAACCTAACCTAACGTAACCTAACCTAACCTAACCTAACCTAACCTAACCTAACCTAACCTAACCTAAACTAACCAAACCTAACCTAACCTTACCTTACCTTACCTAACCTAACCTTACCTAACCTAACCTAACCTAACCTAACCTAACCTAACCTAACCTAGTCGTTGAGTAATTTTAAGCGGTTCAACTTTTATGTTGAATTGAATCAATCGAGTTCAGATAGCAAAGCAACAAGAATAACGTAGTCGCGGACATAAGAAGTTAAGCCATTGATTACACATTGCGACATTTTTCGGGTCGCCAAAATCAAGCCGTATCGGACTTTTTTCTTCTGAAAATATATGTAACTATACAATAGCAAAACCCTCGCTTTGGTCGTCGGTATTTTTCTAGACTTAGGCCACTTTCGGGTCTTTCAAGAAAGGTCTATTTAAAGAAAAAAAAGCCAGCTGCGATCTCTCCCTAGTAGACTACGACACCATTCGAGTATGCGAGAGAAACACTACCGACAGCAGTAAAGATGTCACGGCGCACAGCTTTTCAACGAATTCTGAAAGCTGGTGGTCTTCAATTTGAAATTGTCGACAAGACCCCTTCTCTAGACGATTTGGAAGGTGAAATAGCAAATGGATAAGTCGCACGCTGGGCAAATCATTAATGAATGTCTGCCATTAAGTATGAAAATCGAACCCTGAAGGAAGCAGGAAACGCGGACGCCTTAGTCATCATGAAAATGATCGCTAGAACGAGAAATACAAGCATCGGAAAAATGTTGGTGGAAAATTGAAGGCAGTAGCTAGTTACCATGAAATATATTTGCATGTGCCAAGAAAATTCAACGTTACAGACGAATGTGCATGCTTTTAATTTTTGTAGAATAAACAGCTATATTCTATCAGATCGCAAAGCGGCACGATTAGCCTTAAACACCTTCAAAGTCTCCTTGATATTAGTTTGGAAGTGGCTTCATCGAATAATCAAATTGGCCCTCCGCAATAAGACTTTCATCTATTTGTGGACATTGTGATTTTGATGGCAACGAAATTGCAGATGAGCTCACTAAAATAGGATCATGAACATAACGTGTAGGATCTGCTCCATTTTGCGGCTTATCGCTGAGTTTTGTAAAATTTAACCTAAAAAATTGGCTGGACAGAAAATTTTAAAAGGCCTAAGACCACACCCTGGGCAACAAACAAGCTAAATCAACCATTACAAAAGTTTCCAAGAAAAAGATAAAACAATTAGGTTTAAGTGGCCGCAAAATAGCCACACATAGACCAAAAAGGTTCATAGTGATACTACAAAACAGTTACTTATGCTGAATCGAAAAGGGATATGAGCAGTAGCGGGATTTCTCAGGCGATATTGCCCCATTAGAAAACATCTATCCAACATGGAATTAGGCAAGAATGAATTCTGTAGTTTCTGTTATGATGAAGAGCAAGCAGCAGAACATATTCTATGTCACTGTTACAGTCTTTCTAGACCCAGTGTGCCACACGGTTCATATCATCGCTTTTTTACCCGTTACGGATTCGTTACTGATCCGTTGGCGGGAGAGATTCCCAAAAAAAAAGCGAATCGTTTTTTTTTTTGGAATTTCTCCCGCAAACGGATCAGTAACGGATCCGGAACGGATAAAAAAGCGGAGATTTGAACCGTCTGGCACACTGGGGACGTACACTTCGTAACTTCTCTATCGCGTACCCAGCTACTTCTGAGGTGAGTGCCTTACTCCCAAAGGACGTAATGACATTCATGCACCTTAGTAAGACCGTCTAAAGAAGGTCTTCATTAAATTCCAATTATTTGGTAAACTAAAAATTGACTTCACTTAAACCGGCAACCGTTCCTTTCGTATTGAAAGTTCGGAACAAAGAGTTGCAACGTTATCACTTGATTTGTTTGTATTCAGCAAAAACGTCTACAGCTGATCTTTTATCTTATGAACTTGAGCTTAGCCCGAATACTCGTACATAGACGGATTTAGGCATAGTGTTTCTCGTGGAGAATCTGCTTTTGCCTCTGAAAGGGTTAATAAGGTCATATTAGGGTTTGCACAATAGGCCGCGGTGACTTTTGGCGACTGGATTTCAACCATTTCTATTTCTAATATTCCAGCTGTAAGTCTCGTAGGAATTTTGTAGGGGACCAATAGTTCGAGAGCAGAAAAAGGACACTAAGAGCTTATGTCTACGTAGTGATGAAAGGAATAAATGACAACACTAAATAATAAAACATGTCTATTTTTAAGCATTCCACTATTTAAATTTATTTTAAAAGAAAAAGGAAAATATAAATAAATAAAAAGGACCCACATCGATTTATTTCATCCTTTCGATTAAGGATTAAAAGGGTTACTATTTCGCAATATCTTAATAATGTAAAATATCAAGTATTTACAAAGCATGTTATATAGGATAGATTTTCAATGAGTACGATTTTTATTTTTTGATAAAAAGCTGCTTGTATGTAGGTTAAGTATAGTTGTATCCTTTCGCCTTTCAGTTCAGTTTCAATGGTATATACCAGCATGTGAATGCAACACTTGAATGTCAAATCAACTATGAAAAATCTCAAAATGAAAGTATTTATCAACTCTTTATACACTGGGTTTAGTATGCAGACATGATTAAAAAGAGTCGATTTCTTTCGCATATATTCCATAGAATGTTAATGCATTTGCAGAATTTATTTATACAAATATTAAGTTGTTTTACTAAACAAATAAACCTTTAATTTATATACGTATTTTTGTTGAAAAAAAAAGGAAAATTCCCTATGAATTGCCTTTTTTTTTAAATATTTTAAAGGTTTATTTCGTTGACAGTTGTTGGGTGATAAGATAAAACATTTGAATGTACGTTGTAAATTTCTAAATAAATAACAAGACATTTGTGTGAAAGCTGCAGTGCTATGGGATACTTGATTACGTGGGTAGAGCAAATATAAATGATACAAATATTACGGAAAAAAATATTAAGTGACTTCCAGGAATTTAACGATTTTTACTTTGAAAATACACTTTGTTGAAAGAAAAACAATTCGTAGAACTCATCTACCCCAACAGTTTTCTAAAATACCATATTTATGCATATATTATCTTTTCTTTTGCTGTTATTTCTAGGGGCATATATCATATGTAAAATTTCCCATTGCTTAGATTTTCTTATTCAACGACATTGGCCAGGTGACTTAATTCTACCAAATTTACTACAGCAAACAAAAATTAAATTTATTTAAAATATGCCTGCAATCGATAACGCTAATGTTCGATACAATAGCCATGTTCACGATTCGGTGCAAATGGTCTTGCATCTTAGCACTTGTAAATAAGTGTTGAAAAATTTTGCTATACACGGAAAAAACTAAACCGTAAAAATTTATTGAAAATCCCAGTATTTTTTAGTGATTTTTTCAGTAACTGTGCGCCTGTAAAGAAAAACCGTATTTTTTACTGATAACACACATAGTAGAATCATTTGGGAGAGTAAAATGATGTTACCTGGAAAGTTTTGCGGGATTTTTGCAAATGAGTTATTTTATAGATTTCGATGTGCTCTTTCAGAATTTCAACTTTGCTACCTCGAATCGTGTTCGCTCGCGCAGCCATATTGGAAAAATGGCGCCTAAAATCAGTTTTTTACAAATATCTCTTTAACGGGGGTAATATTGTAGCTTATAAAATTTTCTATAAAAATGACTATTTAATTGTTTTCGTACGACTTATAACTCAAGAGATATCCTAATTCGAAATTTGAAAAAAATTAGCAAATTGTGCATGCCGCTTATGAAAAATCACAGTGATGTGTTGAGCTTAAAATTATGATAACTCATCAACGGTGAGTCACACGTTTAAAGAAAAAATATGTATTTATAGGGAATTGCTTGCACTACAATTTACATATGATTTTTTTTCAGATGACCTACAGCTTAGGAGATATTTTTATAACAAACCTCAAATTTAGAAAAAAAACCGTTTTTTCAAAATAGCTCCAAAACGGTTCCTCCATTTTGTAGAACGTTCAATTCCCTATAAGGACTTCCTCGAAATGTTTTTTCGTCAGACTTACCCTTCATGAGATATCGCGACATGAAAATCATTCAAAACTGAACATAGTACTGCGCATAGTACAATGTTCAATTTTGAATGATTTTCAAGACGCGATATCGCATGACCGGTAAGTCGGACGAAGACACCCTTAAAGGCAATTGAACGTTCTACAAAATGCGAGAAAATATTTTTTTCTAGAACTAACCATTTTGGAGATTTTTTGAAAAAACGTCTTTTTTTTCGAAATTTCAGCTTTGTTATAAAAATATCTCCTAAGCTATAAGTCATCTGAAAAAAAATCATATGTAGATTGTAGTGCAAGCAATTCCCTATAAATAAATTTTTTTTTTTTAAACGTGTGACTCACCGTTCATGAGTTATCATAATTTTAAGCTCAACACATCACTGTGCCTATTCATAAGCGGCATGCACAATTTACTAATTTTTTTCAAATTTTGAATTAGGATATCTCCTGAGTCATAAGTCGTACGAAAACAATTAAATAGTCATTTTTATATGAAGAAAATTTTATAAGCTACAATATTGCCACACAATATTTTTCTATAAATGTAACCGTTAAAGAGATATTTGTAAAAAACTGATTTTGGGCGCCATTTTTCCAATATGGCGGCGCGAGATTTACGTGATTGTCGAGCGGACAATTTAAAAAAAATTAATTTTAATAACTTTATTGTAACGTATCATCTTAACAACTCATTTACATTTTATTGATTTTTCTTTTTATAGATATTGCTAACATGAAAATATGCTTAAATTAACAATTTATTATTTTGCTTAAATTAACAATTTATTATTTTGCTTAAATTAACAATTTATTATTTTGTTTAAATTGACATTATTTATTATTTTGCTTTAAATAAGTTTTTACATATTTTTGCAGAACAAGCTGAAAGTTGTAATGAGTTCATTGTGGTGCAATCGATTTACTTAAGTTGTTGAACCAATGCAACAACAATTATAGTTGCCAATTAATTGGTACTTGCTTAGTTATGTTATATGAATTATCTACTGACATAACCCCTCCCCTTTTTGACTGAAAACTCTCCTGAGTTTTTGAAATTATATTAAATGAAATTGTTTTATATTTGTTTGTCACGTAGATATAAAGAAATATGAGTAAAATGATTATTATTGTGATTGCAATGCAAGAAATCCATGTAATAGGTTGGTGGATTTTCTTGTGATATCTTAATTCTTCTATTTTCTTTAAGTTCTCAACTTGTCCCACAATGATTTCATTGAATGTTATTTCTTTATTAAAATTAGTTATATTTATTTTTGAAGGTACAACAAAATGTTCTTGAAATTGCTTATTAACATTACTAAATATTGTGTTATTAATGCTTACTTTGCAATCACTAAAAGATAATAGTATATTTCCATTTAAGTAGGATTCTCTTTCGCTACACGTACTTTTGATGAAAGTTTTTACTTGATTTTTTAATATTATCAATCCTGATTTTAATTCTATTGTTTCTGTTTTATTATTCATTATTCTTACACAGGATTTGTTAAATATACATAATTTTGTTTTTCTAAGATTTTGTTTATTAGAACTACCATTGTAATCGTATAAAGTTTTATCTAATTCTACAATTTCTTGATTATTAAAAACTAGTTCCTCTGAATTAATGTTTGGAATCGGAATAAACAGAAATCTTTTTGCTTCTATAATTTTATTTGGTATTTGTATAGCAAATATAATTTTTGTGTTTTTATACTGAGCTGAACTAAGCCTTATGTTTTGTAGTCTATATAGATCAATGTTGTATGTCTCTATTTCCTCTTTTGTCAAGATATTATTAGTCATTAAATTCAGTCTAGCTGCTGCAAGATTATTTTGAATGTGTTCTATATTGTCATGAAGAATTTTAACTTTTATAAAAATGTCTAAGAAAATTAACTGTTTGTCAAATTTATCTTCGTTTTTTGATATCCCATTTAGGGTTTTACTTATTTTATTTCTATCGTCTTCTATTGTTGTCTTGAGTTTCTCAAAGGTTTTGTTGAAATAGTCATTAATCCGTATATTTTCGTTAAAATTTGTTATTATATTATGATTATTCTCGTCAATTGTCCTGAGATGTTCTTCTATATCGGTTCTGTCGTTATCGTCCATGGTGCCATATAGCCATTTCATACCCATTCCAGCTATGTTTATAAGTCCTCTTTTCTGTCTGTGTGGTACAAGTGTTGAAAGTTTCATTTTTACTGTGTCTAGTTCATGCTTTAAAAATATCTTGGAAGTGCTGTCTGGTATTCCGAGTATACTGTCGTTAAGTAATTTTACAACGTGATAGATTTCCAATGGGTCTATTATGTGGAGTATAGTGTTGTAGCTCTCTATTATTTCTACATTATCGATTGAAATTTTTGCAAATCCATTATTTGTTTCTATTTTCTCAATTATTAAGGTTGTTTCTATTGTTGGTATCAGCATTAGTATAACTGCTAGTGTCCAAAGTACCTAAAAATTTAGTTGGTCTTTTAATATTGATCGGATGTATGTTATTAAGGTCCATCTTTCTATACCTGGGTTCATACTTATGCCTTAGGGCCTTATAGTTTTTTATGTATCCCTCAGATTCTGTTGGTTCAAAAATTTCCCTATCTCTATTAAGTTTGCCTATCAAATGTTCTTTTTTGTTTTTTAATAAGTTTGCAATGTGTGTTTTGTCAACTTTTCCTTCCGCTATGTCAATTGGCCTACTTTTCCTTGCCGAATGTATAGATTTATTATACCATTCTATAGATTGGAAGATTCTTTCCTGAATGTTTAAAGAACTTTTTTCAACTTCTAACGCTCTCATTTTTTCCGCGATAGAGCTATGAAACCTTTCAATATCAGCATTTCCAGTATGGCTGTTAGGTTTCGTAAAATGTGCTTCAATTTGTTCTTCTCTTAAAAAATTTTTCACATTGACTGAATTAAACTCGTTGTCTAGTATCATTTTCTGTGGTTTACCTTTGATTGAAAAGAATAGCCGTAATTTTTCTACTACTGTAATACTATTTCTATCTTCCAGTTGTAGTGCTAATGCATGTTTCGAAAATCTGTCAATAAATGTTACGAAGTTGTGTTTTTTTATTGTATATACATCTGCATGTACAATTTGGTTAACGTCAGTAGGTGTTTCTGTAATGTGCAGTTTAGGTTTTAAAGGCTTCCTATCATACTTTGCCCTAATACAAGTGTCACAATTATGTACTTTTGTATAAGTGTTTTCAAGTCTTTAAAGTATATCAATTTTTTTAGTCCTTCATAGTTTTCCGTAATTCCAGCATGTCCAGTTTCATGTTTGTGGTATTTAGCTATATGCCTATATGTTTCATCTTCAGTTCTCATATCTAGAGCATGATGAGTGCATTTATAGAAAGTTAGGTGGGTATTAAACAATTCGATAAGCTTTTGTTGTACAATATTATATTCAGTATCCGGTAATTCTGAATATATACCAATTTTCCCATTTTTTAAGAATCTCCTGAATATGTCAGCCATAAAATTGGTTTTGATATCGTTTCTACTGATATAAATCTTTCTTTTGTTGTTTATTACCTCGATCTCAATAGTTTTATTTAAGGTGAGTATTATCTGCGTATAAAATCTATTTACAGCGGTATCTAATATGTGAAAGTGGTCATTTTGTTGTTCTGCCTGAGAATGAATTGTAGCGGCAGTACTCATATTATCTTCTTCTAATGTTAATATGTTTCCTTGTAATGACGAGGGTTCATTAATTTCTCCTGAATCTGAATTTATTCTACTGAGGAAGTCAGCTGCACCATTTTCTTTTCCCTTTACATATTCTATGTTGAAATCGTATTCGCCTAATTTAAGAAGCCATCTTTGAAGACGAGGATTTATGTCTTTACCTTTATGTTTTGATTTTAGCCACACTAATGGTTGATGATCTGTTGCAAGATCGAATGTTCTTCCATAGATGTAAGGTCGAAAATAGGTTACTGCCCACACAATAGCAAGTAACTCTTTTTCCGTTGTCGAATATTTTCTTTCGTGGACATTAAGGGTTCTACTAGCAAAACTTATGGGATGTCCCTCTTGCATTAAGATTGCCCCTATTGCAAAATCACTAGCATCAGTGACAACTTTAAAACGCTTTTGAAAATCAGGATATTTTAAAATTGGTGAATCTGTCAATAATCTCTTAAGTTTTTCAAACGCATCTATGTATTGTGGGTCTTTCATATTAATTTTGATGTCTTTTTTTAAATATTTCGTCATTCCAAATGCGACCTTAGAATAATCTTTAACAAATTTCCTGAAATAACCGGTGATTCCTAAGAATGATTTAATTTTTGTTGGTGTATCTGGTAATTTTAGTTTTTGTATAGAATCAACTTTGTTTGGGTTTGGCATTATGCCGTCTGTTGTCAGTATATGTCCAAGGTATTCAGTAGATTTAGCAAAAAATTTACATTTGTCAATTTGTATTTTGAGATTATGTTCTCTTAATCTGCTAAAAATTTTCTGTATGTTTTCCCTATGTTCCTGAATTGATGTACTAAATATGAGAATGTCGTCTAGGTAAACGACACAAATTTTGTTGACGTAATCTCTAAGGACGGAGTTCATTAGACGCTGAAATGTTGCTGGGGCATTTTTAAGCCCAAAAGGCATTCTTATAAACTCATAATGTCCCGATGGTGTAGAGAAAGCTGTCTTTTTCCTATCTTCTTTTTTTATTAAAACTTGATGAAAACCTTTAGCTAAGTCGAGCGTCGTGAAATATTGCGCTCTGCCAAGTTTATCGAAAATATTGTCTATATTTGGTATGGGATATTTGTCGCTAATAGAAACCTCATTGAGTTTTCTATAATCAATTACTATCCGCCATTTCTTTTTTCCTGAGTTATCTAACTTTTTCGGCACAATCCAAAGTGGTGAATTGTATGGTGAATTACTTTCTACTATTATTCCTTGCTTTAGCATGTCTTTAATTTGTTTACTAATTTCCTCCTCATGCACTTGAGGATATCTATAGATCTTGGAAAAAATGGGGTTCGATGTTGTTGTAATTATTTCATGTTTAATTTCGTGAGTATGTGTAAGTGTTTGTCCTTCTTGAAAAAATAGGTCTTTATTTTCTACTAAAATTTCTAGCAAAGTTTCTTTTTCTTCCTGATTCATGTCCTCTCGTAAGAGTTTATCTATAAAATCTCCATCATAGTCTAATGTTCCTAAAGAATGGATTTCATCATAAGTGTAAGGGCAAGAGCCAATAAATTTGATTCTTACTCCATTTATTTCTATATATTCTTCGTTCAGATTTATAATTGAATTCATGGCTTTTAAAATGTTTTGTCCAAGTATTCCTTCAAAGTTTTTATTTTTAAAATCCGTAAGCTTCCAACACATTAAATTGTTTTCATTAAATTCTAAAGGTAATTCTGTTATTATTTCGTATTCAACTTTTGTATTTCCGTTAAGAGTATTAAAATAAGCACTTGTTTGTAGTTGAATACGCTTGTAGTTTGGTAGTGAGTGTTTATTTAGTAGAGACGTTGTTGAACCTGTGTCAATTAATACGTTTATCTTTTCTTTGCCAATGGTTAGTTCAATTATCGGTAGATTCTTTGCTGGGCCGGTAATGGAAAATTTACCTGTCCAGGATTTTGGCCTGCAACCACTTGTTGGGTCGGTAATGGAAAATTTATCTGTCCAGGATTTTGAGTCGGTATTGGAAAATTTATTTGTTCATAATTTTGTCCTGTAACCTGCTGTTGAGTCGGTAATGAAAAATTATCTTGTCCATAATTTTGCCCTGTAACCTGTTGCTGAATTGGTAATGAAAAATTAATTTGTCCATAATTTTGTCCTGAGTTTTGGCATGTAACCTCCTGTATATGATCTACCTCCATGGCTACTTGGTCTTGGTACCTATTAGTTTGCCTAGTTTGTTGTGAATTTTGTCCGTATTGTCCGTATTGTCCATGACCGGTATGTACTTGCATTGGATTTGGGTTTCTATGAAATTGGCCTGAGTTGTTAGTGTTATATCGAGAATTTTCTTGATTTGAAAAATTTTTATATGTCTGTCGCGCTAAATTTGTATTATTTCTTTGGTGAAAATTACTCTGATTACGGTTATTTGGATCGTGAGTCTTATTCTGTTGGTATTCTTTTTTATCGTATCTTAATAAACCTGTCTCTTCTAGTACATAAAAAGCTTCCCTTAACTTACTAATATTTCTGCTGTAGATTATACTTGCTAAATTCGGGCTAATCCCGTTGAGGAACGTTTTTAATATGACAGATTCGTTAGCTGGGGGTGAGAATTCTACTGGCTTACTTGAATCGAATTCGTACTTTGTGTTTAGTTTGTCCAATACATATCTTAAGGAACGGAAATATTCACTTACATTATTATTATTCCGTTTGTTGATGGCCTGATGGTAGAGATTATGGTAGCTTTCCTTTATACCAAAATTTTTGATGAGTTCTTCCTTGATCTGTTCCCACGTAGCGTCATTTCCCAAGGCTCTAATGACGTGTAAAGCTGCTCCTTGAATTTTGCTCCTGATGTGTCGATGAAATATGAAGTCCCTCATCTGTGGGTGGTCATTGAATAACGGCAAGATGATCTCTACTTCCCTTATGAATGATGACAAGTCATAGTCTTTCGATCCGTTGTATTCCTTGATTCTAGCGGCCTCCTTGATGAGTTCCGAGAATGGCATATAGTGTTGCTGATTTTCCATTTTTGGATCTCCTTTTATGCTGATTTATCTTTAGATATAACCGTGGTTTTTCGCACTTTTCTAGTCTATCGTTTTGAAAAATCTTTGGATTTTTCTGTTTTTTCTGGTAAAATTACTGTCTTTTGCACTTTTTGTAGTCCTAGTTTATTATGAAAAATCTTTGGATTTTTCTTTTTTTTCTGATTTATCTTTAGATATAATCAGGTCTTTTGCACTTTTTTGTAGTCCTAGTTTATTATGAAAAATCTTTGGATTTTTCTTTTTTTCTGATTTATCTTTAGATATAATCACGATTTTTATTTTTTTTTTCACTTTTGCAGTTTTAGCTCACTTTGAAAAATCTTAAGATTTTTTCTTTCTTTTCTGATTTATCTTTAGATATAATCACGGTCTTTTGCACTGTTTTTTTTTTGTTTAAAAATCTTTGGATTTTTACTTTTGATTTATCTTTAGATATAATCGCAGTGCTTTTTTTCACTAATTAGTCTTAGGACATAATTTATTCACTGTTTCCCGACTGCGCCATTTACGTGATTGTCGAGCGGACAATTTAAAAAAAATTAATTTTAATAACTTTATTGTAACGTATCATCTTAACAACTCATTTACATTTTATTGATTTTTCTTTTTATAGATATTGCTAACATGAAAATATGCTTAAATTAACAATTTATTATTTTGCTTAAATTAACAATTTATTATTTTGCTTAAATTAACAATTTATTATTTTGTTTAAATTGACATTATTTATTATTTTGCTTTAAATAAGTTTTTACATATTTTTGCAGAACAAGCTGAAAGTTGTAATGAGTTCATTGTGGTGCAATCGATTTACTTAAGTTGTTGAACCAATGCAACAACAATTATAGTTGCCAATTAATTGGTACTTGCTTAGTTATGTTATATGAATTATCTACTGACATAACCCGAGCGAACACGATTCGAGGTAGGAAAGTTGAAATTCTGAAAGAGCACATCGAAATCTATAAAATAACTCATTTGCAAAAATCCCGCAAAACTTTCCAGGTAAAACTACCAAATGACTGTACTAACAGTTTTAAAAAAATATAAAAATACTAGCTGGCCTGGTTGCGACTTCGTTCGCCCATTCCCGATGCCTTTTCGTACAAAGTCCCATCCATCTCCATCGTCCCTCTCTTCCAATCACCAAGGTTTTTAAAGATCCATGTTTTGTAATCATAGCTTCCATAGGTACAGAGATATATCATTTTATATATTTTTGTATGAATGGTGCAACTCCTCCTTCTCACCTCCCCGCCCAAGTTTTCCAAAGTAAATGGTAGATAGAATATTCATGTATGTACCAAGTTTTATAAAGATATCTGCGATATGTGAAGAAATATAGCATTTGTGTATTTTTTGAAAAGTGGATGCAATTCTCCTACACCCAATATCCCCCAAGTTTTGCATGGTGAATGGTAAATATGTACATTATGCATAAGTTCATCAACTTTCATAATCATAGCTTTTATAACTGTAGAGATATAGCATTTTTTGTATTTTTTTCGTATGGGGGGTACAACCCCCGTTCCCCTCAATGGCATCCCACCTCCTTAAGAACCTTCTGCAGATCAAAACAAACAATTTAAAAAAAAAAAATATGTAAATCGGCCTTGTAGTTTTCGCGTTCATAAGCTACATACGGACACCATTTCATTTTTATATATATAGATAAAAAAAAAATGTATGTTGATGGTGTCGAACTTAAGACATTTGTGTTTCTAGGCGACGCTCTATGCACTGAGCTACTGTAGCACTTTCATTTCTATAGCTTATTGTTTAATTTAAATTATTTTTCTATAAAATTTTTTACATTCTGAATCAGTAACAATCGAAATGTATTATTCTAAGCAAATATTGCAGAGCTCACTGGTAATTTTTCATACGACATGTTTTCACTTCTCTATTCAATATTTTTCACCGTTTATCTCTGTACTTTTTGAAGTTTAAACCGTATATTTTACTTTCGTGCCATCACGTATTCATGAGAATTCAATAAAGAAATTGAATTATTGGAACAAACCGTAATTTTTCATGAGATTATTATCACTTTGTGCTATTTGTAGATCAATTTTTCCGGATAATATTTTTGCGTGTACAACAACAAAATATATAGGTTTGAATTCATTTCATTTTCTATACTAAAAATCTTTAGCAAAAAAATATCATAGCACAAATATATCATTTTCTAAATACATTTTTATTCCCTGCACCCAGGGTATATTCACTTTGTCCTTCCGTTTGTAACGCTCAGAAGGAGGCGTGGTAGATATAGAAAAGTATATTCTTGATCAGCGTCACCTCCTGAGTCGATATAGCCATGTCCGTCTGTCTGTCTGGCTGGCTGGCTGGTTGTGTGTGGAAATACATTTTTTGGGAAAATTAAGCAAGATAATTCAATGAAATTTAATGCACAGCCTCCATCGTCAAAGTTAGCTCGGGGATTGAAAATGAGCAAAATCGGTCAACGGACACCCCTACCGCCCATACAAAAAATATATTCAAAACGCAGTTTTTGGAGCATTTTTCACGATAATGCAACCAAAATACACATAAATACTACGAATTGTAAGCGCAAGCTCTGAGAAAAAACTGGGCAAATTCGGACAAGAGGGTGTGGCACCTCTTATATAAGCAAAGGGTTCAAAACGCTATGCTGAAAGCGTTTTTCGAGATAATCGAAGTAAATTTTACTCAGACACTAAGAATTAAAAATACAAGCTTTAAGCAAAAACTGGATAAAATCGGACAAGAGGGCGTGGCACCTCTCATATAAGCAAAAGGTTCAAAACGCTATACTGAAAACATTTTTTGAGATAATCCAACCAAATCTCACTCAAATATTAACAACTATAAATTCAAACTCTGTGAAAAAACTGGGTGAATTCGGACAATAAGGCGTGGCACCTCCCATAAAAGCAAAATTTTCAAAATACAGCTTTGTAGGGTATTTAATGTTTGGCCAGGCCAAAGGTTACACTCTTACTAGTTTTTGTTTATACTATCGTTCTCTTTGCTCATACGATTTTTTCAGGGAAATACATTTTTACCTAGCGTGCAATGTTCAAACTTTTAATACTGCTCACAATTGATTGGAAATTATTGCTATTTTGCTACTCTGCAAGTCTAAATGCTGAGGATCATGAACACGGCTACGGTTTCAAACAGTTTCGCCATTTTAGAGTCACAATACTTCCAATATCCGACAGATAACTTATTGCCTAAGACCAAGGACCAAATTCCAAGAACCAAAATCTAAAGACCACAGACCAAAAACCAAAGATCAAAGAACAAAGCTCAAAGACCAAAAATCAAAGACCAAAAGCCGACGATCAATGACCAAAGAACAAATGCAAAAGACCTTAGACCAAAGAACAAAGGCCAAAGATGAAAGACCAAAAATCAAAGACCAAAGTATAAAGACCCAGAAACAAAGATCAAAGGGCAAATATCGAAGACTACAAATCAAAATTTAAAGGTCAACGACCAAAGTCAAAAAATCGATCAAAGGCCAAAGACTAAGAGTTAGACGTAACAAAGACTAATGCCTTGTTCTCACTGTCTTGGTTAACCAAACTGAAATAATAAGCTAAGATCAGCGTTCAAACTATGTTGCCTGATTTTTGTTCTGACGATTACTTCATTGCTAACCAAATTACAACACTATTCACTTTTTTCACTTATATTTCTATATAATTTGTTATTTTAATTTATTTTTAATTAAAATCTTTATTTTTTTATACCCTACTCCCGGGGTATATTCACTTTGTACTTCCGTTTGTAACGCAGAGAACGAGGCATGGCAGGTTAAGACAAGTATATATATTCTTGATCAGCGTCACCTCTTGCGTCGATATAGCTAGGATTTGCCGTAAAAGTTAGCTCGAGGGAATGAAAATGAGCGAAATCGGTCGACGGACACGCCTACCACCCATATAAAAAATATATTCAAAATGCAAATTTTGGAGTATTTTTCACGACAATGCAACCAAAATACACATAAAAACTATCGACCGTAAGCGCAAGCTCTGACCAAAAACTAGGTGAATTCGGACTAGAGGCCGTGCCACTTCTCATATAAACAAAAGTTTCAAAATGCTGTACTGAAAACTTCTCGATGCGCGTCCTTCTAGCATCTAAAGAGCTATAGGTAGGCAATAGGCAGTTTTATTATTTTTTTAAACATTTTTTATCGTCATCCAAAAAGTATCCAAAGAGCATTTCTGGTAGCGAGAACGAAGCGTTTTCGGTCACGTATTTACACATAAGTCAATAAGTCTGCTTCGATGGAGCAGTGGTCTAGCGACTGACACTGCTTGAGAGTTGTACCAACCTAGACGTCCTTGGTTCAACTCCTGCCCCAGACCAAACACAAAGTTCTTCAACTTGCAATTTTTTAATTATAATTAATTTAGTAAAATAAAAATAATAATAAATACTACAAAAAATAATCTAATTCGTCTTTGTGGAGAAAGACGTAAAACTTCAATTAAAAATTAATTTTTTAAATACTTTTATTGTAATCCAAAAAGCATCCGAAGAGCATATCTGAATGCGAGAGCGATGCGCATCCAAACAGCATTTCTGGTAGCGAGAACGAAGCGCTTCCTTCCAATGACATGCCAATGTTAAATTCAGCGCTTTTGGATACGAGAGAGATGTGCTTTACTGCTGCTTTAGAGCGCTTCAGAAGCGCTATTGATGCGCTCCATTCCCCATTGGGTAGTTCATTTGATACTAACAAAAATTTCTCTTTCTAATCAAATTGCTCTTTGTATCGCAAACTAATCTGATTTATGCTTAACTAGACATAAATTAACTAAAACGCTTTAACCAGGCAAGTGAGAATGGGTTATTAAATATAAATACTTAATAAACTAAATAAAACTTAAGTTAACTTTTTTCTCTCTTTATCTGTTTCTTTTTAGGTAAGTTGTCTTGAAAGAATGCAACAAAAAATGATTAACTCCCTAGAGAACTAATGATGATACGCATGTGTGAGTGAGAAACACCACGTGCAGTAGGCGGTTTAGTAGCTTAGTATATGGCGTATATTTGATTACACTTACGTTGCATATAGAGTGCAGCACTTCCGAAGGTAACGTAATAAATTTGATCAAAAAGCATGTCTTGTTTGCGAGACATAATGGGACGTAACGAAAAGTGTCGAAATATTTGTCGCCAGAAAAAAGTGATGAAAGATGTGTCGCCAAAAAAAAGGGTCGAAAAATATGTCGTCACAAAAAGTGACGAGAAATGTGTTGCCACAAAATGTATCGCCAAAAAAATGCTTCAAAATAGTGACGCCAACAAAAAAAGTGACGAGAAGACCAATGTTGCTTATGAAAATTTAACAAATAATTACATGACGTTACTTTTAAGTTTTATGATAGAAATCTAAGTCATTTGGCATTATGCTCTCTCTAGGACTTGAAAGGATCATATCTCTTATTCTTTCATGAATAGTTTATTGCACCATATGGCTACTTAGATTCCACATTTATTTCATGGACACTTTGTTTTCCACCCTATGGCTAGATATTTCTGCAATTTATGGGCTTATGCTTTTGTAGTAACCAAGCATATTCATCATATTCGGCACAATGAACAATTTAAAAATCCATTTATTAAAAAAACATGATAAGTATTCAGCAAATATGTACTCAAATACACATTAAACAACATTCTGCCATTTTGGGAAACCTTGCGAAAGGTGTACTTCAGGGGGCTCTGGTCTGCCTGTTGTTAATTGAATGTTTTGTTTATATCACGCATTGTTGAGTAAAATCAAGGATACAAAACAGTAAAATGTGTCTTTGATAAATTGCCAAAGAGTATAATTTTGCGTGTAAAATTTATTTACTTTAACAGAGAAATAACAAATCGTTGTCTATAAATTTTCGCCAAATCGTAAAGTTCTAAAGTGGAATAAAAGTTGTTTTGGTGAGTTTGTTAAACTTTTTTGTATTATTTATGTAGCATTTGTCAAAACTTAAGGATAAAGTGGGTTAATAGTTTCAGAAATAGCATTAAGTAATTGAAATATATTCTTTAGAAGGGAACTCTTTCAATTCTCAGAATTTTTAAGTTGAAATTTTAAGTTCGAATAAAAAATTTCATCAATCGGCATTAAATAGTTTCAGAGTTATAAAGACTTATGTTAAATGCTGCGTGCCACTGTCCAATCTGCATCTTTTTTTGTCCAAGTATCCTTTAGATATCAAATCGAATCCAAATGCGTTAAATACTTATGTACTTTCAGTGATATGCAGAATTAAGAACTTCTGTTATATGGAGGCGCATCAATTCCAATTTTTCTTAAGAATTTTATTAACCCCACCCCCCCGCTCTCTACATATAAACCAAATTTCATGCATCTGGGTCAACTTTTATGGAGATATGCCGAATTTTGTTAAATTGGGGGCGTTACACGGCCAATTTTTTCGTGAATGTTATTGTTCTATTTTTGTACAAAAGTGCAAAATCCAATCCATCTGCTTCAAAGTTTCAGAGACATAATAAAGTATGCCATATAGGGGGCGTGGTACAGCCTATTTTTCTAGTGAAAGATATTTACCTGCTGTTCTTTATATATGCACTTTATCTGGTCCATCTGCGTCAATTAATTCAGGGATTTGTGAATTTTGTTTTTGCAGCGCGTAGCAATACCCATTTTTTCATTTATTTGTTATCAATCAAATTTCATTCATTTGCGACAAATAGAGTCAGAGCTATGTATGATACGTCATGTTATGGGTCGAAAAAAAGTTTTGAAAAATCACGCCCTATTTGAAAGCGTAACATGAGTGTATACCCAGGGTATATTCACTTTGTCCTTCCGTTTGTAACGCTAGAAGGAGGCGTGGCGTTAATCAGCGTCACCTCCTGAGTCGATATAGCCATGTCCGTCTGGCTGAGTGGCTTTGCGTGGAAATACATTTTGTGGGAAAACAGAGTAAGATAATTCAATGAAATTTAGTACACTGCCTCCGTCGTCAAAGTTAGCTCGTGGGATTGAAAATGAGCGAAATCGATCAACAGCCACGCCTACCGCCCATACAAAAATATATTCAACATGCAACTTTAGGAGTATTTTTCACGACATTACAACCAAAATACACATAAATACTTTGAATTGTAAGCGCAAGCTCTCAACTAAAACTAAACGAAATCGAACAAGAGGGTGTGGCACCTCCCATATAACCAAAAGCTTCAAAACGCTATACTGAAAACGTTTTTTGAGATAATCCAACTAAATTTCACTCACCCACTAAGAACTACAAATGCAAGCTCTGAGCAAAAATCAGGTGAACTCTACAAAAGGGTGTGGAACCTCTCATGCTGCAGTGTAGGGTTTTTAATGTTTACCCATTCCAAAGACCCTTACTAGTTTTAGATCACTCTAAAATCAGCTAAAATGGTATTTTTCCCTTAACTTTGGCAGGCTAGGTCCGTTTTCTAAAAATGATACAATATTTCGTTGTAAAGAGCTTAAACAGTTCTACCTTTTTTCTCATATCTTTTGGACGTCCATAGCTATATTCGAATAGTAAGACCCTGTTACCCTGTTTATATTCCATTTGTTGTTTTGAATGACATTTAATGTCAATTGTCAAAGCTAAGGGGTGTCATTTGGTTGAAAATAGCTAAAATCGATGCCCTGTTGAGTTTTATTCGAAAATTTATTGTAATATAAATATCTTCAGAATTAGATTTATTTTTGAATGTTCAATAAAGTGATTTATAGCGAAACTAAGAACCAAATCTGAAAACAGGTCAGCTTTCAAAAAGTGAGTGATTTTTCCAAACTTTATTGTTTTGTGAAGACCAACCCACTGTAATATACATACCTTCCACTGCGAATATTTCATCAAAATTAGCTTGATGGCTTTTGGGTCACTAAAGATTAGGCAAAAATTAAATATTTTGATTTTTCATAGGACATTTCCGTATTGTTAGCTACAATAATCTTTAAGATAATAGGCCATTTTGTGCGTCAGTATGTACTTACCACGTGCACAGAAGATGTAGGAAAAAATAAAACAAAAACAAACAACATAATGGAAGATGTTACAAAAACGTGATTTTACTGTCAAAATCTGTGTTTATTACATTTGCAAAGAGTTCTTTCCCATATGTAGGTACGTGCCAAGTGATAAAACTCACTTCATTAAAAACTTCGCGTACAAATATAAAAAAAATGGGAAAAAACATATCGTTTTATTGGCACTCTGAATAAAAACGACAGCCAGGAAACCACTCTTTCTTAAATAATTGGCCAGAAAACAACTAAAGCAAAATAATAAAAGAAAAGGGACGACAAAAGTTCGATCAGGGTCAATAACGGAAATTTCTCATTACATTTATAAGTTGAGAGAGGAAGTTTTAAAATCAAATTAAACAGTATCGCAAAAAACATACCATTTATCTGTGGTACAAAGAAAAACAGCTTAAGCCGACTTAAGCAAATTAGGTATGAGTTCAATTTTGGACATTATTTAGATCAACTATAAATAATTTAGTGCTTATATTTATAAACGCCCAAAACGAAAGTATAATTTTTCCCGGAAAAAATAAGCTCAAACCTACTTGGATTAAGTCGACTAAAGCTATTTTGCCTTTTTGCCACAGATATTACATACTTATATGTACATATAAGAAATTTAATACAAATTCTGTAAAATCTTAATACTGGCGGCGGATACCCGGTAAGAGTATTATAATACAATTACTGTGGTATTTTGTTTGCTATGTGGAAAAGCATTTGTAGTATTTTAAATTTTGTTAACAACCCTGATTTGTCCATTGTATATATGTATGTATTCTCCTTTAACTCCTAGAAGGAGCATAGGGCCAATATGAAACATCTCCATTCGTCGCGAACCCTTGCGATGACTTTGATCTCTTCCCACGACTTTCCCGATTCTTGCATTTCCTTTTGCAGCACCTTTTCCAGTTGGTTTTGGGTCTACCACGTCCTCTTCTGCCTTGTGGATTCCACTCAAGAGCCTGGCGACAAACTTCGCTGTGTGGTGTGTGTGACCAATCCATCCCCATCTGCGCAGCTCGACCTCGTTTGCTATAGCCCTCTGATTGCATTTTTGATGTAGCTCGGCATTTGATATAGTGCGAGGCCACCAAACCTTTAGTATACGCATTTGTTGACGAATACTTGCAGCTTGTTCGTTAGTTGTTCAGTAACAAACAATGTTTCGCACCCATATAACAAAACCGATTTCACACTCGAATCAAAAATGCGCACTTTCGTTTTGATGGATATAAATGGTGAAGACCATATTTTGTTCAGTTGAGCAAACGCGCCTTTTGCTTTGCCTATTCTTGAGTTGATTAGCTCTTTTGCTCCACCATCCATGGTGATAATGCTGCCTAAATACGTGAAGCTATCGACGTTTTGAAGTCATCAGTGCCAGCTTTAAAAGTAAGGTCATTCCTGTTTGCGTTCAGCTTCATGCTATTAGTCTTGGATACGTTGATTTTTAGGCCGGCCGTCTGCGATTCCAAGACAAGGTCTTCAATCTTGCTATGCATATCTGAGTGTTTGGACGATAAAAGTCAAATGTCGTCAGCGTAGTCAAGATCTTCTAGATGTTCGGTAAAGTTTCATTAGATACCCTTTTTGGCTTTATAAAGATCCTTATCGAGGATATCATCAAGAACGATAAGGAGAGTGATGGTGATAGTAGACACCCCTGCCGTACGCCTGAATTAGTGGTGAATGTCGGTGACAACAACTAGTTGTGTAACACACTGCATTTAAAGCCTTCATATTGTGCACGTACTAAGCTTATGGCCTTTGCGGCAATACCTCTTCGTTGCACTGAAACCCAGATGTTTTCTCGGGAGACACTGTCGAAGGCAGTGCTATAGTCTACGAAGACAAGTTGAAGTGCAGCACTCCACTCGCATGATTGTTCGACAATTATTCTGAGGGTGTTCATTTGATCCACGCATGATCGGTTTCGCCGGAATCCTGCTTGCTGCTTTCGAATGGCCAAATCTAGTTTTTCGTTTGCCCTGTTTTTCCATTGTAGACAACTGAAATTTGTCAAAAAAAAATTGTAAAATTTAAATATAAAATATCGATTAGGCAAATTCTCATTACACAAGATTTTTATTCGCCCACATACTTAGTAAACAAAATACCATAGTAACTGTATTGTAATACCCTTAGTAGATGTTTGTCCCCAGTATATCATTCTTAAGCCTAGAATGCTAATCTTAGTCGTTTCGACTACCATTGCTCTTTGTTTTGTTAACTTCTTTTCTCTCTCTCAGTTTATCATTCTCAGCTCGCACGTCATAGAAGCTGCATTAGTTGCTTACGTGTGGCGATAAGTGCGGCTGGGCTTGACGTTTTATTTAGATGGTATGTATAGAAGTTAGTTTCCAGCGTTTTACAAAAGATGGCGGGCAGAAATGCCAAGTCTCATGTGCCTCATTGAAAGGAGTTACCGTCAAGTATTACGTCAGGAGTCCGTCTAGAGCATTACTGCTCAATTATCTGTCAGTTGGTCGGTCTAGTCCGTACCTGTTCTCGATGTAGCGGGATCGGTGGTTCTTTCAATTATCAAATTTCAATATTGCGTTTCACAGTTCATCTGCGTTAAATAAACCGGTGTTCTTTAATCAATTTCGCAGCAAATGATTGAACCGCCAGCCATTTTGTTTGTGTTTCACATATATTTGGCTTCAGGTTAAGCACTGTCTGTGATAGGCTCAGCAAAGGCCTCTGACATTTTTTGGCGCATGTCTCTGAAACGTGAGCAGTTCAACAAAACGTATTCAACATTTTCAGCTTCGCCAGGGCAGTCAGGGCAGAAGGGGTCTTCTTCGTGTTTAAATTGATGGCTAAGTGCACTTCATCATCATTGCAACCAGATGTGTTTGCATTTCGCACATAGTTGCTAACTTTTGGTAATAGTTGGTAATTCGTTGGTTATTAGTTTAAACGGCATACCCGCTTTCCAACTGCAAGTAGGCAAGAGCCGAAATTACATATGCTTTTTGATGCGTTGGTATCGATAGCATGTTCATTATGGAACAACATGTTTGTCGAATCGTCTGATCAAATATATGACTAATGCTGGAGGGTTATTATTTGTGTGGCAGCTATGACATTTGAAACATCTCAGTCTAATTTTATTTATTAAGGGTGAGTCTGGTCGTTCATTTACAACAATTAAATATTTGGGTTAAATGAGGTCATATAGCTGCCAAGAAGATAATCACAGTGGTCAACTAAATGATGTGGTGACCATGCCAAAAAAGGGAAGAAAATCCACAAAATGAAAGAGCATTGCGTTTGCTATTCTGCCAGCTGCATGCTGAACTTTGATTTCAAAAATTTTACTAAATAATTTTGCTGCCATTTAAGCACCTCGATTGACTTCAAATTTAATATAGACCAAGTCAGTTTTTGGCCCTATGCTCCTCCTAGGGGTTAAAAGAGAATACAATTTTAATACGGTTTATTATAAAGTTATTGGTCTGTGCTCTGTTTACGTGTTATAAGAAAAAAAGTGAAGTTTTATTAAATGTGTAGTAAAAATTACTTAAATCAGTTTCTCTAGTGTAGAACTTTCGTGGCTCACCGGGGATTCCGGGAATTTATGTTTTATTTAATAAATTCATCTTTTGTGATTGGAAGGACCAAACGTGAGCTACGTCTTCTTGCGTCTTCCTTTTTTAAGCAAATTTTTAAGACACGATGTTGCTTCCAGGCGCAACTTTTTTAAAATGTCTTATGTGGGCATGTCCGTTAGGCTATTCGCACTAAATTTGGGTAGATCTGTCTACATACAGATATTTAAACTTGGACTTAATTTCCAGTTGATATCTTTAGCCGATCCTTTGTATTTGCTACCGTACCTCTGAAAAAAGTTATAAATCTTCTGGCAAAAGTCACGAAAATTTGAACGTCAGTGCCCATTCACCGATTTACTTTATATTGTAAAGATATTTATTTGTACAAATTTTAGGCCGATATCTGTTTTCATTTTCTCCACACATATAATAAATATATAGTTCACTTTGTATGGGAAGTAGGCGTGTCAATTAACTAATCGCGCCCATCTCTCGAATTTTCCTTAACTAGGTGTAGCTAAATCAACATAGGAGTCATAGGAATACTCCTTTTATTTTATTCTAACTAAATGTGTGAAATCTCCCGCTGTGCTTCGCATCAAATGCTAGCGCTGTCAGTAATAGTAAGTATTTCTTAACCCTTTAAAAAAGAAAGGGAGGAATGTTTTGCAAGCACCGCATTTATTTGAATGGAAGTTTTGCTAGGCACTATTGTATGAATTTTGACTAATAGTTATTGTGAAATTGCTGCGCATTCTTGGACCTCGTCGTTTAAGGGTTAAAGTCTCGCACGTCGCATATTGACTGAATATTTCGACATTAGATAGCTGTGCACATTTTCATATGATGTGTCATTTTCGTTTTGCCGAAAGAAAAACGCAGTAAAGGCATGGAGTAAGGTTAGTTTGCAATGTAATTTATAATACTGCAGTTGCTGCATTCACAAAATCTCTAGAGAGTCCTCGCGCTGCACTTTGGAAAATGTAGCTTGTAATCTAGTATATTGTCGCAGGTCACCACAGCTCATGTTTAGTTTTTTTTGCAAACGCAGTAGACACACTAAATAAATATTATGACGGCAGATGAAATTTTACACTGGAATTAGACCGCAATTCGCTACTCTGAACTCATTTGGCAATGAAAGAAAGCCGAATTATAGGCGGTATTTAAACTTAGATGAATATATGCGTTAACAAATTTGTTGAAAGTTTTGTAGAATTCAATTAAATTTTTTTTTCCAAAACATTACAAATGTCTTATTGAAACTCAATAAATGTACTATGAGAGTAAGCTATGTTTTTCAACTAAAATTCTTATTTACGCAACTTTATGTGTAAAACTGTTCCCCAAAAAAACGTGTTTTGTTGAAGTTAACAACCTTTTTATTGAAAGCATTACAAATGTCTTATTGAAACTCTACAAATGTATGTACTATGGGAAAAGATTAAAATTTTCCCGTACAGTTACTTTTAACAACCTTGTTTTTAAAAATTTGCTACAGAAAAAAAGTATAAACTTTTAGTATCTGTTTAGTTAAAATAAAGCATTTACTTACATGAATTGGAAGCCAACAGATGGCAAAGGCCAATACAACAACCACGACCATGCGGGTCACACGCCGTTTTCCTTTTCTGCAAAAAAAGAGAAAGAAAGATTTGGATTGAAGGAAAAATAAATTACAAATAAAGTTTATTTCGCAAAAAATAAAAACATTAACAAAATTACGCTATTTTGTGCAGATATTCGTAGTAGAAGAGGCAAAAAAAGGAAAAAAGAGGGAAAAGAATTTCAATCATCGCCTTTGATACGGTTCTCTCTACTTTGTTGCTGAAAAATGCTTAGATAAAAACAGTTCACTCTTGATAAAAAAAAAGTTTTAAGCGGCGAATTTCACTTGCAATTTAACCCTTAAAATGTGTTAATTTTATCCTTTCATTTTCTGCGTTTTTTATACCCTACACCGAGGGTATATTCACTTTGTCCTTCCGTTTGTAACGCTGAGAAGGAAGCGTCACTTCCTGAGTCGATATAGCCATGTCCGTCTGCCTGGCTGGCTGGCTGTGCATGGAAATACATTTTTTGGGAAAACTGAGCAAGATAATGCAATCAAATTTGGTACTCTGTCTCCGTCGTCAAAATTAGCTCGTGGGATTGAAAATGAGCGAAATCGGTCAACGGACACGCCCATACAAAAATATATTCAAAATGCAACTTTAGGAGTATTTTTCATGACAATGCAACCAAAATACACTAGAGGGCGTGGCATCTCCCATAAAAACAAAACCTGCAAAACGCTATACTGAAAACGTTTTTTGAGATAACCCAACCAAATTTCACTCAGACACTAAGGACTATAAATGCAAGCTCTGAGCACAAACTAGGTGAACTTGGACAAGAGAGAGTAGCACTTCTCATATAAGCAAAATTTTCAAAACACTGCAGTGTGGGGTATTTAACGTTTGGCCAGGCCAAAGGTAAAATAACAACAAAAGCTGTACAAATGTTTTATACAACTTTTAAACAACAACAGTGATCAGCACAGTAAGTGTTGCTCCCTAAACCATCCATGCCAAATGTAGCACCTTAAAAACTTGTTTTCCAGCAGGGGTGCTGTCCTTAGTGCTTTCATCTTAAGGCTCCGGTAAATAGAAAGCAGCGCGTGCAGCGCGCGCATCATATGCGAGTAATGCTTGTGTTGTTACATAGAACGCACAACGCCCACCTCTAAATATACGAGGAATGGCCTTTATGGCTTTGTTCGCTTTTCTGTATGTATCACTCTCCATAAGTAGCTATGTTTTCAAATCAACTGTCAAAGCTTACAAAGCGCGCGCTTCACGCGCTGACCTCTATGTACCGGAGCCTTAACATTGACAGTTTTGTGACTAGTGCCTAAAAGTAGACTTTATAACTTTTTTTTTCCTTTTCATACAACTTTTTCTTTCAGTTACCTTGATATGGTTTTTTTTCTTTCTTTATTTCTGTTGAAAATAAGATGAACTTTTTGCAAAGAATTTTGGCTTAGTAAGTAAGTACATCCCTTGCTCTCTGTTCCTTTCCTAACTTTTGAGATATTTCTTTTGTTTCTTGATTTCGTATCGTCACAACAAATAAATAAAGTGGTAGAATGGTACTTTGAAAATGTTGTTGCTTTTTTGTGTTCTGCTTTTTTTTTTGCTTGCAACATTTTTGATGTTTCTGTTGATTGTTTTCTACGCTTCAGTTGTTTCAATTCACCTTTGCCCTGAAAGCTAACACTTCAACAAAACTTGAAATACAAGCTTTTGCCTTATGTTTTTTCGTGTGCCATTCATTTAGGAGGATGCTGTAGAAGATTCTACTCAAATTCAAGTGAACATTAAGGGCCAATTTCACAGTGTGAGCTTAAGCTTTAGCCTAGCTAAACCGTTAGTGTCGCTTAAGCGGCCCTTAAATAATTTTCAATTTCACAGTTGACTAGCTCACTTTTGTCATTAGCAAAGACACAAACCGAAAATACAGGTAAACAAAGTTGACACTTAACAAATTTGAAATTTAATATTTGTTTACAATTTACAAAATATTTCAATAAACTTTAAAAAATATAAATTGAAATTTGCAGCACGCTTATCTAATTCACTTTTGTCCATAATATAAAGTCAGGCAAAATGTAATATTTTCTTGGAATCTTTTATTTTAAACATTTCTTATTATACATGCATAATTTATATGATCCATTGCATCATGTCATTACTAAACTAAAATAAACCAATAAGAAAATTCCAAATTGTAATTTGAGGCCACAAAATGTTAGTTCCGTTTCGAGCATTGGTTTTGCTATCAGCTGCTACAGAACTTACAGCAGTATCTGCACATTTCCAATAACCCAAGTACGTACTCCATGCTCCTGCAGCTTCATCAACAGTTGCCTTCTTCCGAGTGCTTATAATTTTTAATGCTTAATGCAAATTATGTAACTTGCATTTTTCCCATGTCCAGGCACCATCGCAATCAGCCAATTAAAACCACGCGAATGCCCATAGTATGATTTCAGTTTCTGCAAAACGTCGATTCCATGACAATGGCAATATGCCGAGGAATGTCTAGTTTTTAGCATGTTCATGGCTAGCGCTTCAAGCCAGGCGTATTTGTCAAAAATTGTGGAGAATTGAACTTTTGTATCGAAATTTTAACATGTATTTTAATAGTAAGTAATTTAATTAAATTTGAAATTTTCTTATATTTTTGAAATAATTTATTTTATTTTTTGACAATGTCAGTTGTGACATAAATGCCGCTTAAACCTCCCTAACTATTGATAGTGTCCATTGACCGGCGCTTAAGCGGCCCTTAAATTAAAATAACTGTGAAAATTAAATTTGAATTTAAACTACACTCAACAGATAAACTTCGCTTAAGCTCACACTGTGAAATTGGCCCTAAGAGGTTGTGATTCAATAGGGGTATATAACCCCTTGAGCTTGTTACAAATATTATGATTGCTAGTGGTTGGGGTTTGACAAAATATGTTCTTCTCATTTTTTTTTTTTTTTTTTTGTTGAAAGAAAGCGATACTCTTGTCACAGGGCAAATTTACTATGATGCTTTAGCATTCAACTTTTCGACATTACAAAGTATGCAACTTTCTTTGAGAGTGCTATTTTTTCCACATATGTATGTGCGAATGCTGCTTATTGTGGTTTTTTTTTGTAATTTTTTTTTTCATTTGTTTCACAATTACCTTGACTCTGCTGATGGTTTACATCCGGGTGCACTTTTCCATAATCGTGCCAACATACCCATGTACAGGAAGCAAATTAACGTCAGCGGTACCACATACGATGATAAGAAGAAGGAAACCTGTAAGAAAAATACTTGTTTAAAGACGTCAGACAAATGAAGAAGTAATTAAAAAAATAAGTCAAGTAGAAACTGTTAGACAGACAAAGCATTTAAAAAAACAATTGTAAGTAGTACACCACGTCGTGGTTATAAAAGACTTGACTCGATACTTCCTTAGACTAGAAAAAAATTGCTTAAGCATTTCAATCCTAGATCATTAGCAAGCTTATCTAAGTTTCTGAATAATTATATTTATCTTAGGAGTTCAAGAAATATTCCTTAACCATACTCAAATGCCCAGTAGTGATGAGCAAACTAAGATCAATACCAATAACAAGGCTGCTATGGTCTTGATCTTGGACATTGAGTCTTAGTCTCAATCTTGGTCTTGAAAAAATTTCTAAATGCTGTTAAGTACTCAAAATTTCCAAACCTTATTTTCACAAAGAATTTGAGTTTTTTAGGTACTAAATTTCGAATTGAGAGATTGAAAGAAAGTCTTGGTTTTGATGATGATCGTGACCAAGACGATGACCATATCAGTCTTGATCTTGGTCAGCGTTTTGGTCTTGGTCTTGATAGTTTTTCAAGACTCAAGACCAAGACTGATGTTACTCACCACTAATGCCCAGTGATACTGTTAAGAAAATCAGTATTTAAATTATCAGATTCGCTTTCTAAAAGTTTGACCTCTGGCTTGTGAGACAATCAAAATAATTTTTATTAGGGGCCTACTTAAGATATCTTGAAATTAAGTATCTAATTCCACTGATTTTATTTTCACACTAAAGTACACTGAATTGTTTTATTATTGTCAAAAATAAAACATGATTCGTACAAGTACTTCAGTGTACTGTATTTTGTACAAATAAATACTGTATGTCAGTGTAAAACATGCGAGTAGAAAACTACAGCAAAATTTATAATATGGTAACGCTTGCAAAGTGCAAAAGAATGGTAACCCAGTATTGTAGTAGCTTTCATACATTTTCGCGAGAGAGCGTAAACCAAAAAGAGGCACAAGAAGAGAGCGAACTACTTTAGTCACTAAAGTAGCATTTTGTAGTGTACACTACAACTATAGTATAGATATGCATTGAACTGAACAGAAGCAAATCGAACAAGTCAGGTCAGTGCAGTATTTGTTTTTTTTCCTTTTATATCCAAGTACTGTCAAAATATTTGCATGCAATACTGAACTGAAGCATTTGATAAATAAAAAACGGCTACAAGACATAACGTCTCTTGAAGCGAAATTTCTTTAAACTCTAACAAGACGTCTTGAGCAGACTCCTATTTTCTATCTCTTAAAATGTTTATATTTGATTTCAATTCACAATACTATGCAGTTCATAAAATGAGCTTTATAGCCCATGCTCACTTGCCTGATTAAGGTGATTAAGTTGGTTTATGTTCAACCTGATTAATTTACCATATAAAGAGCTGTTTGGTTTGTATAAAAAGTTTACTTAGTTACAAATGAAATAAGTTGATTTGCAAAAATAAAATTTCAGCTCCAACTTGATCTTTCAAGTGGTGTCACGTCGCTTACAAAATTAAAAAAACATTTTTTGACTTTAAAAATACCCATTTAAATGAGTCGCAAATGACAAATACTATTCACAAAAGAAATTACATTAAGAATAAAAAAAAATCCAAAAATGCGAATGAAAATTTTTGTGCTTGTGTCAAAATCTTTTTGCAAAAACTTCATTCTAAGGAACACTGGGTCATCGGCAAGCATGCCGAAAGGCTGGGTATCCCCTTTAATTCTTTCTGTCAGAGTTGCATGGATGGCAATGAGAAGGAATCTCTCGAGCACTTTCTCTGCAACTGCCCTGCTCTAGCTAATGCCAGGCTTAAATCTCTAGGACAACCATTTTTCAAAGATTTGAGCGAACTCGCCGATATTGAGATTGGCCCCCTGCTTAACTACATCAATAGAACAAAATGGATGTAAATATCCTTTACAGTTTCTTTTAAAGGATATCTAATCCAGACCCTGACAACCCCTCCTACCAGCCAGCCCGATCACTTATGTGGTATTAAAACGGCACTAACAGTGCTACTTAGGCTTAGCATCGTTTTACTAAGCCACCACTCTAATCTAATCTAATCTATGAGCAAGCAGTAGGCGTGTTCGTTGACCGATTTCGCTCATTTTCAATTCCTCAACTTTGACGACGGAGGCAGAGTTCCAAATTTCATTGAATTATCTTGCTCAGTTTTCCCAGAAAATGTATTTCCACAAACATATAGACGGATATGGCTATATCGAATCAGTAGGTGACGCTGATCAAAAATATATATACTTTTCTATGCCTTCTTCACTGCGTTATAAACGGAAAGACAAAGTGAATATACCCTGGGTGTAGGGTAAAATTATCATATAGGAAATTTTATATAGGTATTATGTAATAGTATAGATGTGTTAACGTTTATTTAAAAAAATGTAGGTAGAAAAGTTTTTCGGATTAAATATCTGGAGATGATTTTGAAACACTTTTTATCAAATTTGATAGGATCCAAGCAATTACTACCTGCTTGAAGACATTGTTAAAAATACTCACGTATTCAAGGCCATTATTGATCTCGAACCAAAAATAGCTCAAACATATTGCAAGCATAGGGAGGAAAGCAATGAAAATGAATGTACCATCAATCGGTACCACAGACGTTCTTCAATATCCTAAGAACTATCTGGTTGAAAAAAGCTGTGAGATACATTTTTGTAGCTCATTCCTATTTTCCAGCGCTATGGAATGAGGAGGAATATTTTTGTAATTTTTCTTTTACAGATTTATGAAGGATTCTTACAAATCTACATTTGAATTTTTTTGAAATTTCATTTTGTTTAAAAGTTATACCCGCTTGAAATTTTATAGAGTTTCTGTGTGAAATAAGCTGGTAGCCACTGTATGTATACATATTTTATAAATCATAAAACTTTTATAAAATACTAATAAAACTCAGTTTGAATACTACCATACCAAAAAAAAAAGTCACTTAAAATAAATATTTAGAAAATAAACTACTCTTGTTTAAGTATACTCTTATTATCCTACAGCAAAATCTTAAAGCATCACTTCTCAAAAGCCTACTTAAAAGACTCTGCCAGAAGTTGGGCAAATTCGCTTAGGCGTGTCAACATATTTTATAATATTTTATGGCAACTTCATCAAGCGCACTTAAAATCTTTTCATATTTCATATTACAAACAAGAACAGATGAAAAAAAAAGTAGTTGAAAAAAAAAAAAGAACCTATAAATTGCTTCGAAAAAGTATTTTATGACAAAGACCGAAAAATAAGACAAGAAATAAAAGAAAAAAAAAAAAAAAAAAGTTTGTGAAAATATCAGGATAACAACATTATCGTCATTAGAGTAGCCATGGTAAATGTTAAGCCTTTTTTACGTTTCACTGCTCTTGTTTTGCAATTTCACTTTCTTTCAATAGAAAATTTGAAAGCATCTTAAAGCTTAAAAATCAATTTTCACGCTACATAGTGCCATAGACACTAAGTACGTACTCACTGATATTTTGGTTTTATATTGCTGATTTACACGATATGGGTGTCATTTTGAAAAGTTGCTTAACCACCAAATGTCTCTAAATGTCAGCTTGATTGAGTTTGATTATATACAATACAGCAGACTGCTGGGAAATGTTGAAATATTGGGAAATTATGTAATAATTGAAGACTTATGATATTTTTTAGAAAATATGTAATACTTGTCTGCCACAGATTGCAAATGAATTTTTTAAGCAGAAGTGTATATATGACAGATTCTGCGAGAGAACGAACCAAATTTTAGGTCGACCATCGCTGATCTCGATGTCACTTTGTGGATTGGTACTTTACTCGATTTGACTAGACGTGTACATATTTTTATATTTTGAGCCAAATTGGTTTTCTTGACCTTCGGGAAATATGTTTTTAAGCTTAAAAAAGAGTTGGAAAATAAGGAGCACTATTGAGGTATTTGTATTGAAAAGAAGCGGAATTTTTATTTTTTATTTTTTTCTTTGAAAAAATTTCGGTTTTTCTGACAAAATTTTTAGATGATTTTCGCTAGTTCTCCGTATTTGAATAGATACCCCAACGGTTGTCATTAGTGTCCTATCAAACATATTGAAATTTAAAGAAAAAAATAATTTTTTGAGATAAATTATTTTAATGAAATAAACCGTACCGCTTTTGAAAACTGAAATTTTTTTCAAAAAAAGAATCTTTTTCGGATGACTTCTAGTCTAACTCATATTCTACCGCTCTGGAAATTGCATTAAAAGGCTTTGCGACTGCTACCACTACTCTTCCGCCCCTTTCTGTTTAATTAAAAATGCAACTTCATAATTTTGAATAATTTTTTTTTTTTTCTACAAATTAAACAGCATAACTCTTTTTTATATAGCGAATATGACAAAAGCTTGTTTTTTGTGGTTTTTAATGGCATACCACAACTACACATGTGTTGTATGTACCCAGTAAACATTTTGTAAGCCAAAAGAGTCATATTTCATTCAAATCAATTGCTCGCGAACGTGTATGCTGATGACGGAGAGTACTTTGCTTTGGGAGGAACACTTCGGTTGTCAAAGAATCATTTAGAAGAAAACATAGTCCCCAAAATGAATCGTTAACAAGTAAGAGTGTTACCTTTGGCCTCGCCAATCACTAAATACCCTGCACTGCAGTATTTTGAAAATTTTGCTCATATGGGAGATGCCACGCTCTTTTGTCCGAGTTCACCCAGCTTTTGCTCAGAGCTTGCATATATATATGAAGCACTCCATGTCAAGTGCTCAAATTTGGCAATATGGTAGATCCGGAGTGCAAGAACCGGGAGGATTTGGTCCTAGTATCATTTGTTGTTAAATTACAGGGTGTTGAAGTTGGCGTTTTTAGTCATTTTCATGAAAAGGGTGTTTTTTCAAAAATTTATAGCTTACACTAAAGTTTGTAAATTGATAGATATAAGTTAATGGTCCCATTCATTTTGAAATGTTCTTTTTATAAAAAAATATTTCTTGGTGAAAAAAATTTTTTTTCACCAAAATTTTTTACACTTAAAAATACTTTTGAATTTTTTTTAAAAAAAGTCCCCTTAGATTTTTTTAAAAGTATTTCAAATTAAAGCATAATTTATAAGCTTTGAAATGATGTATGATCCAAGATAGGATTCGGACGCTACATGGGAGTTTTTGGCTTTTGAACGCCCGTGGCAGAACAAAATCTTTTTTTACTCGAGAGGAAAACATCTTACGTAAAAAGTGTACTATGTAAGCAAAAAATGCTTAGAATCGTCTGAGAAATACGTGTGAATTTTTTAAAACTTTTTTTCTTTTAATAATTTTTGAAAAATTTTTTTTATGAAATATTTTTGGAAAAAATATTGAAAGGAAAAAAAATTTTTTTTTTAGCTTTTCAAAAAACTCCAAAAAAAGTCACACGTATTGCTTGGATGATTTTAAGCATTTTTTGCTACGTGCACTTTAGATGTAAGATGTTTTCCTCTCGAGTAAAAAAAGATTTTTGCCTGCCACGAACGTTCAAAAGCCAAAAACTCTTATTTAGCGTCCGAATCCCATCTTGAGCCATACATCATTTTAAAGCTTATAAATTATGCTTTAATTTAAGGTACTTTAAAAAAAATCTAAGGAGGCTTTTTTTAAAAAAAATTCAAAAGTATTTTTAAATATAAAAAATTTTGATGAAAAAACATTTTTTTCACCAAGAAATATTTTTTTATAAAAAGAACGCTTCAAAGTGAATGGGACCAGTAACTTAGATTTATCAATTTACAAACTATAGTGTAAGCTATAAATTTTTGAAAAAACACCCTTTTCATGAAAATGACTAAAATCGCCAACTTCAACACCCTCTATTTTAACGACAAATGGTACTAAGACCAAATCGTCCCGGATTGTTGTTCTTGCACACCGGATCTACCATATTGCCAAATTTGAGCGAAATCGGAGAAAAAAAAATTTAAACCTGGTACACTTGGCATGGAGTGCTTCATATAGTTCTTAGTGTCTGAGTGAAATTTAGTTTGATTATCTCAAAAAACATTTTCAGTATAGCGTTTTGAAGCTTTTGCTTATATAGGAGGTTCCACGCCCGGTTGTCCGAGTTTGTCTTGTTTTAGCTTAGAGCGAGCATTTATAGTCTTCACACGGAAAAAACTAAACCGTAAAAATTCATTGAAAATCCCAGTTATTTTTACTGATTTTTTCAGTAACTGTGAAATGTATTCTAAGCAAATATTGTAGAGCCCACTGGCATTTTTTCGTGCTTCTATATTCAATAGTTTTCACTGTTTGTATCTGTACTTTTTAAAGTTTAAGCCGTATATTTTACTTTCGTGCCATTACATTTTCATGAGGATTCAGTAAAGTAATTGAATTACTGGAACAAACCGTAATTTTTGACGAGATTTATTATCACTTTGTGCTATTTGAAAAACAATTTTTACGGATAATTTTTTTGCGTGTAGTATTTGAGTGAAATTTAGTTGCGTTATCTTAAAAAACTCTTTCAGTATAGCATTTTGAAACTTTTACTTATATGGGAGGTGCCCCGCCCCCTTCTCCGATTTCACCCAATTTTTTTTGAGATCTTGCGTTTATAATTCTTAGTGTTCAGAGTTAAATTTGACTCGGTTTTCTCGAAAAACTATTTGAAGCTTTTGCTTAAATGGGAGGTGCCACGCCCTCTTGCTTTTAACGTAGAGTAAGCATTTATAGTCTTTTGTATTTGAGTGAAATTTAGTTGGATTATCTCAAAAAACTCTTTCAGTATAGCATTTTAAACTTTTGCTTATATGGGATGTGCCAAGCCCTCTTGCCCGAATTCGCTTTCTTTTTTTTCAGACCTAATAATTTGGTGTATTCATGTATATTTTGGTTGCATTGTCGTGAAAATTACTCCTAAAGTTGCATTTTGAATTTATTTTTTGTATGGGCGGTAGGCGTGTCCGTTGACCGATTTCACTAATTTTCAATCCTACGAGCTAACTTTGACGACGAAGGCAGTGTACTAAATTTCATTAAATTATCTTGCTCATTTTTCCCAGAAAATTTATTTCCACACACACCTAGCCACCCAGCCAGCCACTCAACCAGCGAGACAGACGGAATTGGCTATATCGACTCAGGAGGTGACGCTGATCAAGAATATATATAATTTTCTATGGCTGACACGCCTCCTTCTCTGCGTTACAAACGGAAGGACAAAGTGAATATACCCTGGGTGTAGGGTGTAACTAGTAAGGGTGTTAACTTTGGTCTGGGCAAAGTTTAAATACCCTTCAATATTTAGAAAATTTTTCTTGTAGAGGAGTTGCCACTCGCTTTTTTTCGAGTTCTCTTAGTTCTTGCTCATAGCGTGCACTAACTATTCCAAGTATCTGTGAGAAGTTTGGTTACATTACTACATAAAACGCTCAAAAAGTCAGGTATATAAATTTTTTGCGATAACTCCATTACTTTCACTACTTTTTTAATTTACTTGATATATATGTGATTGAACTATGGCATTGTCGGTCGTATAGCATATTCAAAAATCTCACAAATGTTTGCTGGGCAAATGCATAATTTTGCTGGCTTATGTGGTGGCGGTGACTTTAATTGCATATTTTATAAAGAAAATTCCAAAAAAAGAATCGTTTTGTATAAATTTTTACGTGCATATAAAATATTGTGGTCAAGATTTGTATTTCATTTGCCATTTACCACATTATGACAGATATGACACGAAATTAATAAACAATGCAAATATATGTATGTATGTGCACATGTATGTTAACATAATTACCACACATTTGTAAAGGAATACCACAAAATGTGACCGTCTACAGGAAACGGGACCTTACGAGTACTTTCATAGGGTCAATCTTAACGTTTTTCAGTTAAAGCTGGCATTCATTGCTTTGAACATTTTACAATTGATTTGAGGCCTAATCAAACTCCCACCCCTTTGGAGAAAAAATTGACAACCTTTAAACTTCGATATGGACAAATTTGATTTTTTCATTTTACGATTTCTTAATACCATACCTCAGTAAATTTTTGGATTTTTCCAGTGATCGAGGTGGCATTTTATTTTAAAATCAAAAATTATTTAAATAGAACAATGCCAAACAAAGTATTAGTTTTAAACTATTTTGGAATAAATTTCATACTTTTCTGGTATAAACTTCAAACTTTTTTGAAAAAAAAATCGGGATTTAATACTAAAAAAATTCCAAAAATTCTGAAAAAAGTATTTTTTCTTCATGCACTTTTTTCGCTGGATGCCTTGCTTTTGAGTAAAATATCGTTTTTTCGACCGCGTAACTGAAACACGTAAAAAAATCGATTTTGGGATGGAAACATTATCTATATCCCTAAAAAAAATTTATAATTTTCAAACGCGATAATTTTTGTAAGAACATAGTCTTTATTTCTAAAACACCCTTGGGTATCCATTTTGCAATGGAAAAAAAGTTATGACTAAAAAGCATTTTTTTTTTTAGCCAAAATGTGCCTTGCGTAGAATCAAAAGTGCTCCATTGGTTTTTCTCGGAATGGAAAAAAAAGGATGTAGATATCGTTTTCAAGAGCCCCTCTAACTTTTGAGTCGGTTTTGGAATAGTTTTATTTTGCTTCATACAAAATCGACCCTTGATAATGTATAGATACAGTCTGTTAAATAAGAGCGTGGTCACGATTACTCGCGATCGGTAAAGTATAATGCTGTAATTTTTTTTTCTCACACAGAGGGCAGTATTGTCCTTCATGCTTCGTGAAAGTGAATCAGCTGACCACTGTTTTCAATGCGTTCTCAGCATTTTTCCAAAATGAGTACCGCGTACGCGTCGCGCTTTGAAGCCGTTTTTTTGTGTTTGCACCCCAAAGGTCCCAAAATGACCCAAGCGGCGGCTGCGAAGTATATGCAAAAGTCGAAACAGTTTGTGAGTAAGTGGGTGAATCGCTTCAAAGAAGTAAAAAATGTCGATGACTTTCCAAATCGCGGGTCTGTCGGTGTAGTGACGGAAAAACAGGAAAAACTGATCTGTGCTCTATTTTCGAAAAATCCAACATTAACTTTGCGTGAAGGTGCTTCGAAATTGTCCCAAAAAGGTTTGAATATCTCCCACGGAACTATTCGTAATCATTTGATTGCAAATAGTGTGAAATACCGAAGTACTTTGCAAAAACCGATGCTCAGTGAAAAACATGTCCAAAAACGTCTTGAATGGGCCAAAGACAATTTGGATCGTGACTGGGGCAACGTTATTTTCACTGATGAATCCTCTTTTTGGGCCTTTCCTATCATCAGGCATGCCTGGACCAACCGACCCTGCAACTTGAAACAGCTGGTTCGACGCATTCACAAAATTTGGAGGTCGTTTTCAGAAGAGTATGCGCAAAATCTTGTTCAAAGTATGTCGCGAAGATGTCAAGCTATAATTGATGCTGGGGGTGATTGGACCTGCTATTAATGTATTTGCATTGAAGTTTTCGATCAAATAAATCAATATTAAAAAGAATTTTCGCAATGGGTATTTTCATTTTCTCACAACAATGACCACGCTCTTATTTAACAGACTGTACATATGTATTCAAATAGAATGTGAATTGTGATAAACGTTGCAATACACTTATTCCGTTCCAGAAGACCCCTAGTACCATCTGTTCGGACAATTTTCCCTCTCATACTAACGGCATGTGAATTAGTCCTTAAGATGTAAATTTAATCAAACTTCAAGAAAATATTTCACACAACTTAACTACTCAAATGCATAACTTTCTGAGAGCATAAAATTAGTGTCATAACATTAAATATTTAATTTAACTCTTGGAATTTATGTCATTTATGTTATTAGTTATATAACAATAACATTTATTATAATGTCTGCTACGATCCACAAAATTTAAGATTTCATTTCTTGTAATAATATTCCGAATATTTTGTTGTTATGACATACAAGCAAACGTACATATTTACTCATATATCACTGCCACCTTTGTGTTCCTTTCATCATCACAGTGATGTTTTGTTAACACACAGAGAAAACAAATTCTTAGACTTGTAATTTATTTTATAGCTCTGCCTTAAAGCTTAAAATATTTCATAAATTTTAAATCGAGTAGTTAACTAAGGAGACAGCATTGTTTGCACAAACAACAGCAACAATAACAACCACAATAAAAACAACACAAAAGCAAAAAGTCCAACAACAACTCATAAACTAAATCGTAAAAGTTTTTCCATATAAACTTTAAAATGTTTGTACTAAAAACTTTTTATTACAGATCGATGATGATGATGATATAAAATGAAAACAAAATGAAAAAACAACAAAAAAAAGTAAAGCAGCAGTTTTTTTAGTTTTATGCCACCCTAGCGATTAACATAGAGAAATTAATGATGATTATCCATTTATTAAATTATGTAAATATTATTTACAACATTGATATAAATGGTTTAAAAGTTTATTTCAAATGTCATTTATTGTTATGACAATTTGTAGGAATTTTCTATCACTTGTGCTTGCCGTATTATACAGGGTGTTCCGGTAAAAGCTATCGTTTTGAATAGCACGCTATTTTGCAGGCGCTCCACATTTTTCTTCTCCACACAACAGTTCAACCCATTTTTAATTGCCTTAAACACAACATATTCAATAGCTTATTTCTTGTTAAAAAGGTTAAAGGCACCACCCCTAATAGAAAAAATTGCTGTCACGACCAAATCGCTGCACTGATTTTTATGAAATTCTGTTTGGAGATAGACAGAATGGGAAAGCTGAGAAATACGCTGCCAAGGCTTCAAAAAATTAATTATATATGTACTAAGTACTAGATTGCACACTTTTTGGAGACTATCAATTGTAGCATCTCTAGACTGTATTGTAAGACTAAAACAGAAGCATCTATCGGGGAAAGAGATGAGAAGGTTCTCACGATCCATAGTAAGTCGAGTCGTACATATTAAAGTGGCCATTGCAACCTTGGGTGAGACTACTTCTCTGGATCAGAGTCATACTAACATTAGCGTATTGCTACGAAATCTGATTATTCTGGTACCACGGGAGTCAGTAGCACTTTAGAATATCCGATTCGCTGGATATTTCCGCTGACTATTGAGATGGGCTTTTGGGGAGTTTCGTGGTGGTTGTGGTTTGGACCTAAATTGAAGGAAGAGTTTGGAAGCTTTGTGTGGAGTTGCATTCTCAACCGGGTGCCATGACCCAAAGAATTGCAGAGGTTTCCCTACGATTGGAAGGAATTGTGTCTGATCGCATGATTCTAAAAATGGAAACCAACTATCGGCATTATGCTGATGGAAGGTTGCGCCGTCTGTCTTACGCTGGACCGTGTGTAAAGAACACCAAAAGATTAAGCCATCATGGCAGGTGCTCACGTTAAGCACAAAAGACTTCTGTTGCTTAATTTAGTTTACCACTGTGTCGTCTTTTCAAAATCAAATTGAAAAAGTGGACAAATTTTAGACACACAGCGAACTCTAGTTTCCTACAATTGTGGCGAATGTCTTGTTGGATGGTTGCTTCTGTTAAACCAGTCCCAAAAAATTTGGTTTCCGAAGAACTTTTTCTTCGAAGTTTTGTGTATGTATGTACTACTATATGAAATGACTCAGTGATAAGTTGAATCAATATGAATGAATCATTGTGGCTTTAAATATTACAAAAGCATTTGACCAATTTGCTCATATTCAAACTACTTAGGTGCATATCACTTCGGCAGCTCACTTGCCTATTGGATATCAAATGTTATCAATTATCGTCCTATTCGTATTGTATTAGATGACATGGTATCTTTAGTATATACTATTGATGCTATAAAATCTTTGGTTTCAGTTTTATCCACTACACTATGTTTAGTTTTTATGAAAAACCTTGTGTCTTCGACAGCTAATCCAATCGGCTTGTATTCATAGTTCATAATACATACTCTTTATCCAATAACAATAAAAAACTAGTAAGGGTGTTACCTTTGGCCTGGCCAAACATTAAATACCCTACACTGCAGTATTTTGAAAATTTTGCTTGCATGGGGGATGCCACGCCCTCTTATCCGAGTTTTCCCAGAGTTTGCATTTACTGATTTTAGTGTTTTACTGAAATTTGGTTGGATTATCTCAAATAACGCTTTTAGTATTGCATTTTGAAACTTTTCCGAATTTGCCTAGTTTAAGCTCAGAGCTTGTATTGTAATTGTGTGTATCGTAAATAATGCTCTTAATATTGAGTTTTAGACATATTTTTTGTATGGGCGGTAGGCGTCTCCGTTGACCGATTTCGCTCATTTTCAATCCCTCGAGTTATCTTTGACGACGGAGGCAGAGTACCAAATTTTATTGCATTATCTTGATTAGTTTTCCCAAAAAATTTATTTCCACGCACACCCAGTCAGCTAGACAGACGGACATGGCTATATCGACTCAGGAGGTGACGCTTATCAAGAATATATATGTGGAAACAGAGCCTACCAGACAAACGAACGAATACGCGAACATACTTCACTCAACTAGAAGCGGACGTAATTATTAACTCTGGCAATGCCGACGGAGACGAAGACAAAACATAAGATCGTACAAACGAACGAATTAATAAGGAGAGTAGAGATCTGATCGATGAAGTGAAAAGACGCAACAAATTGTTAAATCAAACTATGCAATATTACATATACTTTTAAGATAATTTTAATAAACGTTTTGAAATTAAAACTTTAATAAATCGTGGTGTTCATTTAATCCCACATATATACTTTTCCATACGTGCCACGCCTCCTTCTCTGCGTTACAAAACGGAAAGACAAAGTGAATATATCCTGGGTGTAGGGTATAAAAACTGCTTTTATTTTCTACAGCTAGCTTTATTTCGAAACTTTGCTTTGGATGAAATGGTTTTGTTTAGCAAAAATCATTTTGACCCGGAAAAAATCAGTTTGGCCTGGGAAAATAAGTTATGGTCTACGAAAAATCAGTTTAATCTAGAATTCAATTATAAAAAATAGAAATATCATTCACATAAACCACATTAATTCAACAGAAAATACTGTTTGATCCAGGCAAAATCAGTTTGGCCCAGAAAAAAATCAGTTTTGCCTAATAAAAATGCAGTTTTGGCTGAGGAAAAATTCATTAGGCTGAGAAAAAAACAGTTTGGCTTACGAAAAATGACTAATCCAGGAAAATTATAAGACATATAAAAATCTTTCAGACATACCACATTAATTCAATAGAAAACACTGTTTGGTCTGGGAAAGATCAGTTTGACATAGAAAAAATCATTAACTGCCATACCTAAATTGGAGCGTCAGCGTTATTTTACTGTCAAAAATTTCTCATGTACATATAATTTGTATGGCGCATACCGAAATTGCCAACGCTCAACGCTGAGCTATTCGAATTTTCAATTTTGACAAAGCGTTATGGAGTGAAGTAAGCTGCAGAAAAGTAAAAAAAGAAACAACAATATAATTTTGACAAACAAATGACTTCAACGCAACGCTCTTTATTTCGGTATGGCGCTTGACGCTTTTGATTAGCGTTAAATAACGCAACGCCTGACGCTCCAATTTAGGTATGGCAGTAAGAGATATCACATTAATTCAATGAAGAAATAATTTGACCTAGGAAAAATCATTTTGATCTAGAAAAAATCATTTTGATCTAGAAAAAATCAGTTTGACATTGGAATTATCAGTTTTGCCTGCAAAAAATCAGTTTTGCGTAGGTAAAATCAGTTTTGCTTACGCAAACTCAGTTTGACCCAGGAAAAATCACTTTTGTCTAAGTAAAATAAGTTTTGACTAGATAAACCCAATTTGGCCTAGAACAAAAATCAGTTTAGCCTAGAAAAAATACATATAGTTTTGGCAAAGGAAAAATCAGTTTGATCTGGGAAAACTATTACTTTGTCTGGTAAAATACAAATGTACATATGTATGTAAATATATGAAAGCGTTCGGAAATTTCATAACAATAATTGAAAGACAGTTAAAATAGAAATCACAGAGATCATAAATTAAAATCGTAGTGAAACACGCAGTAAAACAATGTTTCATGTCAATTTGAAACAAAAAAAAAAATACCCACATCGCAGAAGAAAAACAAGTAAGGGTGTTAATTTTGGCCTGGCCAAAAAATAAATACCCTACACTGCAGTATTTTGAAAATTTTGCTTATATGGGAGGTGCCACTCCCTCTTGTCCGAGTACACCCAGTTTTTGTTCAGAGCTTGCATTTATAGTTTTTAGAGTCAGAGTGAAATTTTGTTGGATTATCTCAAAAAACTCTTTCAGTATAGCATTTTGAATCTTTTGCTTATATGGGAGGTGCCACGCCCACTTGTCTGATTTCACCCAATTTTTGCTGAGAGCTTTCATTTATAATTTTTAGTGTCTGAATCAAATTTGGTTCGAATATCTCAAAAAACGCTTTCAGTAAAGCGTTTTGAAGCTTTTGCTTATATGGGAGGTGCCACGCCCTCTTGTGCGAGTACACCCAGTTTTTGTTCAGAGCTTGCATTTATAGTTTTTAGTGTCAGAGTGAAATTTAGTTGGATTATCTCAAAAAACTTTTTCAGTATATCATTTTGAAACTTTTGCTAATATGGGAGGTGCCACGCCCCTTTGTACGATTTCAATCAATTTTTGCTGAGAGCTTTAATTTATAATTTTTAGTGTCTGAGTCAAAGTTGGTTCGAATATCTCAAAAAACGCTTTCAGTATAGCGTTTTGAAGCTTTTGCTTATATGGAAGGTGCCACACCCTCTTGTCCGAATTCGCTCAGTTTTTTATCAGAGCTTGCGCTTACAATTCGTAGTACTTATATGTATTGTGGTTGCATTGTCGTGAAAAATACTCCTAAAATTGCATTTTGAATATAATTTTTGTATGGGCGGTAGGCGTGTCCGTTGACCGATTTTGCTCATTTTCAATCCCCCGAGCTAACTTTGACGACGGAGGCAGTGTACCAAATTTCATTGAATTATCTTGCTCAGTTTTCCCAAAAAGTGTATTTCAACACACAGCCAGCCACCCAGCCAGCCAGCCAGCCAGCCAGCCACCCAGCCAGCCAGCCAGCCAGCCAGACAGACGGACATGGCTATATCGACTCAGGAGGTGACGCTGATCAAGAATATATATACTTTTCTATACCTGCCACGCCTCCTTCTCTGCGTTACAAACGGAAGGACAAAGTGAATATACCCTGGGTGTAGGGTATAACAACAGCTGCTTCTGCTGCTGCTGCATGAAATATCAATCTATGGAAAAATGAAAGAAAAAAACAACGCGAAAAACAAAACACCACATGCCATGACATGAAGTAGCGAAAAATGAAACCATTATGATTACAATGACAGACAGAAATACTAGCGAAGAAGCAGCTATTTCCGGCTAAAGGACAAAGAAGTACGCGGCAGAGGCGAGTACAACATGATGAGGAGTACCTACTACAATTGGCTACAACGCTGCAGTAGCAGCATATCTGTATCACAAAAATATCTACCATGGTGATGATGTTGAATGAAGGCAAAAAATTCTCAAATGGTTACATTAACCGCACAACAATTTCTGCCTTAAGGCACCATCACACAAGTCTGGCAATGGAAAGTTTGTTTGAAGAGCGCGAAGTGTGGGTGGAGAAGTCTCTGCCAAGTATACTATGTAATATCCAACTGCTGAAAATACAATGTAATACAATTTCCCTATACGCCAGAAGCGCAAGTACTCTAGATAGCGTGAAAATTCTGTAATTTGCTGGAAAATGCGTATTGTTGCAGCAGCAGCAGCAGCTTTGTTACATTTGGTGAATGGTGATGAAATACTGGATGGTATATCTGATGATGAAAGACTTGAAAGACACAAATAATCACTAAGTACTTTATGTGTGTAGTTTTTAATGTTTTGCTATTTGGTTTTGATGAAATAAGCAACAGTTTTAAATGAAAATATCATAAATTGTTAAAAAAAATAGTTGGCGACGAATTATCTGGAGCTGGATCCATCATTGAAATAGAAAATGAATTTAACATTATCTTTGAAATCCGTATCAAAAAAGGCGTAGAAGAGCTTTAAAGCTACCTATGGAAATTCTTATATTGTAAAATTTACTAAACTAGCACAACTTTCAAAGGTAAAGAATTCCCGTGATACCCATATTCCGTGGAAATACCCAACTGTAAGGAATACTGTGTTTGGGCTTTAATTTCAGTCCAACAATCATAATTTATTAATCTCAGTATATTATTAGTTGTGAAGATTATCTAAGCGTAGACACTGGATATTATCATCAATAAACATTATCTAGAATTTTTTCCGAGACTTCCTGGTACGCAGAATCAGAAAAAATAATTTTTGTGTAATGGAAAAAAATCACTGGCAAGTAAGGTTATCGGCCATAATTTGGGGAGGGAATATTTTGCAATTAATTGCAAGAACTTTTTAACATGTAATTTTAAGCGGATGTAAATAAGCTTATTAAAATACCTTTCATATAACATCAATATTTTTGAAATTCTTATTCCAATTTTTTTAAGGGCTACATCCGGTTTTTTCCCTTACTTAGATGTGTCCAACAAGAATTAAAAGCTTAATAACATAAACGCAGTACAAGAAATGCAAAATGGACCAATCTTAGTGAAGAAATCGATTAAGATTTGGGTTGACATCTCTGTGTTTTTTTGGAAATTGGTAAGAACTATTTGACATATGACTGTGTTAAAATGACTTTCTGAAATTCCAAAAAAATCCAAGATGGTGTTCATAGGAATATCGATGTTTGAAAAGTCATAGCTCCTCGGCTTTTTATCCGATTTTGATGAAATTTTCAGAGTTAGTGTAAAAAAGTATGAGCTTGTGAAAAAAATTACACTGAAAAAAAATTTGTATTTGAAGTGTAATGAAAGTTTTATTTTTTAAAGTCCCCGAATTGGCTGAGAGCACCCTTTTTATACACTATACCCAGGGCATATTCACTTTGTCCTTCCATTTGTAACGCAAAGAAGGAGGCGTGGCAAGTATAGATAAGAATATATATTCTTGATCAGCGTCACCTTCTGAGTTAATATAACCATGTCCGTCTGTCTGGCTGGTTGGCTATCCGTCTGTGGAAATATTTTTTACGGGAAAACTGCTCAAGATAATTCGATGAAATTTGGTACAGTGGATTTGCCGTAAAAGTTAGCTCGAGGGATTGAAAATGAGCGAAATTGGTCAACGGACACGCCTACCGCCCATACAAAAAATATATTCAAAATGCAATTTTAGGAGTATTTTTCACGACAATGCAACCGAAATACGCATAAACACTAATAATTTGAAAGCGCAAGCTCTGAGAAAAAACTGAACGAATTCAGACTGGAGGGCGTGGCACCTCCCATATAAGCAAAAGCTTCAAAACGCTATACTGAAAGCGTTTTTTGAGATATTCGAACCAAATTCGACTTAGACTCTAAGTATCATGAATGAAAGCTCTCAACAAAAATTGGGTGAAATCGGACAAGGGGGCGTGGCACCTCCAATATAAGCAAATGTTTCAAAATGCTATACTGAAAACGTTATTTCAGATAATTCAACCAAATTTCATCCAAACACTAAGGACTATAAATATACGCTCTGAGCAAAAACTAGACGTACTCGGAAAAGAGGGCGTGGCATATAGGCAAAAGCTTAAAAACGCTATACTGAAAACGTTTTTTGAGATAATCAAACTAATTTTCACTCAGACACTTAAAATTGTTAATGCAAGCTCTGAGCAAAAGCTGGGTGAACTTGGACAAGAAGGCATGGCACCTCCCGTACAAGCAAAATTTTCGAAATACTGCAGTGTAGGTCATTTAATTTTTGGCCAGGCTAAAGGTAACACCCTTATTAGTTATTTTTTATTTTAAATATTTTTATTGAAAAGTAAATTTTATTGTATTGCATTGTTGTATCTTCTACAGTTTTCATGTTATGAGTTTTTGAAGTTGTTTAATATTGTTTTTATCATGAGTGCACGTGCGGCACCATATAGGGTTGCCGCCGTCCGGATAGTATTTTTTTCCCGGTGGCCCCTAGTGTAATTTTCTTAGAATTGTTTTGTAGAATATATTAACGCATTATAACGAAGTTTTTTGAAAAGGGGTCAAAAATAACTTTAAAAACGTAATATAATGGGTTAAAATGTTCTAAATAATTGTTCCTTGCTTGATTTCACGTTAGCTTATGCGAACATCTGTCTAAACCCATTATATCGTGTTTTTATGGGTCTTTTTGTCCCTTTTTTCCAAAAACTTGGTGGAAATGGATTTATGGATTAACGAAAAATTTCACTGAGACCACCGAAAAAAAAAACCGTCTGGTAGATGGTATCAGCATCTGTCGAGAAAGACTCATCTAAGATTTGTATTGAAGATAATGCTACGCAATCTCAGCTATAAGCAGCTAACACCTGGGAAAAAAAAAAAAACATACAACTACACATCGAATGGAAAATGGCAGGGCTGTATACAAGGCCTAGTCAGGATTTCGTTTCGTGGGTGGCTTCTTGTAAAATCATGATCTGTGTGATTGAGGTTTCTCTTTATTCTCGTTCGGAGGGGGAGAGGGTTTGAACACCCAATATCTCTCCCCTGGCTACGACTTGGCTGTTTATTCGTCTTATCGGCAAAAATTCGAAGAAAAAGTATCCCTGTTGAGGGAAAATGGGAATTTATCGTTAAATTCATGATAAAGCCTTCTATAGATTGGCATCACAAGTCAATTTGTTCCGCAAAGACCCAATATTTAGTGATTATTAAAAATGAGATCAAATAACCCTTGTGGGTTTGCCAGTAATTTTCCAAAGGTTGCTTAGAAATAGTTTCTGATATCCATAAGCACTTGTCGAGCTAAATCTGATGATTTACTAGGGATATCTAGTTGTGTGAAAGGTATTAGTTGTTGTACCCGATGGTATGAGGTTGTAGTGACTACATATCGTCGGGTTAAAACTACAACTAGACATCTACATTTTTCATGTTTTGAGAAAACAGCGTTTCAAGTTTTTTGAAATTCGGTTTTTGTATGGGATTTTAAAGTTTTCTGGACTCTACATTTCAAAAAATTGACTAGACTGGGCCAAAGAACCGCTTTTTTTTCATGTTTCTGTATACTTAACTCAAAACATCAATATTTGTAGATGTCTAGTTGTAGTTTTAACCTGACGATATATTCTTTATAAAAATAACAAAGTGTCCTCTGATTTTAAATTTATAAATTTTCAAAATAATAAATTATTCAGATCTAAAATTTCATGTGAACATAAAATACAAATTTTTATTAAATTAATTTGTTTGAATTTAAATTGTAATCCTACAGAGGTCAACAAAGTGGTCAAGATCTTCAAATTGTTCATTTAAGTTTAATCGGATTTTACCCTATGAATGATTTCTATCACTTAAAGTTGATAGCCCTATTATAAATCGTGTTCTCTACAGTAAGACTAAATGCTTTCACTGGGGCATTTTTTTGGCATTATTATTTGTATCTTTCTATCTGGGCGCTCTCAGACATGTATTTGACTTCAATTTGACAATTCTGAAAAAAATTCTGCTCTGTTTTCATGGAAAATTTACTTGAAGTTTTAAAATGTATGACATTGAGTTATAAAAAATTAAATTGGTTAAATTACCACCTCTTGAGTTGATGAACATTTGTCCTAGCAAAACACTTAGCTCCAAACTGGTTGGTTTTTTCTCAACTAATTTTCTATCCATCTATAACACAAATGGCAAAGCGCAAGGCCATTTGACTTCATTTGCAAGAATTATGGCACATTCTCATTATGACATCATTTAGAATGGACTTACACCACTTACACTTAAGCCCATACATATGGTATACTATTGAATTAAAGTTATCACCCCATTAATTCATTGGTACAAGGAATAAGATATACTATTGGTTAAATGGTTTCATCACATTAATTCAATAGTCAGATCAAAACTCGGCGTCATATTTTAGATGAGTCTGAACGAGTTTCATCCAAAGTTTATGCTTTTGGTGAAAAAACTTCAGTTTTCTACGAAAAATAGTGCGGTTTTGGCCTGTTTAAATTTCCAAAACTTTTTAAATTTTTTTAACTTTTTTTTACGATGGCTTGCTTGCGAGATCATTACCTCTTCCCAAAAAAGTGCTTTTGGAATCATAAAATTTCTTTTAATATTTTATGTAATTAATACATAAATATTTAAAATTCGTTCTGTTTTCCATTTCAAGACTGAAACCATTGTTGCTGGATTATGAATTTATTCTGCAATTAATGTGCACCGAAAAATTGTTTCTTTAGTTTTGTAAAGGAACTTTCAAAGACAATTACACAATACTTATACTTAAGCGTGCCATATACTATACAAACCAACATATGTAAATAAATACTAACATATTAATCTAAAAGCGCACCCCACTTAATTTATTGATAATTTAGCGCCATGTCATTAGTAGAGTCTTTCAATAAATTTACTCATAAATACACAATTAATAACATTAATTGCTCGATTTACCGTCAAGATTGTTATTAAATTAAGCGCGCATTAGTGTGGTGGTGTGGTCCCAACGATTATGATATTTAACTACATATTTGTTTATTTATTTGTTTTCTACATGTGTAGGGTAAAGTGGGAAACATTTGCCTTTGGGGCAGGTTTGTCTTTGTTGTTTTTGGTGTGAACACGAAACAAGCTCAATTTTATTGTAAAAATTGTCACGAACTTTGTTAGTTTTATTTTAATTTCTCTCTCAGTAACACGTGATTTCATCATTTAGGCAGATTTTAAGATTTTTTTTTTCTGTTTATTTTAAGTCTCAATGCTTCAGAAATAATAGTGACTTAAGAAAAAAAAAAAAAAAAAAATTACATGCCAAATCTTCCCCAGTTTCCCCTATGTATCTTTATCAACTTTTTCCCCAAACACATGTATGTTTGCACACACACCTAAGTCCCATGACAACGCGTACAAATTCAATATTGTCGAACACAAAAATAATTTTATTACCCAACGGGAAGAAATGAAGCTGCTTCCAAGAAGAGCGCAATAGAAGCACACCTCTGGTAGCATACAAAATTTTTCAAATTCAAATTTTTATACCCTACACCAGGGTATATTCACTTTTTCCTTCCGTTTGTAACGCAGAGAAGGAGGCGTGGAAGATATTGAAAATTATATATATTCTTGATCAGCGTCACTTCTTGAGTTGATATAGCCATGCCCGTCTGTCTGGCTGGGTGGCTGGCTGTGATCAGCGCGTGTGCATGAAAATACATTTTCTGGGAAAACTGAGCAAGATAATTCAATGAAATTTGATACACTGCGTCCATCGTCAAAGTTAGCTCGTGGGATTGAAAATTAGCGAAATCGGTCAACGGACGCGCCTACCGCCCATACAAAAAATATATTCAAAATGCAACTTTTGGAGTATTTTTCACGACAATGGAATAGATAACACATAAATACTACGAATTGTAAGCGCAAGTTTTAATAAAAATTGAGCGAATTCGGACAAGAGAGCGTGGCGCCTCCCATATAAGGAAAAGTTCCATAACGCTATACTTAAAACGTTTTTTGAGATAATCCAATAAAATTTCACTCAGTCACTAAGGACTATAAATGCAAGCTCTGAGCAAAAAACTGAGTGAACTCAAACAAGAGGAAGTGGCACCATATGAGCAAAATTTTCAAATTACTGCAGTGTAGGGTATTTAATGTTTGGCCAGGCCAAAGGTTACACCCTTACTAGTTTTTGTTGTGGCTGATACAAGTTAATAAATCTATCAAACGTTACAGAAAAATTTTAATTTTTGTGAAATGGAACTTAAAATTTGAAAAAACTTCCACGGAAGCGTATTTCATATGCTTCCAAAGATGTGCATCGCCGGAATGACATGATATGTTAAAAAATATACTTAAGCAGTGAGAACAGCACAGGAAGCAGCTTCTTGCTTTCCTAGATCCGCAACTGAAGTCGTATCAATGCGCTTCTGTTTCCCATTGGGTATTTCACATACTTACACGCATACAAACATAACACGCAAATTCGCATTTATCACTTTATATGGCAATCACTTATCTTATATGGACCACAGGTGGTAACACTACAACATGTTGTTTGATGAAGCATTAGAAAGGTGACAACGACCACTAGTTTGTTATCATATGTGCTTTATCATGATTGTGCAGTAGGTACCGAGTGAGAAAAATGTTTGTAATGAATCCAAGAAAAAAAAAAAAAAATGTTTAAGTAAATAATTACAAAAATATTGATAATTTCGGCAAAACATTTTGAAGAGACGAAAAATTTAGAAAAAGTCGCAAAAAGTTCAAGAATTCAAAATATATTGAAGAAGTTGCCAAAAGCTCAAGAAGTACAAAAATGTTGGAAAAGTCGCAAAAAGTTGAAGAATTTGAAAAACATCAAAAATGTCGAAAAGTGCGAAAGATTTCAAAAAATATAGCAAAGTCGCATAATGTGGAAAAATGTTGAAAAAGTCGCATTCGAAAAATCTAGATAAAATTGCAAAAAGTTGAAGAATTCGAAAAATATTGAAAAAGTCGCTGGTATAAAAAGTCGAAAAATGTGGAAAAAGTCGAATAAAAATCAAGAATTCAAAAAATATTGAAAATGTGCTAAACCTGGAAGTAGTCGGAAAGTTGAAAGATTCGAAAAATGTTGAAAAAGTCACAAAAAGTTGAAGAATTTGAAAATTGTTAAAAAGATCGGAAAAGGTTAAAGAAGTCGAAAAATGTTGAAAAAGTTACAAACATCAAAAAATTTCCAGAATTTGAGAAATCTTGCAGAAATATGTTGTAAGCAACTCGGGTTCGAAATAACAGTCCTCTTGTTGAATAAAGTTTAGGAAAGTTTTATTCTAGATTAATAAAAGTAAATTCAAGTAAATTCAGTTTACAAAATAATAAAAAAATGTTACAAGTACTTACCGTAGTTTACACCCGCTCTTTCAAAGCTTACAATTGCAAGTGACGAATTTGCAAACGTCACTTGAAATTGAAGCATGAGAACCAGGGCCACACTACGTTAAGTTTACAAAGTTTAAAGTTTATCAATGTTACACTATGAGTCGATCTGACTTAGGCGAGTTCACAATATATGTCAATAAAATTTTGATTAAGCCGAAAAAAGTTTCAGAATTGAGAATATTTAAAAAAAAAAAAAAGTCAAAAGGGGTCGAGAAATTTTTTTAAAAATTAAAAATGTTTATAAAATCGGAAAAATTTCCAAAAACCGAAATTGTTGATACCCCATATCCCCGCTTTTTTTACCCGTTACGGATCCATTACTGATCCGTTTGCGGGAGAAATTCCAAAAAAAAAAAAAGGTTCGATATGAACCGTCTGGCACACTAGGTAGTCAAAAAAATTACAATAAAAAATTCCAAAAATATTAAAAACTAAAAAAAAATTTTGAAATTAGTAGTACGCCAAAAAATTTTATAAATTTCATGGTCCTAAAACAGATGAAGAACTAATTTCACTAATAAGTAGATCACAATGGCAATGTCCAAAAAACTTAAAGGAGCTGTGATTAAAATTGCTGACTTAATATTTTGAAAATATGTAGTATTTATCATCAAACGTTTGAAACATAAGCTGAATTGTGAAACTAGGAAATCATATAGGACTATTTTCTCGGACTATAACTCTCGAAATTCTTCCATAGAGTAAAACTTTTAAATTTCCATCAGAACATAAATGAGTCAATAATACTGAGTATTCCCAATGTGCACAAAAACGGATGAGGATCCGTTTCGAACCCGTTACGAGTTCATAAAGGGATAAAAAACGTAATCCGCGGTAACGGATCCATTTCAAAACCGAAACGTACATTAAAAACGAATTCAAAACGGATTTGCTCTTAAAAATGTTAATGCTGTGTTTAAATAAAAAAAAAAAACATTTTGAAGCACTTTTTAGCGATTAAAAAAAATAAATAAAAGGAAAAAAAATTATCGATTCGCCTATGGTAGGATTCGAGCCCAGGGAATTCCTCAGTACGGACTCGTTTCGAATCCGAAATGTATGTAAAAACGAATTCAAAACGGATTCGCTTTTAAAAATGTTAATGCTGTATATTTACGGAAAAAAACCGTTTTGATGCGCCTATTAGCAATTAAAATAAAATAAAAAGCAAAAAAAAAGAAGAAAAATAAAGGATCAAAATCCACCTTTGGTAGGATTCGAACCTGGGTAAATCCGTTTCGAATCCGTAAATACTTCAAATACGAACTCAAAACGGATTTGCTTTAATTAATTTTAATGATGATGAAAACAATTTTTTTGATTTGTTTTTTTTTTTTGTCTTTTTATTTTATTGCGTATGATTTTTTGTAAACTTTTCAAACTCTGTTTGAAGAAATGTTTTTGATTCCAAATTTGAGAATATAATATTTTTTATCAAAAGAAGGGAAGGGAAAGAACACAGAATACTTATAAAAAAACAACAGAAATTTGTTTACTATACAAACTTTAAATCTCAACATCAGATAAGTCAACATCATATCGGTCAATAGCCTAGTTCACTATCGTCTCGTGTATGAAAAAGTAATACCTCGGGAGCCTGGGTTCGCCTCCCGGCCGGGCTAATATTTTTTTTTTTTTTTGTTATTTTGTTTTTTTTTTTAATTAAAAATAAGCGCTTCACCATTTTTCTTTTCTTTTTTTATAAGCAGCATTAACATTATTAAAAGCGAATCCGTTTTGAATTCGTTTTTGATGTACGTTACAGGTTCGAAACGGATCCATAAAAGTAGAAAAAACGATTCGTTTTTTTTAGGATACGTAACGGATTCCGTTACGGATAAAAAGTACGCAAATATGAACCCGTTACGGATCCGAAACGAGTCCGTTTGGCACACTGGGTTATCATGAAAAGTTGTTGCAATGAAAATTACTCTTGTTTCTTCTCATTTCTTATAGTTAATACAGAACACTTTGGTTTAGCATAATTTAATGATTTGTTTAAGTTAGTTATTTTTTGTTGCTTAGTTAATTTAATTTGGTTTCGTTATATTGATAAAAAACAAAAGAATTTATTTTTTTACTCCCTCGCATGTCATCAATCATTTTTAGTTCTTCATATTTTGCCTTTAGGTTATTTCCTTAAAAGAAAAACTTTTCTTATTTTAGACGAAAAAGTGTTATTGCTTATGCACCTGGATATTTTTATCACCTATGAAGGTAATGCTAATTTCGTAAGCCAACAATAAGCAATCCATCATATTGTCACTTATGTAAATTAGTTATGGAAAGGGAAAAATCTTTTATAAAATGACTATAACAAATAATTGGATGCTAATTAAGTAGTATAAAAAGCTGGTCCCAACTGTTGTTTATTTTGTTTATATGGGGGTGAGAAGCCCTTTTGCACTTTTCTGAAGAATTCTTAGATAACTGTTTTTACAAGTTACCAACTTAATGATAAAGAATATTTCGAAAAAGACAATTGTTCGGAAAATTTTTACACAATGGAATGAATGATAGCAATATGATAAGCTTTCACAATCATGGTGACACTTACATTTCATTACGATTGATTACGTGGGGATTGGGGTCACTACATAGAACGGTGTTTACATTATCATTACCATTATCAACATTATTGATGATTAAATTCATATATTTCCCCCGTTGTCAATTAAAACATATCAATTTTGTGTCGCTCATTTTAATAGTGTGCAATTGAGCTCGCAAACTATCGATGGCAGCGACCCCGAAAACATAAAGTTCAGGTGGTCTGATCGTTCGCGCAGGGAATTTTTTTTTTGTAGTCCAAAATTATTCAAAAAAAAAAAGTTTAAAAAAATTCAAAAAAAAGTCACACGTATTGCTTGGACGATTCTAAGCATTTTATGCCTAGCACACTTTTTTCGTAAGATGCTTTCCTCTTGAGTAAAAAATGATTTTTGCCTTCCGCGGGCGTTCAAAAGCCAAATACTCCCATTTAGCGTTCGAATCCTATCTTGAGTCATATTTAGAAAATTAAGCTTCGTACCATACTTCAGTATGACAAAACGAATATCCCACCTCAAGAATTTTTATATTGCGATGAAATATGCGATTTCTGAGTGGTTTTGAACCTGGAGTCCCCAGTGTGCATCGCCACAATGGCAAAAAAGCAAACAAATAATTTTACAGATTCAATTGGTTTTCTTTTTATTCTAGAATTATTTTTGTACTTTTGATAATAGCTGTGTATAAGACGACAGTTTTCAGTGTTTAATTAAGCACTTTCTGTGGAACGTGTGGGAAAGCAATAACTACATTGCTTAATTTAAGACAGATAAATTTGCGTGTTTAATTATTAAGCACAAGAAGAAGGAAATAGCTCACAAACTCGTTTTAGAGGAGCAGAGTTAACTCAGTGTTAACACTCTGCCGTCTAAGATACAGCTAGTATCGAATAACACAACTGTTTCAGTATTATTGCCATTTCTTCAAATGCTTTTGATTTTGACAGATTGGCAACATCGCATCCACAACAATCGATGGTTAGCGACCAAAGTATCGTCCAATATCGATGGTCGCTACTATCGATAGTTTGCGAGTTCCAGTGTGCAAGTCCATTTAAGGGCAATGGTCAGTTCCGGATTAAGCCAAATGGGGGCCCTAGGTCATTCAAATTTTGGGGCCCTCTTTTTTTTTTTTGTTCTGTGACTTTAAAAACAACAACAAAAATTTCTTGCAACTTGAATTCAAGTGTGTTGAAGCCTTTTGGTTGCGGTCGTTGCTTTCGTCGAGCATTGGGAATTCTAATTTTGTTATTAATTTGTTGTTGTCATTGCGCCCCTCGAATTTTCAATTTTTATGTTTTCATTTTTTTTCAAAGCATGCTTGGACTTACATTTGCCAAATTTTGTAAGCTAGCTCTTTTAATCAGCCGCTTAAATATTTTAGCTCTAAGATTTTCATGGGGGCCCCTGCTCATCGGGGGCCCTAGGCCATGGCCTAGCCCGGCATAATGCGTAATCCAGCACTGGAAATTGTATCCCTATTGCTTCAGTCACATTATGACATTCACACAGGCTCCGGCATAGCACAGCTGCCCTTCAATAACGCAACTAATCTATGTAAACTCAATTAAACTTAGAAAATAAATTAACTTAGCTCAACCAAATTAAGATAAATTAAACTAAACTAACTAAGCTAAACTAAGCTAAACTAAACAAAACTAAACTAAACTTAAATAAACTAAACCATACTAAATTAAAACTAAACTAAACTAAAACTAAACTTAACTAAACTAAACAAAACTAAACAATACTAAACTAAACTAAAAAAACTAAACTAAACTAAACTAAAATAAACTTAAGCTAAACTTAACTAAACTAATCAAAACTAAACTAAACTAAACTAAACTAAAATAAAATAAAATAAACTAAACTAAACTAAACTAAACTAAACTAAACTAAACTTAAGCTAAACTTAACTAAACTAATCAAAACTAAACTAAACTAAACAAAACTAAACTAAACTAAACCAAACTAAACTAAACCAAACAAATTAAACAAAACAAAACTAAACTAAACTAAAATAAAATAAACTAAACTAAACTAAACTAAACTAAACTAAACTAAACTAAACTAAACTAAACTAAACTAAACTAAACTAAACTAAACTTAACTAAACTAAACTTAAATAAACTAAACTAAACTAAAATAAACTAAACTAAGCTAAACTAAACTAAAAAAACTAAACTAAACTAAACTAAAATAAACTTAAGCTAAACTTAACTAAACTAATCAAAACTAAACTAAACTAAACTAAAATAAAATAAAATAAACTAAACTAAACCAAACTAAACTAAACTAAACTAAACTTAAGCTAAACTTAACTAAACTATTAAAAACTAAACTAAACTAAACAAAACTAAACTAAACTAAACCAAACTAAACTAAACTAAACAAATTAAACAAAACAAAACAAAACTAAACTAAAATAAAATAAACTAAACTAAACTAAACTTAACTTAGCTCAACACAACAATTGCTTGTTGTCTCTATTCATTCAGTATATATGGCCACTCGAAAGTTTTTGTACTTCTGTCTGTTAATCTTGTCCCTAAACCACATATGTAAAGATGTTTAAACCATTTGCTATACCCTCAAACATACGTTTCAAATCCTGATATAAGCAACCAGTCTTTTTCAAGCTCCACTACACACAACTTTGAAACACAAAACCAATTTAATTATGCTAATTGATTAAGTAAATCCATCTTAGGTACCATTTATAGAAAAATATTTTCTTTACCATTTTCTTTAACCATAAATTTAAAGCCTCATCTCATCCCTAACCCTTTTCAAACTACTGTCAGATATCAGAATTTAATATTCCTGGTTTATTGCGCCCCCCAAGTCTTTCGCACAATTTGATGCGTCTGCAAATCTTTTGCCATAAACATGATTAACCTTTCCGTAAGATATGCTGCCATATAAAATGTTGACACTAAAATTAAAGTTTATCCGCGTCATAAATTTTAAGCTTTATTAGTGTTAACTTGGCATATAAGGACCGATCTAAAGTAACGCAGTGCACTATACCAAATCAGGTTGTCAAAATTCCATAAATTTTTTTGTTTTTTTTTTGGGAAAGCATGCCATAAGCCTGTTATGTCACTATATAAACGAATGAAATGTTGGGGGAAAACTTTGCCTAAGAGAAACGGTCATAAATCTCAGTAACCATAAAAGCCACATTAAAAACTAAGGGTTGAGCGCGCGAAATTGGCAAACGTTGCTGGCTGGTAATAAAATAACAACAATTTAATGTTGAAAAATTATGCCAAGAAAGTACAATATTTTGGAAAGTTGTATGCTGTCTACGACAATAGTACTTTTATTTGAAAAGTCATTCACTTACCTGAAATCCCACTAAACTCCAAAGCTCTTCATCCGATGAGAAGACGCATGCGGTGTAGTTGTTACCACGAAATTGATAAATACGCACAGAATGCGCTAATGCGACTGGTATGGCGGAGGTTATAATCAGTACCCAGGCAAGCATGATGGCTCTAAGAAGAAAACGAGATAAAGGAAATAAAATTTAAAACGCAGGAAAAGGATTTGGTTATTTATTGTGATAAACAAATTACCAAATTGGCGTTGAGATTTAAACCAAGAAAATATATTAATGAGCATGAAAAATTAGTGACGCATGTTTAAGTAGGCATATTGCGTATTGGATATTTGAAAAATGAGCTTTGTGTAGTACCACACTAAAACAAGTTCAAAATCTGTATTTCAGTCCACTGAAAATAGTAGCAGTACAGAACTGCTTTTATTGTTTTAACTATCACTACTATGGTGATTAACCTACTTTTTATACCCTACACTCGGGGTATTATCTGTTTGTAACGTATAAAAAGAGGCGTGGCAGGTATGGAAAAGTTTCAGCGTCACCTCCTGAGTCGATATAGCTATGTCCGTCTGGCTGGCTGTGTGTGGAAATAATTTTTAGGAAGCAAGTTAATCCGTTGTAGTTTTGCACTGCTTCCATCATAGAAAATAGCTATTGGGATTGAAAATGAGCAAAATCGGTCAAAAGACACGCTTACCGCCCGTACAAAAATATCATTTGAAACGCTATTATAAGAGCAGTAGTAACGGCAATGCAACCAAATTACATACTAATACTAAAAGCAGCAAGACCAAGTTCTGAACAAAAAATTGGCGAACTCGTACGAAATGGCGTGGCACTTGAGGTAATGCAAGCCAATTTCGTACAGACACTTGAAATGGTTGAAAACAAGGCTCAGTTTTAAGCATTTCTTGCCTTTGGTGACGCCTATTGAAATTATCAGTAGAATATTTTTGTTGAATACTTTAACCCATTACACGCCAGTTAATGGAAAAGGGGTAAAAAAAACCCACAAAAACAGGATACAATGGGTTAACGTGTTCCAGATAAACTAAAGAAATTTTTTTTCAAAAATATATTAACCCATTATAACCATTTTTATGGGTCTTTTTGGTCCCTTTTTTCAAACACTGGCCTATAATGGATCAAAGTATGCTACAGAAATAACCTACGGATAAATTCTTGGTCTTGAGTCTTGTCCTTGGTTTTGATAATTTGGCGAGACCAAGACGTTTATATTTTTGCAAGACCAAGACTGCTATGGTCTTGGTCTTGCTCACGATAATCGTCAAGAAAACGACTGCTTTTCAGTATTGGTAATTTATAGTTAAAAGGTGTTTCACGCCAGTTTTGAAGATAAAATCATCTCTAAATTTGAATTTTGGTATCTTAATAACCCAACTGCTTTGGAAAAATATGGTTTTGAAAAATCAATATCTCAAGAAATTTTTTCAAGATCAAGACCGAGACCAAGACTTAATGAGCAAGACCAAGACTCATTATCAAAACCAAGACCAAGACTCAATGTGCAAGAACAAGCCCAAGGCTGCTATGGTCTTGTTCTTGGTTTGCTCATTGCTATTCATTAGGGTTCACGCGAGGCAGGAAATGCTTAGAACTTAATAAAAACGCGTCAAAAATGTAATTAATACTATTGTAGTATCGCCCGTGGCCAAAATTTGGCCTTTTACTTTGAGATAGATACACTTTTTCCGAGTACCGTTTGGTAAAAAAGAAATTCAGAACATTGAGTATTCATTAATCGTAGCAACATTTTTTATATGCAGCAGGCTCAGTATATCTTAAAACCGAATAACATAAAATTGGTGTAGTGCTTGTGCCAAAAAATATCGGAAAACATCCAAAATATCGAAAAGATCTCAAAAGTATCGACAAACATCGGTATGTATATCGGTAAAAGTCCAAAAGCATCGAGAAACATCCAAAATATAGAGAGTATCGAGAAACATCCAAAATATCGATAAAAGTCCAAAAGTATCGAGAAACATCCAAAATATCGATAAAAATCCAAAAGTATCGAGAAACATCTTAAATATCGGTAAAGCCCAAAAGTATCGAAAAACATCCAAAATATCGGTAAAAGTCCAAAAGCATCGAGAAACATCCAACATATCGGTAAAAGTCCGAAAGTATCGAGAAACATCCAAAATATCGATAAAAGTCCAAAAGTATCGAGAAACATCCAAAATATCGGTATAAGTCCAAAAGTGTCAAGAAACATCCATAATATCGATAAAAGTTCAAAAGTATCGAAAAACATCTAAAATATCGATAAAAGTGTAAAAGTATCGAGAAACATCCAAAATATCGATAAAAGTCCAAAAGTATCGAGAAACATCCAACATATCGGTAAAAGTCTAAAAGTATCGAAAAACATCCAAAATATCGGTAAAAGTCCAAAAGCATCGAGAAACATCCAAAATATCGGTAAAAGTCCAAAAGTATCGAGAAACATCCAACATATCGGTAAAAGTCCAAAAGCATCGAGAATCATCCAAAATATCGAGAAGTATCGAGAACCATCCAAAACATCGGTAAAAGTCCAAAAGTATCGAAAAGCATCCAAAATATCGGTAAAAGTCCAAAAGCATCGAGAAACATCCGAATATCGGTAAAAGTCCAGAAGTATCGAGAAACATCCAAAGTATCGATAAAAGTCCAAAAGTATCGAAAAACATCCAACATATCGATAAAAGTCCAGAAGTATCGAGAAACATCCAAAATATCGATAAAAGTCCAGAAGTATCGAAAAACATACAAAATATCGATAAAAGTCCAGAAGTATCGAGAAACATCCAAAATATCGATAAAAGGCTAGAAGTATCGAGAAACATCCAAAATATCGGTAAAAGTCTAAAAGTATCTAAAAACATCCAAAATATCGGTGCAGAACGTCAGAGCGCAACAGAGCGCAATGAAACAGGTTTCGTGCAAGCAAGAGAAAAACAACAACAACAAAATTTCTCTCATTCCACTGTCTCATTCACTTTCTTGACAACACAGCATAAGTCAATGGGTGCTGTTGTTGTTGTAATTATATGGGAAACTTTGATCCTGTTTTTAAATGCTTTATTGGCAACTTATGAGGATAATTTTTTGTTTTGTGCATTCTACACCACAGTACCTTTCATATAAAAAAAAAAATTTGAAAATCGGTTAAATGGTTAGCTCGCAAAAGGGAGGCAAAAAAAACTGTTCACGTATTAATATATAGATGAACCAAAAGCTGATTTTTTCGGACGGTGTTATATTTTGAAGTTCAATTGAACACGTCGACAGAAGTACAATGTCTTCTGTATACATCAAAATACGAACTATTCTGTTACAAACCGTAATAGCGCCTTTGATCATCATTTACATCATTAGAAAATAATGAAAATAGAACAGGGCTTAGCAAGAGCAGCCTTGTTTTACTCCTTGGTCTAGAGAAGATACTCCATCACAAACTTGAATAGTTGTACGAGTATTCACATAAAAGGCTCGTAATCTCTTTATTAATTTATATCGCTCTTCTTAAACGAAGGTATTGTATTGATCTCCTGAAACCTTAGGGAAAAATATTTGTTCAAAAATAAAAAAATTAAACCAATTATCTTATTGAACATATGTATGCACTGTCATCATTGTCATTGATTTTATTTTTATGTATGTTGTCTAAATTATATGCTCACCATCTTTACTGTCCTCATTGTCTTGTACTTTTATATTTAATGCTCTTCTTGCTACATATTTAATTCTCATTGACACATTTATCCATCAATTTCAGCACTACATTGACCACATGTGTTACAATCGCCCAACACACCACACACAATACTTACAACATTGCATTGCGTTCCGTACGCAAGGACATGCTCGTCACAGGATGTACAACTGCAAGAAACCGATCGAATGACATCAGCACAAGTGTATAGACACTACAATGACATGTGACCACAATCATATACTGTACAAATTTGCACCATAAGTTACCAAAGGGCCATTCGGGTAGGACGTAATCGGTGGCTGTAAAGGGTACACAAAAGATGACAAACAATATGTCTGACACGGCAAGATTGATAATCAGCAGGTTGGTGGTGGAGCGCATTTGTTGATTGGCGACCACAACTGAAAATAGAAAGTGATAAAAATAAAATGAAACTTTCAAGTGTTATATAGTGATTTAGTTTAAATTAAAGTAGAATATATGTATTAGTGTTCTATTGGAAATTTATTGCTGCATCGGTGATCAACATTTGGAAAAATTGGAAGCGGCTGACGATAAGGTAAGTCGAAGCTCACGCACTTTAAGTCTCACTCAGTAAGAACTGTGATATATTGTTATTGTCATAAATTGTTATATTTAATTATTGATACATTGATTATTACATATTTTTTTATGTACATTCCAACTGGGATTATATATGCTAATTTTATGATAAATGTACCAGAAATTTGGTCCCTTTTGATCGGCCACAGTTTACCCGAACCAAAAAAACAAGAAGTAAAACTCAGTAAGCCAAGCCCTTGGTTTTATCGGACTCTCTAGGGCAAAATTCACTGAAAAGTCAAATTATCGGTAATAATTTGGGAGGGTATATAAAATTTTTTTCACTAAAATTTTTTACACTTAAAAATACTTTTGAATTTTTTTTTTAAAAACCCCCCTTCGATTTTTTTTAAAAGTACTTTAAATTAAAGCATAATTTATAAGCTTTAAGATGATGTATGACTCAAGATAGGATTCGACGCTAAATGGGAGTTTTTGGCTTTTGAACGCCCGCGGAAGGCAGAAATATTTTTTCACTCAAGCGGAAAGCATCGTAGGAAAAAAGTGTACTGGGCATAAAATGCTTAGAATCATCAAGGAAATAAGTGTGCAATTTTTTGGAAGTTTTTTGGAAAGTTAAAAAAAAATTTTTTTTTTTGTGTAGTTTTCGAAAAAAATTTCAAAAAAAAAAATTTCAAAAATTATTAAAAAAAAGTTTACAAAAAAATCTCACGTATTGCTTGGACGATTCTTAGCATTTTTTGCCTAGTACACTTTTTTCGTAAGATGCTTTCCTCTTGAGTAAAAAATGATTTTTGCCTTTCGCGGGCGTTCAAAAGCCAAATACTCCCATTTAGCGCCCGAATCCCATCTTGAGTCATACATCATCTTAAAGCTTATAAATTATGCTTTAATTTAAGGTACTTTTAAAAAACATCGAAGGGGGTTTTTTTAAAAAAAATTCAAAAGTATTTTTAGGTGTAAAAAATTTTGGTGAAAAACTTTACCAAGAAATATTTTTTTATAAAAAGAACATTTCAAAATGAATGGGACCAGTAACTTAGTTTTATCAATTCACAAACTTTAGTGTAAGCTATAAATTTTTGAAAAAACACATTTTTCATGAAAATGACTAAAAACGCCAACTTCAGCACCCTGTATTTTAACAACAAATGGTACTAGGACTAAGTCCTCCCGGATTGTTGTTCTTGCACTTTGTATCTACCATATTGCCAAATTTGAGCGAAATCGGAGAAAAAAAATTTTGAGCAGGTACACTTGGCATGGAGTGCTTCATACATATATTCTTTATCACCGTCACGGCCATTTCCGTCTGGCCAACTGGGTGCAAATATTTTTCACGGGAAAACTTAGCAAGAAAATTCGATGAAATTTGTTACACTGGTTCTGTCATCAAAGTTAGCTCGTGGTATTGAAAATGAGCAAAATCAGTCAAATGACACGCCTACCACGATGCAGCGGTTAAGCTATGAGAGCGTGTTTTTCATTTAGGGGCGTGGCACCGCCCACTGAAAAACATAATGCTCATGTTATCGTTCCTTAGTGCTAAGTTAGCACTGCTAACCCACCCTTCATACCAAATTTCGTTAAGATCGATGCAGCGGTTTAGCCGTGAGAGCGTTTTTCCATTTAGGGGCGTGGCACCGCCCACTTAAAAAAATATAGTCCTATGCACTGCTCCTCCTCACAACCTTTCCAACAAAACATAAATTAAGCAAATCGGTTGAGATTTAGTTATAGAAACAGGGACTGAACCGATTTCGTTTGCCTATATATATATAGATTTCGTACAAAAGCTAGGGATAGTTAGCGCAAACTCTGAGTAAAAACTAACTGCCATACCTAAATTGGAGCGTTAGTAGAGCATTAGTGTAATTTAACAGTCCCTGTTTCGGTTTGCTCCATATAAATTGTATGGACATGAAACAGACAGAGATGGTTAAATACGCCTGTCGCTCGACTAATGATTCAATTTAGGTATATAATATATAATATAGGCGTGGCACCTCCTACATATTCAATATTTTCAAAATGTTGCAGGTACCACCCTCTCTAGTCGTTTTTAGTGTGAAAGTTTTGAGATTTGTTTGTCGAATTCTTAGTCCATCATCTTTTTTCTTTATCTTTTTTTTCCAACCTAAGCTGTCAAAATCAATTGGAAAAACTCAGGTCTGGTTTTTCTTTTTTGCGAAAATTGGATACAAATTTAAATTGAGAAAAAAGTTTCCTTGTTGGAAGTGGAATTTCTATTCTCGAAATTTTTACGATTGCAAATGCTCCCTTTCGAGAAGGGAATATATTCTTGAGATACGACCTGTTGACATGCTGATGCATTTAAATATCGATGTATTGAAATAATCATTTACTGATACATTGATTTGGACCTACATTTTTTTGCTTGATGTTTACACCAATAGCAAACTTGTTAGCTCCTGGAAGCAAGTTATTTCACATTTTTGAATTTTTCCGTATAACATATGATAGGTCTAATGCATATAACATAAACGTATATTGATACATCCTTTGCTGCTGCATCTGTATATTAAGACGCAAGACAAAAATTTGTCCTTCCTTTTTTACTTTGTTAGAATAGAGGACGACTTTGAATTATATACTATTAAAAAGGTATTTGTGTGTAAATGTGCACAAATTTAAAATTATTTTAATATTTTGACTTTAAGCCAGGTAAAATTAAATACAAACTTTTCAATATTAACAACAACAAAATACACGGTCATGATAAATGGGCTTTTCTATTTTGTACCAAATAGCAAAAAAAAAAGTACTAAAAGTGTCCATAAAGTACCAAAATTATTTTATACATTTGTGATCGAATTTTGACCACTGGGCGATTCTAGTATTATTTAATTCTCCTTCCACAACTTGCTTAACAGCTGCTTAAGAGCTTTCAGTATTATACCAACAAACTTGTGCTTAATATAATCAGTCCGGAATGTTATTTTTCTTGGTACAAACTACTTACATAAAATCTCTACTTTATTTCAATATTTAGTTACTTGTTATTTCTTTATAGTATTTTCATTGCTCTTATCGTTATATATATGAACGTGAAATATAAAAAATTGACATAAAAGTTTAGTTGTTTCCCATTCCATTCCTGTGCATTGCTGGATGACAAGAGTCCTTAAACAACAACCACTCATCTCTTCAATTCAAGTGACGACTTAAGTTTGAAAAGTACCAACTGATAAATGTATCAGCTATGGTATTTGCGGCGTTATACTGCTTGAGGCTTGAGAGCAGTGATGCAGAAATAAAAAATAAAATCTATATCATTGAAAACTATCGTAATCGTTAAGCCTTTTAGCCTTAAGCTGAGGGAAGAAAAAAAGTTTAGAAAATTTCTACAAATTACTTGTGATTCATTGATTTTAAAAAAGTTTTACAATCTCAGAAAGAGAAAAAAAGTGTGAAAGCACAGTTTTGTTGGATATGAGGCGGAAGTAGTGTCTCAAAATTTGATATCCGCAGTGGCGGAATGTTAACGTATGCGAAAATGGAGGTGGAAAAATAATGTAAATTAGAAAAGGAATCAATTAATTTTTTTTTTATAAATTTATTATTTTTAGCATTCTCATATGCTTTTCATATTAATTTTCTTTTTGATCTTCTTTCGATTTCAAAGTCTATCACCGATATCCAATATACATAATTTGATTAATAAAAAGCAGATTAAATGTTTGTAGTAATCCTTGTAGTCCTTTATATTTTGGAGTTGTAAAAAACATAATCAAATTAAACAAATAGGTACTTTAATAACGGGTGATCCAATAAGAGCTTCCTACTTGTTTTCTTAATAAAATACATAAAAATCAATGTATTGATGCAAATCTTTATTTGGAATGATAGTTCAGTTCCTACAACTCAATGTTTAAAAATTATTTCGTTCAAATGTTGCCCACGACTAGCTCTTAAATGGTTTATTCTGTGGGTCCAATTTTCGACAACTCTTTCGAGCATATCGGCCGGTATTCCTTGAATAACACGAGGTATGTTGGTTTCTAAAGCGTCAATAGTTTCGAGTTTGTCGACATAAGCAAGTGATTTAACATATCTCCAAAGAAAGTAATGCAATGGCAACAAATCACATGATCTTGGTGACCAATTAACAGGAGCATTTCTTGAGATTATGTTTTCATCGAACGTTTCCCTAAATAAAGCGATTGTTACTCCAGCTGTATGGCATATTGTGCCATCCTGTTGAAACCAGAGGTCGGCTACACTAATATACTGAATTTTTGGCAACAAAAATTCATTGTTCATAGCTCTGTAGCGAGCACCATTGATCGTAGCACGGGCTTCATCCACATTTTTGAAGAAATACGTTCCGATGATGCCTCCTGCCCATAAACCATACCAAACAGTACATTAAACGTGATACATTGGAAGCTCTTGGATTGCTTGTTAACGTAGCCTATAAATCAAAAATGAGCTTCGTCGCTAAACACAAAATTTTCGATAAAATAATGGATCAATTTGAAGTTGTTGTAACGCCCATAGACCGAAATTAAAACGTACACCAAGATCAGCCAGCCAGCTTCAATTCTTGTACGAGCTGTATTTTATAGACCTTGAGACCAAGATCACGCCTCAAGATACGCCACAATGATCCATAATAAATGCCCAAAGCCTGAGATCGGCGACGAATGGATTGTTCACGGTTTTCACGAACACTCTCTGCTACTGTAGCAATATTCTCTAAATTACGGGCTCTATGCACTCCGGTTGAATGATGAATCTCCAATAGTGTAAAATTGCTTCGAAATCTGGTAATGTTGTTACGAATAGTGCGCTCATAACGACTAAAATGATGTTGAAGAACTCTGTTACATTCTCTAACTGATGACCGATTTTGTAAGTAAATTTCCACAATTAATAAACGTTGTTCAGGAGTAATGCTGGAATTAGCCAAGAAGTAGCGTTTCGTAACGTTACGTCACGGTTGCTTGTCAACGTAGCATCGATTAGTGAAAACGGTAGGCAACGTTCGAAATATCATACTTATTTTAATTAATTTGTTCAAAAAAATCCATTTATAACATCCAAATTTAATTTATTTTATCTAACAACGTAGAACGACGTTTGAAAATCTAATTTCAACAGGTCTCAACGTTGCGTACCGCTACGACACGATTTCACTAATCGCTTAAAAGCTTCTGCCATTTGATAGATTTTGACAGAAGTCACGTTACGAAACGCTACTTCTTGGCTAATTCTACCATTAGTCTATTCATGATTGAGTCGTATTGAATACTGAATACAAACGTCATTTGGACAAGCCATTTGACATATAACTGCTGTCAAAACAACCCAGTTGGAAAAGGGACCTCCCAGTGTACCAGACGGTTCAAATCTCCGCTTTTTATCCGTTACGGATCCGTTACGGATCCGTTACTGATACGTTTGCGGGAGAAATTCCAAAAAAAAAAACGATTCGCTTTTTTTTCTGAATCTTTCCCGCCAACGGATCAGTAACGGATCCGTAACGGGTAAAAAAGCGAAGATATGAACCGTCTGGCACACTGGGATCGTATAGGATCACCCTTTAGTATACTTTTTATCAAATGTAATTAATATAATTTAAAGCAGCGATAAAAAATCATAAAAAGTTTTTAGCTTTTCATTAGCTTCCATATGTATTATATTTAGTATTTGATTAAACTTTAATATAAATTTTGAAGTTACAAAATGCATTTATCATTTTCATTTAGATATGTATTACTCACAAATATTTGCATATTGAATTTAGATCTTTCTATAAGTACATATCGTCGGGTTAAAGCTACAACTTGGCATCTAAATGTTTTGATGTTTTGAGTTAAGTATACAGAAACATGAAGCAAGAATGGCTCTTTGTCCCAGTCTAGTCGGTTTTTAGAAATGTAGTCCCCATCCAATTTTACATAAAGAATCAAAAGCTGCAAATCAAAATCTCATACAAAAAACAAATTTTAAAGTACAACTAGACATCAACATATATTTTTGATGTTTTGAGAAAAACACTTCATTACACCCAAAAAAATCTGTTGTAAAAGTGTAGCAAAATGCTGTATGTTGTACAGCATTTACTTTCATTTTTCGTCCCATATCTTTTGCAGTTAATATTACAATTTTGTTGTACATTTCAAAAATTAGCTGTGAAAAATAAAATATTTGCTGTAGATTTCACAACAAAAAAAAGTTTATATCGATAATTTTAACAAATTTCTGGTAGAAATTATTGCATTTGCTGTAAAATTAACAATTAATTGTAAATTCGATTATATTAACTTTTAAATTAGCAATCCACAGAGAATTGTAAAATCCACAACAAAACGTTGTTAAAACTACCGCAGCAATTTTTTTGGGTGTACCTTTTTTTTATATGAAAAGTCATGTGATGTAGAACTATAAAGTAAAACCCCTCACAAGATCAAAATTTCTCATATAAATACAACAAAAACCCACAGTGTTATGCTGTTTTGTTAAGAAAGTGGATGCGACATTGGAGTGAGAGAAATTTTTTTGTTGTGATTTTCTCTTGCTTGCAAAAACCTGTCTCGTTGCAATTTGTCGACGTTCTGCATTGATATTTTAGATGTTTTTTGATACTTCTGGACTTTTACTGATTTCTTCGAACTATTTCAATGGTTTTCCATTACTTTCGGACTTCTACCGATTCGATAGATGTTATTCGGTATTTTTGGACTGGTATCGATATTTTCGATACTTTTGGACTTATACCGCTATTTTAGATATTTTTCGATATTTTTGAACTTTTACCGATATTTTATATTGGGTCTATAACTTAATTCGTGCGGTTTTTTTCAAAATTTGAAGGTTTATTTAAAAAAAAAACATGTACAATAGTATTATTCAAAGTAGTGTCCATCGTTAGCCACTACTTTTTTCATCTAACTGCACCGGTTTTGAGGCCAAAAATGAACCAAGCCAATTTCTGATACCCTGTTCTGAAGTGAAGCGTATCCCGGTGAGAGCGTTTTGAATAGACCGAAATAAATGATAGTCAGACGGAGTCCGGGCTATAAAGTGGGTGAGCCAAAACTTCCCATCCAATGTTTTCCAAATAGTTTTTAACCGGTCTTCCAACATGTGACCGAGCGTTGTCATGTTGAAAAATTATGAATTCGTGTCTGGTCGCATATTCCGGTCGTTTCTTGGCTGTGGCTCTATTTAAACGGATCAATTGGGTTCGATAGAGGTCACCGGTGAGCATTACAGAGCATTACCTTGGCACCATGGATATTTGCCTTTGGCTGCGAAGGTCCTGTTTGTCCGGGCTTCACATATGAATGTTTGCGTTTCGGGTTGTCGTAATGGATCCATTTTTCATCCCCAGTCACGATCCCATGCAAAAATGACTTTCGGCAGCAGTTTTCTTCATAATAAAGTAATGAAGAAGAACTCCCCGCAAAAACACTTTCAGGCATAATGATCGACATATTTGAGTGAAAAAAAATATAGTTGTTTACGTTTCAAATGAATGACATATACTGAAAAAGACGCACAATGACAGTAGCTTTCCAACGCATGTTCGAAATGTTGGAACGATGGAATAATAATCAAGTAACGCCATCTCTTAGCAAATCGCACGAATTAAGTTATAGACCCAACATGTTTTTCGTTACCTTTGGATTTTTAACGATGGTTAAGAAGTTTTCGATACTCTCGGACTTTTACCGATATTTTGAAGTTTTTCGATATATTTAAACTTTTCAAGATATTTCCGGTATTTTTTCCATATTTTCGGACTTTTACCGATATTTTTGGACTTTCATCGATATTTAAGATGTTTTTTTTAAACTTTTACCGATACTTCAGATGATTTTCGATATATTGAGACTTTTACAGATATTACCGATATTTTAGATGTTTTTTGATGGTTTCGGACTTTTACCGATTGTGAAATGAAAAAAATTTTAACACTTCGTTGATGTTTCTTCTGCATACAAAACACGTTACTACGAGTATTGAATTCGATCAATAAATGTCTGGTTGTAGTTTAAATTAATTTTCGATAAACTTTGTTTCTAAAATTGAACCAAAATATGAAAATGTGCCACACACATTCTCTAATCCCTTAATGAAAGTATTCACTTTGCACTCATTCGTGTCAGAGTTATATTCCTCAACATAATCCCTGTAAAGAGCAATAAGTGTTTCGTTGAACGTAGTGCATATTCTTTCACATATGATCTTACTAAAACTACAAAACATAGTCCAATGATTGGTTTCGTGGTCATAGCGTTCGATTATGTTACTTCCACGACCGCCCACTGCATATAATATACCATTAACGACTGCTAGCTGTATTTGATGAAACAAAAAAATAAATAAAAAACACAAATAACATAGTTTTATTATTACTTACTTGAGCACAACCGTGCTCATCACACATTGGAGCAATCGAAGTCCATATATTTTCTTGTGGATTATAGCATTCCCCCGACTTCATCCATGTACCTCCATTATGGCCTCCAATAACAAAAATTTTTCCTTTGAAGATTGCAATGCCAAAGCTGGTTCGAATTTCTGACATTGGAGCTATCATACTCCATGTATTTGATTTCGAGTCCCATTTTTCAACAGATCTACAGCCATATCCATCGCCACCACCCACCGCGTATAAAAAACCATTAAGTACTGCCACACCAAAATCACAACGGCTTTCAATCATTGGGCTTACATTTTTCAAGTTCATAGTGTTGAGGTTTAGACACACGACCGTATTTAAAGGGGTACCTTCAATCGTACCTCCCATTATGAATAGATCATCTGCCATGACTGCAACACAGAAGATCTCACGAAACTCTAAATCTTCCACCCACTTCTTCCATTGACGTCGTTGTGGACAGTGGTACAGAATATCCAGTTTATTGTTTACTGCTCTTATTGCCATCAAACTTTCATCTGTTCTTCTTGGTTTAATAAATTCACTTGTGCAATTTACTCTTTTGCTTTCTGGCATTAAATGCCAATTTATAGCTTCTGTGTATAATTTGAGGCTGGCAGGTGAGGTACAAACTGGTTGTACATGATCAAATAGGAACGTTCGCTTCAGCAGTGGCAACCGCACTAACTTCAACACTTCGTCCTTATGTTGTTCTCGCTCGGTACGATCGTGTTCTAACCATATCATTACACTCTTAAAAACGTGTTCCTCAGTTGGATCGCGTAGATCATCACTTGCCAGCAATTGAGTCAACTGCACGACACTTAAATTCAAGAATTCATCTGTTTTATAAACTTCCACGAATCGTTTCAAGCAAAAGTTTTTTGTTTTTTTTTGTAAGCGACTCACAACGATGACGTTCCGCTAGCTGCGCCATACCCAAACAATTTGTTGGGTGTAACTGCTCTCCAAGGAAATCACCACAAGCGTTGAGTACAGCGTCCAAGAGTAGTGAATCAGCGGTTCTAAGCAATTTTTCAACGTTGTCTTCGGTCATTTCTAATCGCCCCGAATAGTAAAATTTTACTAGCGCCTTGAGTGTTTCACCATCTACATTGGGTAACTTTATCTTTTCCGTTACACTTTCGTTGAATGGTGGCATAAACATGATCTTAAAATACTCGCTTGATGCACTCAGCACAGAGCGATGCGCTGAAATTTGCATTTCTTCGGTGTCGCCAGGGATCAGTGCAACATCACAATATTCTTTTTGCTTGGTTTGTTCCCACATTCGCTGTAGAACATTTTGTGCGTGGACGTTATCAATAAAAACTTTAGCCATATCGAATGCTCCAGATATATTAAAACGTTGCTTTAAAGAATATTTTTGCACAAAATTTACTGATACAGATAAGAAAATATTGATTATCAGCAGTTTCTTATCTGTATCAGCAGCTGATAATAGAGTTCAGTGGAAACTTTGATTATGACAAATCGAAATAAACATTAACACAAAATTTAATCGAATTATCTTGCTTGGTATTTCCGTAAAATAGTTTTCATAGACAGGTTAACAGCCGTCGAATCCATATTAAACTGTCCATGAGACAAAAACCCAAGCTAAGCGTTCGTAGACGATTCACCAATAGATGTATGAATAAGGGAAAATTGGCACTTGCCTCAAAACGCCCTATGGAAGATGGTACTTGCAACATAAATCGAAGGACTATAATGTAGAAGATACTCTTCACCGGGATTTGTAAGACATGAAACTTTTATGTTATGAAGTTACAAAAGTTTCTGGAATGCAATAGCCCTAAATAACAGAAAGCAGAATTTAGTAAGAGCTTTTACATGGCACATTCTGCTGCCGGTTGTTTGTTTCTTTGATTGCGGAATCTTTCTTGAACTCAAAAGTTTCGTGTCGCACGAATTCCGATGTTGTTTTTGTTATTTAAGTTGTCAGAAACCTTCAGAATCTTTACCTTTTTCTGTTTGAACATTAGTTTTCGAGGTATCAACCACATAAGTAAAGGTATATCAAATCCATATAAATTTAAATTATTCCTTTAATTACTAAAACATTTCGTTTGAAAATTAACTTGTTAAATGTTGAATTTTAATTATTTAATAATCGAAACTAGACCCTTCATGGCAAGCTTGTGAAAATCATTTGGAGCAAGCTTATTATAAATGTTTTTATACAATATTTTCCAAATTTTTTTATTCAGTATTTTTAAATTGTTTTTTTTTTTACTTTTCAATTAACATTTTGTTAGTATTTATTATTAAACAACATTTTCCAAACATTTTTATATTTAGTTAAAAATAAAAAAAAAATTAAGCTAACTGAGAATCGAACCTATGACTTCCATATTATGACTCGACCATCTTATCAACTGACCTAACGTGCCAGTTTTGATTCAAATGCCTTGTGTTTTACTTAACTCGATATGTCATTGACAAAATAAAGCAAACATTTTTTTGAATGTTTGGAAAATGTTTATTGAAACTTTTGGAAATAAACATTTTTCTATTTGTTGATTTTAACCTTGCAAATCAATTTTAAAAATTATAAAAAAATAATATTTTCCAAACGTTTGAAAATTGGTTATTAAAACATTTGCTTACAAGCTTTTTCCAAGCTTAAAAATTGAAAAGGTTATAAAATTGTTTGTTGGGTAGTACTACTCAGTTGAAATGTGGATGCTAAATTTTTTTATTTTTTTTTTTTTTTATCAAGTCGTTCAAGAGACATAATTTTTTTTAAAAACTGAAAAAACTACATTTCTTTAAAAGCTCATAAAATCGCCAATAGTCGGCCAAATCGATCAACTTTTTTTTTAACGTTTTGTTTTTTAAAGAATTTTTTTATAAAAAAATCAAAAAATTTTGGAAAAAACTTAACTATATTTGAAAATTTTTTTTGTTTTTCTAGAGGTATAGAACTTCGAATTGAAATAAAACACAAGAAAATCGTTTTAATGTCCATCAATTTGGCTTTATTGGAAGGATAATTTTATGTCATTAATGTTTAAATATGATTTTGGGCATGTGGCCGCCGCGGCTGGCTCGAATAAAGCCAATTCTACAGGTCCAATTTCCAACCACTTTTTCGAGCATATGGGGCCGTATATCGGCAATAACGCCACGAATGTTGGCTTCCAAGTCCCCTAACGTTTCTGGTTTGTTGGCGTAGACGAGCGACTTCACATATCCCCAAAGAAAATAATCCAATGGTGTCAAATCACACGATCTTGGTGGCCAATTGACAGGTCCATTCCGCGAAATAATGCGCTCATCGAATGTTTCCTTCAATAAATCGATTGTGACGTGCGCTGTGTGGCATGTAGCGCCGTCTTGTTGGAACCACAACTCATCCACATTCATGCCATCCAATTCGGGAACAAAATAGTCGGTTATCATGGCTCTATACCGGTCTCCATTAACGGTAACTGACTCTCCAGCATTATTTCGGAAGAAGTATGGCCCAATGACTCCACCAGCCCATAGAGCACACCAAACAGTCAGTTTTTGTGGATGTAATGGCGTCTCAAGGGTCTCATGTGGATTCTCTTCACTCCAAGTGCGGCAATTTTGCTTGTTGAGCCTCATCACTGCACAAAATTTTGCGATGAAAATCAGCATCGAGATCAATCTCATTTTCGGCCCATACACCAAAATCACGACGCATTGCATGGTCTCGCGGCTTTAATTCTTGCACAAGCTGGATCTTGTAAGGTCGCAAGCCAAGATCTTTGCGCAAAATCTTCCATAAAGTTGATGGACAAAGCTCCAATTGCTGTGCACGGTGGCGAATCGATTCATTCGGGTCCTCTTCAACATTTTGCTCTACAGCGGCAATTGTTTCTTCGGTGCGCACTGTTCGACGTCTCTGCGGATGCGTATTATCACATAGAGTAAACGTAGTGCGAAAACGATCCATGGTTAACCGAATTAATTGCTCTGATGGACGATTATGTCGACCATAAAATGGACGGAGCTTGCGGTAAACTTCGCGAACTGAACCATTATTTTCGAAATAAATTTGCACGATTTGCAAGCGTTGTTCTTTTGTCAACCTGTTCATGATGAAATGGCAAACCAAACTGAACATAAATGACATTAGAGTTGCCAGATTTGACCACAAAATGCCAGTTTTATCTCTATTCGAAAAACAAACCTCTAAAAAAAACACCCTTTACAAAAAAGTGAGTGAAAGAGCGTTAAAAATTTCATCGTTCCGGGAGAGGGAAAAAATGTTAACGGATCCTCATTCATTTTTAACCTTCAACATTTCAGTCACAGATTATATACCCTTTTATTCACCCCTTAATGAAGTTCCCATGCAAAATTTTGATAAAAATATCAAAAAAAATTCCTCATTGCCGGGAGAGGGAAAATTTTTTCACCAATTCCCATTAATTTTTACTTTCTTACAGTTTTCTCGAACTTACTAGCCCTTTTTTCCACCCCTTAAGGGGGCTCTAATAAAAAATTTTGATTAAAAAATAATTTCTCACTACCGAGAGCTGGAAAGAATGTTTACCCACCCCATTAATTTTTCCTAACCAACATTTTTTTCCGAACATACTAGCATATTACCATTTATTTTTCCTCTTCAACATTTTTCTCGAACATTAACCTCTATTTTTCCACCCTCTAATGCGGCTTCCACATAAAATTTACACCCCTTAAGATGTCAAAAGAATGGTAGTATGTCCGAAAAAAATGTTGGGGAGGAAAAATTAATCGGGGTCAGTGAACATTTTTTCCCTCTTCCGGCAATAAGGATTTTTTTTTTTATTATTTTTGTTAAAATTTTGTATTGGAGCCTTCTTAAGGGGTGGAAAAAGGGGGTCATAACCCTTGAAAGAAATGTTGGAGAGGAAAAATTAATGGGATCCGTGAACATATTTTCCCTCTCCCGGCAACTAGGAAATTTTTAGTGCTCTTTCACTCACTTTTTTATAATTTAAAAAATCCGTTTTGTGGTCCTTGGCTGTAGCTTAAATGATTATTTTTTGGACATGCGAGATTTAATTTTTATAAAGAAACTAATGTTAACGAAATAACCCAACTATTTGTATGAGAAGTTACATCATTTTCAAGGCACACGGACGCTAAATTAAGTTGTTCCGCGGTTTAACAGTAGACGGTTGTTTGTTAACTCATTTTTGTTATGTTTTCAGCACTTTAAATTATTAGGTTTAGTTTGAGTGTACTTTAATAGATATAAAAATAAAATCCCATTGGTTGCCCAATTTAAAATTAAAAAAATACATGAGTTTTTTCCGAACCTTCCCTGTAGTTATACTGGCGGCGAGTGCCCCCTTTACACTAGTGAATTCACCGACCACTGGAGTTCAGTCGCTTCACTAGCGAAAGGTAATGCACCCATCTGTTCTCAAGGAGACAATTGGCTCAATATCGCTATCGGGTAATGCAAGAAGTCGTCAGTTCAAAAATAAAATGTAAAACGTGAGCAATAAAAACATTTGAATTTCAAATTCAGTTTAAAAATTTGAGTAATTTTATTTATCAAAAAAGCAAAAAAAACAAGAACAAAATGTAAAAAAAAACAAAAATTTTTTCAATTGTTTAAATACGAATTCCACACAACTACGTCATGAAATGAACTAAAAACTTCGTAATTTAGGTTAAAAAACTTTGTACCCTTGGTTCGAATCTCAGAATCCATAATTTTTTTTTTTTTTTTTTTTCAGTAAGAGAGCGCACTTTCTCACTAACGAAGTGGCCGGCGATATAGCTAGCGAAAGGTAGAGCACAGTGTCGCCTCTCGATCCCTTTCAATGACATCGCTGTGTTTAATTCTACAGTCAAACACATTGTAGGCACTTAGATAGGCAGGGGACTAGTACCGGCTACCGGTAGCTAGCAAAATCGCTAGTTCGGGACTATTGCTGCCGAACTATAGGGTTTTTAAAAAAATCGAAGAATACAAACATTGATAATATAGCAATGTAGTTTTGGAAGCTGAAAATTTTATAAAAAATATTAAATTTTTTTTTTTTTTTTTGTGATTTTTTATGGTACAAACCATTTCAAAACGATCAAGATTTTTTTTATGGCATCCGATTTGGCTATAAATTGGCATAAGCAATAGTTGCATAGTGAAAAAAATTACTACCAAATATTTTTTCAAAATTTAAAAAAATGGCGGAGATATGGGACTTTGAAATTTTTAGGTTAGTTTTTTTTGAGAAGCTATAACTTCGGTTGCATTTATCCAATTTTCAATTTTATAGTGTTAAATGATTTGTCTTAAAACAGGCTTTAAAATAAGAACTAGCAAACATTTTTTTTTTTTTTTATATATAGTTTACACTGAAAAAAAAAAAATTTAAATTGAGTTTCCCAAAATACGTCCTTTTTAATATTTTTTATTTTTCTTGTAAAAAAAGCTACAAGTGTAACTTACCAGTTCTCCAAAAATTGGATTGGGCCTACCAGTGGTTCTCCAGAAAAACAATAAAATGTAGCTTTTGCCGCAATTTTTCAGTACAATTTTTTTGAATTTGAAATTTTTAATTAAACGTTAATTTGAATTTGAAAAAAGTGCGTTGGTACTTATATTAGTACTATACAAGCAAAAAAACAGTCAATAAACTATTTTCAGCATTTGAAAATTTTTTTTAATAAAAATTTTAAATTAAAAAAATGTACTGAAAAATTGGGGAAGATGATACATTTTATTGTTTTTCTGGATAACCACTGGCAGGCCCACTCCAATTTTTGGAAGACTGGTAAGTTACACTTGTAGCTTTTTTTACAAGAAAAATAAAAAATATTAAAAAGGACGTATTTTGGGAAACTCAATTTAAATTTCGTTTTTCAGTGTAAACTATATATATAAAAAAAAAAAATGTTTGCTAGTTTTTATTTTAAAGCCTGTTTTAAGACAAATCATTTAACACCATAAAATTGAAAATTGGATAAATGCAACCGAAGTTATAGCTTCTCAAAAAAAACTAACCTAAAAATTTCAAAGTCCCATATCTCCGCCATTTTTTTAAATTTTGAAAAAATATTTAGTAGTAATTTTTTCCACTATGCGACTATTGCTTATGCCAATTTATAGCCAAATCGGATGCCATGAACAAATTTCTTGATCGTTTACACATGGTTTGTACCTTATATAAAAATTTTTTAAAAAACAAAACTTGAAAAAAGAAATAACACGATTTGGCCAGTTTGATTTGACTGTTCAATATAAATTTATCATATATCAATCAGAAAAGCGCGTTGGTACTTGCTCTAGTACTATATAAGCAAAAAAAAAAAAAAAACTAGTGTGTTACGTTTGGCCTGGCCAAACATTAAATACTCTACACTGCAGTGTTTTGAAATTTTGCTTATATGGAAAGTGCCACCCTCTCTTCTCCGAGTTCACCCAGTTTTTGCTCAGAGCTTACATTTATAGCCCTTAGTATTTGAGTGAAATTAAGTTGGATTATCTCAAAAACCTCTCAGTATACCATTTTGAAACTTTTGCTCATATGGGAGGTGCCACGCCCTATTGTCCGAATTTGCCTAGTTTTTGCTTAGAGCTGGCACTTATCAGTATTTATGTGAGGAGTAATTTTTCAAAAGGGCGTAAAACCACTTCCAACCTCGAACAAACCTAAGGATGCCATCGCCATTACCATGCTAAAATGCATCCTCTAGTTCAAAATTCATCATAAAAAATGCATTTTTCTAAGATAAAATCGTGATCAAAAGTCGCATTTCAGAACAAAAGGGCTTATGTCCATAAAATTTCATAGAAATTTTTAGAGTTTGATACAAAAAGACGTATTTCGAATAGTGGCCAAAAAAACTTTTAATAATTTTTTATACGCCCCAGGCTATATAGGTGCTTGCATACCATGCCTATAAACATCAGAATAAACTTCCAAATGGTGAAATAAGAGTGATTTTCAAACAAAAGGGCTTATTTCCATACGTTTCAGAACAAAAGGGCTTATTTCCAAATGTTTTTTACTTTTTGCAATTACTACAAATACGTTACAACAAAAATGTTAAGGGGATTAGAATCTTTGGTCAACTCACCATAATACTGGAGAAATAAGTTATTGTAAACAGCTCATAAAAGTTTTTTCTCATTACTGAAAATTTGTTTAACATGGTTTTACGCCCTTTTGAAAAATCACACCTCATGTGTATTTTGGTTACATTGTCGTGAAAAATAGTCTTAGTCGCATTTTGAATATATTTTTTGTATGGAAGGTAGGCGTGACAGTTGACCGATTTCGCTCATTTTCAATTCCTCGAGCCAACTTTGACGACGGAGGCAGAGTACCAAATTTCATTGAATAATCTTGCTCGGTTTTCCCAAAAAATGCATTTCCACGCACAGACAGCCAGCCAGACAGACGGACATAGCTTTATCGACTCAAGAGATAACGCTGATCAAAAATATATATACTTTTCCATGCCTGCCACGCCTCTTTTTCTGCGTTACAAATGGAAGGACAAAGTGAATATACCCTGGGTGTAGGGTATAGAAATAGTCAATAAACTAACTTCATTATATATTTTTTTTTTATTTTAAAGTAACGCATAAAGAATATAAAAAGTTTTCTGCTTTTCATAAGCTCACAAATGTAACATCATTTGATTTAACGTCTTTGTAAATACATAAGTGTTTTTCACAAACATTTGCATATAGATTTAATTAATTTTTAATAAACTTTGACTCTAAGAGTAAACCAGAAAATGTAAATGTGTAATACGCTTCCAGTCCCTTAATAGATGTATTTACTTTGCACTCATTCGTTGCAGTGTTGTATTCTTCAACACGATCCTTGTAAAGTGCAATGACTTTTTTATTATTGAATGTAGTGGTTAATCTGCCATGTATTCTTTCACTTAAACTACAAATTGTAGTCCATCGGTTAGTATCATGGTTATAGCGTTCGATTGTTTTTCTTCCATCACCACCCATTGCATATAAAGTCCCATTAGCGACAGCAAGCTGTATTTGATGAAAAACAAAACAGAAATAACAGGGTTTTAATGAGCTATTGCTAATTACTCACTCCAGGCAAATAGCGTTCTTCACACATTGAAGCAATCGAGGTCCATACATTTTCTTGTGGATTATAACATTCTGCCGACCTAAGGTGTGTTGTGTTGTCGCAACCTCCAGTAACATAAATTTTTCCATTCAAGACTGTAATTCCAAACCCGTATCGTTTAATTGACATTGAAGCTGCCGTGGTCCATGTATTTGATTTTAAGTCCCATTTTTCAACAGAACAAAGGCCATTTTCATTAAAACCACCCACCGCATACACAAAACCATTAATTGCTGCCACACCCAAATATGCACGACATTCGCTCATTGAATTTACATTTTTCATTATCATAGTTCTGAGGTTTATACTTATGACTTTATTTGAATAATTACCTTCAAACAAACCTCCCACTATGAATAGATCATCTTCCATGACTGCAACACCAAAATCTTGACGATGCTCCAAATTTTCCTGCCACTTCATCCATTGAAGTCGTTGTGGACAGTGGTACAGAATATTGAGCTTATTGGTAACTTTTCGTATTGCCATCAAACGTTCATCTGATTTTCTTGGCTTAGCAAATCCACCTGTATTTACTCTTTTGCTTGCTGACATTAAATGCCAATTGGAAGCTTTCGTGTACAATTTGAGACTGGCAAGTGAGGTACAAATTGGTTCTACTCGTTCAATTAAGAACATTGGATCCAGCAAGGGCAACCGCACTAATTTCAACATTTCATCCTTATGTTGTTCTCGTTCCGATCGATCGTGTTCTAACCATCTCATTACACTCTTAAATACATGTTCCTCAGTTGGATCGCGTAGATCATCACTTGCCAGCAACTGAGTCAACTGTTCGACACTTAAATTCAGGAATTCATCCGTTTTATAAACCTCCACGAATCGTTTTAAACAATAATCTTTCGCTTTTTTTGTAAGTGACTCACAACGATGACGTTCCGCAAGCTGCACCATACAAAAACAATTTGTTGGGTGTAACTGCTCTCCAAGGAAATCACCACAAGCGTTGACTACAGCGTCCAAGAGTAGTGAATCAGCAGTTATAAGCAATTTTTCAACGTTGTCTTCGGTCATTTCTAATCGCCCAGAATAGCAGAACTTTACTAGCGCCTTGAGTGTTTCACCATCTACATTGGGTAACTTTACCTTTTCCGCTGCGCTTTCGTTGAATGGTGGCGTAAACATGGTTTTAAAATACTCACTCGATGCACTCAGGACTGAGCGATGCGCTGAAATTTGCATTTCTTCGGTGTCGCCAGGAATCAGCGCAACATCACAGTATTCTTTTCGCTCGGTTTGCTCCCACATGCGTTGTAGGACGTTTTGGGCGTGCACTTCATCAAAAAACATTTTAGCCATGTCGTATGCTGCAGATATAATAAAACGTAGTTTCCAAAATTACTTTTGCTGACTCAGATGATAAAATCCTGGTGTTAGAAATCGTTGGAGATATCGATTATTACATAATCGGAATAATTTTTAAGCAGACTGCAGACTCAACGAAATGCTTAGTGCCAATTCACACGACGAGCACGTAGGGCACGTCAAATTTGTAGGCAAACGGAGAGAAATGAAAGCACCACTTCCCTCCGCTTGCCTAGAAATTTGACGTGCCCGTGCCCGTCGTGTGAGTTCGCACTTAACGAACCAGTGCGTATGATAAAAAGTTGAGTAGCAAGTTCATTTTCAGTTGGTAAGGCTAAGGATACATTGGATACGACTTCGTACGAAAACTAAGCCGTACGTACAAAACATGTTCCATTAAAAATAAGTATAATTAATTTTCCTACTATATTCATTTCTTTGTATGATTCGTACGAATGATGGTATGAAAAAAAAAAAAAAAAAATTTTCATTCGTACGAATAATACAAAGATATGTACATATACTGAAAAATTAATTGAGGAGTGGCCGTACCAAAGATGCTAAATACCAATAAGAGGCCAAAGTAATGTCATACATTTTATACATATGCCATAATAATCGGTTATTTTGATATAATTTTTTCAACATAAAGCCATCTTCCACGCCATCATGTAAGCTTTTTTAAGAATTTCCAACAAATGTTGACCCCTTTATATTAGTTAGCACCTTTGCTGCGGCCACTCCTCAATTATACTTATTTTTATTGAAACATGTTGTGTTCGTACGATGTCGTATCCAATGTAACCTTAGCCGAGCTTTAGCCTAAGTGAAGTGAAACACTTTACTTCACACTTTTCGTTAAGATCCCATTGTATCCATTGCCTTGCGCCAAAGTTTTTTTCGAGAGGGCAAATCTATTTTACCATTTCAAGGACGAACTAAACAGGGCCAAAAAGGCCGATCTACAGTTTTTTCGAGAGGGCGAATCTATTTTACCATTTAGAGGACGAACTAAACAGGGCCAAAAAGGCCGATCTACAGTTTTTTCGAGAGGGCGAATCTATTTTACCATTTCAAGGACGAACTAAAAGGGCCTAATTAATGTGCAACTTGAATCTCAAGTTTTTTTTTTAACAAATTTACTTTACATGATAACAAAAAAGATCACGAATATCTATTATAATTATTAGTTTTGAGAAATTAATATTGTCATCTCATTAAAATTATTATTATTCGGTAAGAATTCAATATTGGCCCAGATAAACATAAGGGATTTTGTACATAAAGGGCCAACCTACCACATAGGACCTTTTTGATCACAATATCACTTTTTGGAAATATTTCATTATTATTGAACAACCTAAATCTTAAATATTACGTTCAAAAATGCAGATTGGCTTATTTGGCTGAGGATAATCGATATCTCGCATGCCATGGAAGCTTTTTGACGAAATTTGGTAAGTAGGTGTAGAACTTGAATACCATTAATTGATAGTTTTCTGGGACAACAGCAGGTTTCATAAACAAAACGAAGAATATCTAGATACACAAGAAGGAAAACATATATGTGACACCCGAATTTTCCCGAAGATCACCCGAAGACTTCATAGTCAAAACGAAGAATATTTAGATATACCAGAGGGAAAACATCTATGACGCATAATCAACAAGCTTTATTTGATGAATTTCCTGGGACACCCGAATGCATAACCATTACGGAAAATATGTAGGTATACTAAAGGAAAAACATCTTTGGCGGAATATCAACAAGATTTAATTGATTGATTTCTTGGGACACCCGAAGGTCTCATGTGTTATTTTAATATTGAATGCATTTAATACATTTATTTAAGTAACTTTGAAAAATCAACGCAAATGAAAAAGTAATATAAAGAATACAAAACTAAGAAGAATGTTCCAAAAAATTAATATAATAATATTATTTATTTTAAATCTATCGCGTATGTAGGGATGCAGTGTTTTTACGTTAACGGCTCTGTAATCAAAACGAAGAAAAGCTAGGTACACAAGATAGAAGACATCTATGACGGACTATCAACAAGTCATAATTGAATATTTCCAGGATACCCGATGATAAATTGACATATGATATTACAATTTCATTCACTGACATGTTTAAAAAAAAAAACAATGAGGGGATTCCTGAAAACGTGTAAAAGCCTCGAAAACCTAATAAACTCGTAAAAGTTGTCAAAATCAATACAAAATTTGACAGTTTTACGAATTTACGAGGTTTTCGAGGCTTTTACACGTTTTCAGGAATCGCCTTAATATTTCTTTGGAAAAGTAAATGAGAAACTTGAAAAACAGAAACAAGGATATGCCTTTTAAAGCGGGCAGGGAGAGCAAGTAAGTTTCATCTCACAAGCTGTACTAGCTATTATGATGGAATTCAGTGTTTAGGTCAGTGATCAGCACTGCATAGCTCAATTGAGCTTTCTATTTTCTATTTATCTCTGTCTCTCTTTTTCCATCTCCTATCTAACTTCTCTCACACATAAACTCTCTTTCTTGATTTTGCCGACCACTGGTTTAGGTGCTGAATATAAATACCATTCACCACTCGAAAAGTGGTCGTGGTCATGATTCAATAACAATGGTTATGGCAAGTTGTCAAAATAAAAAAATGGAACCCTGATCTTGCCTTGCTATCTGTCAAAAGACTAGAAGAATTTAGACATTTTCGTAGCTTAAACATTATAAGAAGAAGCAGCATTTGTTATCGCTGCAACCAGGGTAATTCAACCATGGTCGTGGTTGAATAAGTATTATGATTTTTTTTCTCGATAAAGCACTGAAACTTTTTACATCTTTAAATAATTTTTTTAACATTGGTTTACTTTGACGTCGTTTTTGTCGGAATTGTTTCAAAAATGTTTAAACTTATACCTTATTCTCACTTGCCTGGTTAACCTAAAATCAGAAAATCTTGATAATCACAGAACAACGTTCACACCTTTTACCTGGATGAGTCATCTATCGTTTCAATGACACTTTTTTGGCGTTTACCAAATCACGACACTATTTTCACTTTTTTCAAATATATTTTTATATATTTCGTCATTTAAATTTTTTTTAAAATAATTGAGACGAACACGTTTTTGATTTTAGCTTTAATTTGCTTTTTATTAAAAATGTTTTATATGTTTACATTTTGTATTTGTCAAAAGTAAAGGAAATTTCCTAATTTCCCTGGGATTTTTTGAATTTGGAGATGCCACCTGCCGATTTTTTGGGTTAAATGATCTAATTGTTAAAAAACTAGCGTTAATGTGATTTATCATCATATTGATGAATTGTTGATTGGTATACAGAGATATTAATGTGTTGATATATTGATGTGAAACTATTGCATAAACACGTTATAAAAAAGGTGCGAGAATCATTGAGAAGATTCCTACTCAAGCAGATAGTAGGCAGATTACAATATAATGGTGATCGCTGTGAGTGTGTACTAGTTTAAGTCATTCAAATTCGAAAATTAATCAAAAATCCATGTTCTAAAAATGTATTATACGGGACCCTTCAAAAATTAAGCTTTTGCTAAATAAAAGATATTTTTTATATAACTTTTACACACTTTGATTGGTTTCACTTCATCAAAATAACAAATACAACACAGTGCTGCCATGAATGAAGAACAATTTTTTTTTTGAAAATTATTTAATCCACCACATGTTGACTTTGTTTACTTGCCTACCAACGTTTGGAAAAAATAATGCGATTACAGTGCTGCCACCTGTGTCAACGGATTAAATTTATACCACCTATTGTGAACTCAATTGCGCCAGCATTTGATAAATATAGCGCATTTTCAAGAATTTTATATGACGTTGGCACACAGGTAGCTAACACTACTTCATCTTCTTCGTGTTTGACTAGGTTCTGTTTAGTGTTTAGCTCTTGGCCAACATTTGCACGTGCGGAAATACGTATGTACACATGTGTAGATGCATTATATGGCATTGAAACAAGACTGAAAAAAGCGCCAAAAATAACTCAAGTGAAAAATATCCTCAAGGGTCACTGCCAGTGCACACAATACATCTAAAGTCAACACTCCACACACGCCATGTTTACCGAGACATCACACACACGAGTTGTGTCGCATTCACCACATTTCCGCTGCCCACTTGTAGCAGCAGCAAAAGAATAACGTAAATGTGAAGATGTCTAAGTGCATAGAATTTACTCAATACATGTGTTTCAGTATACAAGTATACATAGGAAGTTGTGTCTCAAACCGGAAGGTAGTGATTCCATAAAGGCGTTATAAGGAGTTATAGAAGAGCGGCGGTTCATTGCAAATGAATTCGTCACAATTAATAGGCGCTTTCGGATATGCAACTAAATTTAATTGCACTGCGCAGTATAAATTTTGTAGCGCAACGCAGAAAATTTTTTTAGCGCTTTTTGCTAAAATATTGTGCAACAGCTGTTGCAGGTTGCATTTATGTTTACGTGACTATGAAGAGCAGTGTTCCCAAAAGTTCCGAAAATACTTCATGTTTAGAGTTCCCATCTGGAGGTTGTACTCTACAAAACTGTCAATAAAGCTGGGCATGGATATTTCGCGAAGATGGGGAAAATTTTGAGGTCAGAATGTATATACATTCAAGACAACGCAGAATCCGACGATGTGGAACATACGTTCTTCAATTGCAAAAATTGAACGGTCCGAAGGCTGACGTAGGGGTTGGCAGAAAACATCATACCGACCATACTGGAAAATCCTAAGAAAATTTAATTTTTATTGGACTTTACGTAATTAACGTAGTCCGCATAAAGTATAGAGACCGCGTTACTCATAAAGCTATCAAGAATCGGGAAATGTGAGCTTTAGCAGCTGGGCGTTACGACTAATACCTCAGTTGAAAAGTTGGTTAAACATAATTTTCGGCGAAGCAAATTATTACATTCTGCAGCTGCTAAATAGACATGGATATTTACCGGAATATACGAACAAGTTGAGGAATATTGAAAGATCATATTGTGTTTATACGACACAACTCACCCACACGAAACATATGTTCCTCAATTGCAGAAATTGGACCAAGAGAAGGCTTGAACTAAAGGAAGGCATTGATATTTTTGGAGTCAAAAACATCATACAACCATGCTTGAAAATACGAAGAAAATTGGATTTTTATTTGGACGATATGTAGAAAGTGTAATCTGCTTAAAGCAGAGAGATCTTGTCGCTCATAAAGATGTCAGAAATCGAGAAATGTAAGCTTATTTTATTTTTATTTTTTTTTTTTTTGTTCTCGCTATCCACCTTCATGCTAAGCCATTGGCACATGACTTTTTTATCCTTTCGCTCATTTTATACACAAGAATTACTAACAGAGGCCCAATGCAGGCTTAGAAGATAATGACAAGGAACTCTGAAAAAATGCTCTTCAAGGACGATGATATTTCCGAAGAAAAGAAGAGGTGTTTCAGATGATAAGAGCCTGCCATTACTGATCTGGTGGCGTCTCTAGCTGACTGAATGCTTCTTCCAATCAACTGCCATACCCTTTGATGCTTTTGAAATTGATAAAAAACGATGAAATCAAAAAAGTTCCCTAGTTTGAATGATTTGATTATAAGGTCATTCCGAGTAATTGAAGGGCCTTGTATGAAGATATTTGTCATGGCGAATTGAGTGAATAACATTAGATTCAGCATGGGTTTCAGAAATGATGTAATATTATTGATGCATGGAGAAATGTGAGGAGATGTATTAATGATTGTAATATAATACTACGTTTCCATCAAAGATTAAGCAGTGACAAGATTTATAAATCTCATTGTTAAATCCTAACCGTTTTCACTAGCCAAAATCGGTTGTCTCGTTGAGATTCATACGAAGATTTAAAATAAATCTCGTCAGAAGTGTATCAAACCTCACAAATCTTCGCTTGCTAACACGTGAACTCTATATATTCTTCGATTCCCTATCATTCTTGATGTCATCCTAGATGAAGCTTTTTATAAGACCAAAAAAGAAATCTGATGGAACTTTTACGAACCGTTGGAAAAACTCTGATGACATCTGCGTACTACCGTTCAAAAATTCAGATGTTCAAAGTAAGTTTGAAGACCTTGTCATGGAATCGTATAAGACTGGCTTGAAAATCAGTCCATCCAAGCTTAAAGGCATTACTTTTAAATAGATTATCAACTCAAGAGTTTCAAGAGCGAAAAGCGCTTTTGCTCTGAACTTCTTTATCTTAATTTTGATTCAAATGTGTATTCGGTTTTGTTACATATATTGATGTGAAACATGAATCGTGCAGCTAATAAACAAGTATTCGGCAACAAGTGGCGAAGACGCAAAGTCTGCTTGCCCTGCATCATTTCAAACGTCGAATTGCACCAGGTGTTTAAAGCAAATGAGATCGAGCTGCGCAAATGGCGGTAAATAGGACATACTCCACAGAAACCACACAGTGAAGTTTGTAGACAAGCTATGGAGTGGAATTCATAAGACTGTAAGGGAAGTGTATACCAAAAGTCACCTCGAAAGGTTGTTGAAGAAGGAAATCCGAGAATCAAGAAAGTCATGTATAGAGTTAAAAGCTATCACAAAGGAGCGCAATAAATGTAGACGTATCATTTTGGACATTTGCTCCACCTTAGAGTTGTAGGAGAAGAAAACAGACAAATGTAGAATGAAATTTAGCTGCATTATGAATATCAAATTTTTGTAAAGTTACACGGAAAAAACTAAGCAGTAAAAATTCGTTGAAAATCCCAGTAAGTTCTACTGATTTTTGCAGTAACTGCTCTTACCACTTAGCGACTGTAACACTTTCATTTCTATCGGTTAGGTGTTTAATATAAATTATTTTTCAATAAAATTTTTTACAATCTCAAGTCACATTCGGTGCCACTGTACTTTTTAAAGTTTAAACCGTATATTTTACTTCCATGCCATTACTTTTTCATGAGAATTCAGCAAAGTAGTTGAACTACTGGAACAAACCGTAATTTTTGATGAGATTAATATCACTTTGTGCTATTTGAAAATCAATTTTTGCGGATAATTTTTTTGTGCGCATAAATACTTAAATTTCAACTTTGGTCTAGAAAGTTGACTCGTGCTTAAAAACTTTTTTCCAACTTGATAAAGTGGTCAAAGTTTGCCAATGAGTCGAGACAACTCATTAATTGTGTTGCATAATATGTTAAGTACAGCAATCACTATATAATATATGTTGTATTTAATTTCTTTAATATTGCTGGCAACATATGCTTGTATACATATGTACATCCAATATCTACTAAATACCGTTGCAATTTAAAATTGTATATCTGTGTAACAAAATGCATTCACACTGCGCTTTGAACATTAAAGTGCATCCTCTCAAGCTGTAAAGCTTCATTGAAGCACATGTTAATTTATGCAACAACTTCCTTCCTATGTGAAACGTACTGTCTCGTCGTACTGTGTGAGGTTATCTCCCAACTAATTCTGTTTGAGAAAAAAAACCCCCAACAATTTTCAATTCTTTCATGTCTTCTTGGTCGCACTTTTTTTTCGCTCAATTTTCTATGACATGGCACACTCTGAGGCTGTTTGGCATTAAGTTCGTGTTGCTATGTTGTTGTGCTTGCTACTACAACTACATGAACTGCTGCAGGATAGAAATAGTGCATACTTTTAGGAGGTGATGTTTTTTGACTTACGATATGTTGGCTTCTATTTCGAAATTCCGAGAACTTCTAATGTAGATGCATTTTTTTAATGCTGTACTCCAATGTTCCAGCTCAAATGAGTAGTATAACTAAGGTTTGAAAAAGGCTTAAGGATAAACTAGGCGTGTTTCTTTTGACTAGTATATATAATTGTATATGTGTGACAAAAAAAACGCGCATCTGTAATTAAATATAACAATCGAAAATTTGGCAGCACTGAAAAAAATTTAGCAGCAATGAAAAAAATAATAACAGCAAAGTTTCTTCCCTGCTCCACTTCTTGCACTTGCTACAAATAAAAATTAGGATTTCATTATTAATTTTCGTTAAATAAATTAAAAATTGTTATTTACCTTTTATCTTGTTCTGCCCTTTTTAATATCAATTCTTTTGACGTTTCGTTTGTTTTTTTTTTTTTTCTTTGGTATTTTTGTTTGAAATATACGATAAATACTCATCTTTGATGGGCAGCACTGACTTGTTCCTTAATTATGATCTAAGCGGCGCTTGCTATCGCCAACTATCGCTTCATACAAATATTTTGCTAATTATATATACGCGTCAAAAGAAACACGGCTATTGTTTTTTGAACAGATAATGATTTACATTATTAACTACAGAATAATGTATCAAATGCATTTTTGGTTTGAGCTTACTATTCGTTGTGTTTATGTAAAACACCAATAAAAAAACACAAAAACATATCAATATGCATAAAAGAAAAAACAGAATATCTATCGGAAGGCTGGTTTGCGTTACTAGTTTCGGAACCGACCTATCCAATAGAACTATGTATTGTTTTTGTGTTTTTATTGGTGTTTCACATAAACACAACGAATACAGATATTCAAGTGTGTCAGAAAAATTGAGCTTTATATCCTTAGGATCTCACAGGGTGATCCCAAATCCAAAAAATTGTATTTTTTAACTAATTTTCAGAATTTTTATTTCGAATACTATGTATTACATAATCGATATGATATACTACTTAGACGCAGCAGATGAAACAGACTTTCAGTTTTTTAGAAACGTCAAGGAAATTTCGGTTCATTTTCCTACAGGTACTTTTTTCGCTAAAAAGTTCTTATTTGTGCTTTATTTCACATAAAATACTGACAAAAATAATTTATTCGAAATAAATTAAAAAATAATAATATACAAAAATCGTCCTTGGTGAATTTTGAACCAAATTTTGTTATTTTGCGAAATAAAAATAGTCCAGTCAAACTAGGCAAACATATTTAATTTTGTTGGAAACGGCTCATTTTGTTCGCAAATAAAACCAGCACTTTGGACTTTTGCGTTTCCCCTTCTTTTCTTTTAATCCCCCATGAAGCCCTCATAAACCTATAAAAACCATAAAACTGTTTTAAAATTTAAAAATAGAAAATCATGCTACCGAGATGATTTTCGGGGTAATTGAATCTAAATATGATGTTGGAAAACTGAAAAATTCAAAATGGCGCCGGAAAATTGTGCATACCCCCTACGCCACCCAAAAAAAAAATGTTCTAATTTTTTATCTATTAGGACCAATGGGACATATGTGTCCCATCATTGGAATTTAAAAAATTAAGTTTTGAAGAAAATTGAATAGAAATGTTATATCGCTCAGCACGAGTCTATAAAAAAAAATGCAATTTTTCCAGCGGTTCAGGAGCGGTCCGGAAAGGGTTAACATAGAAAAATTTGCGTGTTTAATTATTAAGCACAAAGCAGGCTTTTGATTTTGCCATACTACATGAATAAATACATCAATGTTAGCTGTGTTTAATAGGATTTTAACATAGAAGCATCTCATTTTTACCGATTGTCTTGCCAAGCGGAGAAAAGTGGTGCAGAAACGAAAAGCAGAATAAAGTAAAACAAAATAAAAAGAAGGAGATGGCACTCAAACTCGTTTTAGAAGAACAGTGATAACTACGTGTTAACACGTTGCCGTCTAAAACACAGCTTATGTTGGAGTGAATGCTACGCCGCAAAATTCGCAATTAGACTGTCAGTGCGAATTTAAGCTGTCGTCTGTCTACGATATTAGATCTTATACATTTAGAAAGTGACATATTTTAAATATGGGACGTCAGCGTGCCTTCAATTGTTGCTGCAAGTCTATTAAAACACATTCAATTTTGATTACGCATTCAAACTTTTTATTTTATAAAAATTTGATATAAAATTTCTTTTACACAAATTTTCCAAGTCGTTATCGAATAAATTTTTTGCAATTGGTTGTGTTTGCTGAACACACCCACATTTTTACATTAGGCGTGTTTCTTTTGACGCGTATATATAATTGTAAATGTGTGACAAAAAAAACGCGCATCTGCAATTATATATAACAATTGAAAGTTTGGCAGCACTGAAAAAAATTTGGCAGCACTGAAAAATATTTGACAGCTGACGAAAAACAAAAATACATAAAATAAATGAATATCAACAACAGAATCCAACAAGATATCAGCTGAGGAAAATATTTGCATACTATTTCTTTAAAAATAGAATATTCAACAGACGAAATGGTAAAAAATTAACTCATAATTCATAATTTTTTATACATGATAAATATGTATATGAATTCTTTTCTAGGTTTTCAATCTTTTGACCGCAAGCCATCCACGTGTTGCGCTTGCTACAAATAAAAATTAGGATTTCATTCTTAATTTTCGTTAAATAAATTAAGGGCCAGTTTTTCAATACAAGTTTAACTCATTTTCTGGTTTAAACTAAATTAAAACTCAGGAATGAGTTTTTCAGTGAATGTTAAACGTAGTTTAAACTCAGTTTAACTGAACGATATTGGCCGTTATATATATAAAAAAAAAACGAAAAAAAAAAAACAAATAAATAAAGGAATAAAAAAAAATCCATAATTTGAAAAAGAAGAATTTATTGGAAAATAAAAAATTCACAAACTTCACTTTTGACCACTATTTAATAAAATCACGTTCTGCATATGATTTCCAATCATTATGACCATAAAATTGCTTAAACATTGGAGCAACCAAGATGCCTTTAACCCCTTGAGACCGAAGCCTAGACCCTTGTAGATATCGAAAAACTAACTTCGGATTCAGTTTTCTTGTGTTTAAATTAAGAAAAAAAAGTAAGTTCGGAAAAGTCCCTCATAGCCGGAAATGGTGGAGTCATATTACACAGTGCAACAAAAATAATCCAAAAAATTTTTTGAATGCTGTTCCTGAAAACCCATAATGTTACTAGTAAAACCCTACATGTGTTTCGCTTGTTTGGCTCCAGGTCGAATTTTAAAGTACTATACAAATTGCTTCAAAACTGATTTTTCGAAGTTGCCACTGCTATAAGTCGTAAACCATTTGAGATTTTGTTTTCCCATCCTTAACGAAGTTGTAGATGTAGACTTAAGGAAGGAAAGCGTTCAAAAAACTAACCCGAAAAAATTGGGTCTTAGGCCTCAAAATCAAAAAAAATGCAAAAATTGTACCATTTGTGGTCAAACTATAAAACCGTTCTGTATTTTTAAAAACAATTAAAACAAAATTAAAGTCTAGACTATACTGAACAACTCTCTAGAGCATGTCAATAACATTCGAGTACTCCTTGATACTAATTTTAATTAAAATAGTGATGTATGAAAAAATACTTGGGGTCCTATGTGACCCCATCGGTCTCAAGGGGTTAAGCAAAGCTTTGACACTGGCTCCGTATACTGGGTACATTTTTCATTCAATCAGCTTCTTCATCGCGATTGCGACGCAATTGCTTTAGTAATTCCTGATCAAAGATTGCATGACATTTTTCGCGGACCGCATTTCGACTTGATCACAATACACTTGCTAAGCGTTGATGTAATCCAACCGTTGTGGTGGCCAAACGCCAATAATTGAAAGCCTGCAATTAAAATTTTTTTGTAGCCACCCGCTGTTAAACCCGCACTGAAAAAGTCATTTCATAGTTAAACGAGTTTAGCAATTTGAACGCGTTTAATATAACTTAGTTTAAACGAAGTTTCAACTTGCACTGAAAAACGCCCTAAAAATTGAAATTTACCTTTAATCTTGCTCTGCCATTTTTAGAATCAATTCTTTTGACGTTTTGTTTGTTCTTTTTTTTGGTATTTTTGTTTGAAATTTATCGATAAATACTCATCTTTGATGGGCAGCACTGGCTTTTATCCTCAATTATGATCTAAGCGACGCTTGCTATCGCCAACTATCGCTTCATACAAATATTTTGCTAATTATATATACGCGTCAAAAGAAACACAGCTACTGTCTTAAGTTACAAGATAGTGTTTCTTCTATAGAATTGTACCCGCTCACTTGAGGAGTGACCATGTGTCACTAATCTCTAAATAAAAGTATGAACATGTGACTTTCTAAGAGTTTGATCTTCTGGATTTTTCACGCATGGTTTTTTTAGCATGCTTCGTCGAATCGACGAGCATATTGTACTCTTTTGATTTTTTTCTCTTCTCTCACTGTTCGGTTTTTTGTTTTCATAGCGTCAGTTGACCTCTTGCTTTTGTCAAGTGCACATGCTTTATTTGTGATCGTATTCGTTGAAATGACTTACTATTGCAATTTAATTGTTTTTTATTTTATTTTATTTAGTTTTTGTATGAAAAAACTGTGTTTTTAATGGTTTTGTTTTACGTTGAATACGTACGTTCTGTTTATATATTTTTGTTATCTTTTTTTAGTATAAATACTTAGTTATGTCTTTTTACTACTGGAACTATTGGTTCTGTGAAAATCAAATTAAGTATATGTTAGTCGATTCGACTAAGAGTGTGACTTAAGCGATTGCTGATCAACTGCGTGTACCTGAACCATATTATTTTGAATTCGTGCATATCTGACAGCTCATCATAATGTATGAGTGCTCGTTGTGTTGTTTATATCCATTTTCATTGATTTTCTGCTCTATACGCTTTAAATTTCTACCATCTATGCTCATTATTTCTCTTCAATACGTGAGCATATTTGCTGCTATAGAGATCATGAAGTGTGTTGGTTATTGAAGAATGCATCTAGTCGATTATTATTGACTCTCATGACAATGATTTAGTATATCAGAATACTTTTTTTTCTGCCAATCTTCTTATCTACAAATAGTTGATAAAACAGTTGCTGTTCCTACTTTTGATAGTTAACAATTGACTCTGGAAACCGTGACACTAATGACATTCTGCCACTGTCTTATCTTCGAAATTTTTAAAATCAACAGATTTTTATAAAATGTTTTCTAAGTTTGATAAATTTTGCGTACATTCTCTTTTTTTACTAAGAGCAAAATATAACGAAATTATTATTTTTTGGTAAAGGACAAGAATATTGCCTTTTAATGTCAATGACCCAATATTGTACTGACTCAATCATGGTACAATTTAGGACCACGTTTTCCGATACATTTCACAATTCATTCGCACATCCCTAGTTTTAGTGAGGGCTACGTATCGTATGGCAAAAAACGTTGCCAAGGTTACGTATTGCATACAAAATTAGTTCTCGGTTAAGATTCAGTTTATGCAATAATACCCACGTGTTAGTAGTAGTGTCTGTGCATCTATGTGCAAGTATATGTATGTACGCGTATGTTGGGTGTTTCGTGTGGCTCATATTATTGGAATTTGTTTTCTTGTTCGTTTCGGTGTCGGTTTTTCTTTTTTTTTCCTCATGTCTTCATATATTCACCACACACGTACATTGCAATGAATTCAAGCAGTAGCATCTTTGCATAGGCATGTAGTCAAAGTACTCTGCCACTCAGGTACATACATATACGGAGTGTAGTATACACTGTTGAACTTGGTTAAGTGTCACAGTATGCTGTCAGTTGTATAAGTGCATTTTTCTTAAGCAAAACAGTAGAGGCTACAAAAATGATTTTTTCATCTTTTGGATAAGCCAATCTAAATACTCAATGGTTCAAAAATATCTACTAGATATTGCTAGTGACTTTGGGTTGAAACATTGTCGCATATGGTGAAGTCACACGAAGGGCACGTGCACGTAGGGCACTTCGAGCTTGTAGGCAAGCGGAGGGAAGTGGTGCTTTTCATTTCCCTTCGGTGAAATGCCCTACTTGCCCGTGCCCTTCGTGTGACAAATTTGTAGGCAAGCGGAGGGAAGCTGTGGTTTTCATTTCCTTCCGAACTACGAACTCGAAGTGCCCTACTTGCCCGTGCCTTTCGTGTGACAACACATTTAGATAACTGAAGTAGTAAAACCAAAGTTTCTGTGGGATAAGAAACAGAATGAACTTTCATTGCCCAAATCTATAGTCACCAAAAGAAGGGAGAAGAGAGGGAAAAAGGGAGCAAGAGAGGGAGAAGAGAGCAAGAGAAAAAAAAGAATTTCAATTAACAAAGCAAAGGGTATCCACAATTCTTGTTATTACTAGCAAGCGCTTTTAAGTCTCTCCAAAACTTCCCCGAGAGAGCTTTAGCAAACGAGGTCAAGCTGCGCAAATGGAGATGGATTGGTCACACTCTCCGGAAACCACACAGTGAAGTTTGTCGCCAAGATCTTGAGTGGAATCTACAAGGCAGCAGAGAACGTGGTAGACCCAAAACCAACTGGAAAAGGTCGCTAGAAAAGCAAATCCAAGAATTGGGAAAGTCGTGGCAAGAAAACTAGTAAGAGTGATACCTACACTGCAGTATTTCGAAAAATTTGCTTATATGGGAGGTGCCACGCCTTCTTGTCCGAGTTCATCCAGTTTTTGCTCAGAGCTTGAATTTATAGTCCTTAGTGCTTATAGCACTTTTTTGTACTAAATCTAGTCAAAAAAGTACGCTAAATTTTTTAGTACTGAATTAAAACTTTCAGTGGGGAAGAATTCGAAGGAACTTTAAATTTCTATCTCTTGCCACTACTGTATTTTCTGAGACAGACACGATTAGAAATTTGCATTTCTAAATTGTCACTTTTGGCAAAATGTACAAATTTGATTTTTGGCCAACAGTAACTGTAATCGAATTTCGGTACACATGTTCGTTTAATTTTAATTTGTTTATTTAGGATATTGCAAAAAAAAAGCAAAAATTACCATAATATTTGCAGTAAAAATGTAAACGTAGACATATGTAATATACAGTAGGCAAATTGCACTTTTTTTATATTTAGGTTCTTTATTTTATATTTCATTTACTGACATAATTTTGTAGTGTAATTTCATGTTTTATTGAGCAACTGGGGGACATACTGCAAGTAGTAACAATGAAAAATTTATTGCTGCTATCAAATCTTAGTGCACTTAAGTTAATTTCTCAAGTGCTATGACTTTGTTTTTAAGTTTCTGCTCATATTATTGCATGGTGGCTTTTTTTCCTTGTTAATTTTTTAGCATCCTTGAGAAACAAACTATAAAAAACACAGATCTGAGAACAAAATTTTATACGACGTAATGATTATGAAAATATGAAGACGCAGTTGATGAGGAAACAGTATAATATTGACCTTGTAGCGTAGTTTCTGAAGAGATATTGTGTGCTTTTTTATGGATAACCAAAAGTATCCAGTATTCTATATCACAGAAGTTTGTCAGATAATCTTTAGATTGCCTTGTACATATGTTATAAATAAAAGTTTGTTATTGTTATGATGTTTAGCCCTTAAAATATCATTATCAAACCTTAAAATCGCCTTATACAGTGCCCATGCTGTGCGAAATTCAATCTCTTTCGATGGTTCTCGCAATAATTACACTAGACTGGTTCAGATTTGTTTTGGTGCAAATAAGCACCATGTAAATTTTGGTTAATTTTGGAGAACATTTCATAGACCCGATACCGTTTTGAAAGATAAAAAATACTGCTAAGAATGGAAAAATTTGTTGATTTAAAATTTACAACGTTCAAATTTCTATGTCGATGCAATTATCAGGTTGGCAGGACATCACTCTCATCGTCATCATAGTAACAGATTACTCGAACGCTATTACTCTGGGAGGTTTCCACTAGGGATCTGCAGAAAACGTCTTGCTAGAGTCTTAAGACATTTCGTTTCAAGATATGTTATGCATTATACCGGATTTTAATTTATCAAATAGTCTTGACAGTACTTGGATAGGAACGAAAAACAAATACTGCACTGTTTTCAGTGAAGTTCAGTTCGTTATACTGTAGTTGTAGTGTACGCTACAAAATGTTACTTTAGTCCCAAAAGTAGTTTTTCGGTTTCATTTTTATACCTCTTTTTTGTTTAAGCCACTACATTCATGAATTACTAATGCATTGCAATTTGCAAATGTAACCATAAAAGAAATTTTACTGTAATTTTTCTACACAATTAACATTGATCTTAAGTATTTCTTTATAAAAAAAATCCAGTATACCAAATTATTTGTGACACTGATGAAACGCATCAGTGTATTTCAGTGCCAAATGCAATCAGTGTCAGTATCGATCCCCATACAAAAACAAGTTCGCCGCAATCCCCCATTTTGAAAGCTTATCGGTTTTAATTTTTAAGAAAAACATTTTTTTTTTTCGACCTCTAAATAAGCTCCTACATGAGGTTTTAGATTCGCTATAACTTTTTCAATATCAATAATTTGAGGAAACTTTGCAGAGATAAATTTTATTTTATTTTCTTAGGGTGGTAGAAACTGAGATAATGAGTACAACTAGTTGAAAAAAACATTTGAGATAAATTACTTCTACACTCAGAAAAAAAAAGATTGTTGAAACAACAATTTTTCATTCTTAAAAAATTGTTATTTCTAAATTGTTGAAATTAGTATTTTATTCTTAAATCAACAATTTTAATCTTGATACTTAATTTTTTTTACGCATTTGTCATAAAAAATATGAAAAATATTTAAAAATACAAAACTTCAAACATTCTGTTTTGCAAACAAAAAAAAAAATTCTTTTTTATCGCTCAATAAGTTCTAGCTGCTTTTTTTTAAAAAAAAACTTTATTTAACAATTAAGGGTAAGAACATTTAACCCAAAGTACATATTGCCCATCACTTAACATATCTTTCTCCCATCTTTCTGGCAGTATAAGCATTCCATAATAAATGAAACCATATCGATGCCACTGAATGCAGAGGAGTTTTGAATCGTAGATATGTATTTGAATTTGCGGACGATGTCGATGAATGGACCTGGCTTATCTTACGATTTTTCTTGGGATTTTCGTACTGTATTCGTTTTCCATAGCCAGTCACGATATGGTGCAAAAAATTTTTTGTTTTCTGCCGTTGAAGCAGCAATTCACACGTATGAAAATACCGTGTACTTTTCTTGGCTTCATCTCATACGACACCCAATCACCTTGCTTTTGCTTCATTTTTATTGCTGTAAGATAGATTCCAAATAAACTCTTATAAAACCGCAAACTTTTTAACATTCATTTATTCTTCTTTCAACTATTTCGTTCTTAAGCATTATCAACAGTTTCGCTTTTGAAACAACAATACCCGCTCTTAAACTTCCAACAACTTCTTACTTGATTCAACAATTTTTCGTTTTATTTAATGAATAACAATTTCGTATTTAAAACAAGAGCAAAAGTTGTTGGGAAGATTTTAACCAACAAAAATTCTTGAATCAAAACACAAAGTTGTTGGAAATACAATTTTTTTTTTTCTGTGTATGAACGAAATATAGCCCACAGAGAGACTTACAACGATTTACTATACTTGATGATCGGACGTCAAATGGCGGAGCAATAGGAGAAATCAATATTTAGAGGTCAAAAAAAAAAAAAAACCTTACAGCGAACTTTTTTTTTGTGATACTATCTAATGTACACTATAAATGCAGTTCCAAAAATTTGTCATCAGGCCCATTGCTATGACGTATTTAAGTGCCGAATAAAAAAAAAAGGCAACTCTTCAAGTAGAAAAAAGGAATGCAACACTGCATGTTGCGAAATGAATCAGCTGTTCTCCGTCTAGTTAGAAAAAGGAAAGTTTGTATTTTGTTGTTAAAATTTGAAACAAAAAAGTAAAGTGTATGTTATAAAAGGAATAAATCAAAGTAGAAATTCATAGGAATTGCAAATAGTTAAGATTTTCATTGCATCACAATTCAGAGGATTGAGGATATACATCTGGTAAGAGTATAATAATATTATTGGATTATGTTTACCAAGGGCGTATGCAGGATTTTTTCTAGGGGGGTCAAACTCAATTTTTTTTTTTTTTGAGGAAATTTCAATTTAAGGGCTGGTAAGAATCAATTTCTTTATATAACATCATATTGGCAGCATATTTGGGCTTAATTCCACTTTATCGACTAATGTTGTTTTTTTTATATTTTTTTGCCCAAATAGGGCTTTGAAAATTAATCACAACGACAACAACAACAACCTCTGAGCGGATCTACTTTCGGAGATATAGCCATCGGAAGATCGGGATATATCTTTTATAAAAATCAGTATAAGTTGGGAACCCCTGGATAGATTTTAAAAATATTGGTGTCATATGAAAGGTATTTTATGAAGCTATACAATTGTTATACAAAGTTTTTCAATTTGAGTGACAGTTTTCGAGATATGACAATTTTTCCGAAATTCACCCCATTTTTTTCCCCAAAAAACTGAATTTTTCTCAAAAAATGTATTATTGACCTATAATTTTAACAACTAAATTAAATAGCCCATTTTATTTCCTTTCATTTGATATGCAACATGTATCTGAAATTGCATCATTAATAAATTTTTATAGAAAAAAACAAAAAGAGACCAAATCAATTTTCTTGAAATTAGGAACTTTAAACAACAACAATGCCAGAACAAACAACAACAACAACTACAACAACAAAAACAACAACTACTACTACAACAACAACAACTTGGATACTACTACAACAACAACAACAACAACAAAGAGGATCAGCTACTTATTATATTAAAAAAATTTAAAATTTTTATTAAAAATTGCGCGCGCAATTTGGCTAGCAAACTATGTGTTGGATATATTATAGACTGATCCGCGGCCGAAGGCCGCCGCGAAGCCGGTGTCGGATTTTTGGGAGTTTTAAATCCTGAGCTGCGGCCGCAGGCCGCCCAATTACCCCTACTCTTATGTAAAATTACTGTTGTTTTAGTAGTAGTAAAGTTGTTGTTGTGTGTTTTGGCATTGTTGTTGTTTAAAGTTCCAAATTGGAAGAAAATTGATTTGGTCAATTTTTGTTTTTTCTATAAAAATTTATTAATGATGCAATTTCAGATACATAATGCATATCAAATGAAAGGAAATAAATTAGGCTTCCTAATTTAGTTATTAAAATTATAAGTTAATAACACATTTTTTGGGAAAAATAACGGTTTTTTGCAAAAAAATCGGTTGAATTTTTGAAAAATTGTCATATCTCGAAAACTATCACTCGAATTGAAAAACTTTTTATGACAATTATATAGTCCGGTAAAATACCTTTCATATGACACCAATATTTTTAAAATCCATTCAGGGGTTCCCAACTTATATTTTTATAATAGATATGTCCCGATCTTCCGATGACTATATCTCCGAAAGTAGATGCGCTCAGAGGTTGTTGTTATTGTAATAAATTACCAGAGCCCTATTTGGGCAGAAAAAAAAAAAAAAAACAACAACAGTCGATAAACTGGAATTGTTCCCATATTTGTGCACTGAAATATTAAACTAGTAAGGGTGTTACCTTTGGCCTGGCCAAACATTAAATACCCTACACAGCAGTATTTTGAAAATTTTGCTTATATGGGAATTGCCACGCCCTCTTGTCCGAATTCACCCAGTTTTTTCTCAGAGTTCTAAGCATTTGAGTGAAATTTGGTTGGATTGTCTCAAAAAATGTTTTCAACATAGCGTTTTGAACCTTTTGCTTATATGGGAGGTGCCACGCCCACTTGTTCGATTTTATCCAGTTTTTGCTTAAAGCGTGTATTCATAATTCTTAGTGTCTGAGGAAAATTTAGTTCGATTATTTCAAAAAACGCTTTCAGTATTGCGTTTTAAAGCTTTTGCTAATACGAGAGGTGCCACGCCCTCTTATCTGAATTCGTTAAATTTTTGCTCAGAGCTTGCGCTTACAATTCGCAGTATTTATGTGTATTTTGGTTGTTTTATCGTGTAAAATACTCAAAAAATTGCATTTTGAATATATTTTTTGTATGGGCGGTTAGCGTGTCCGTTGACCGATTTCACTCATTTTCAATCCCCCGAGCTAACTTTGACGACGGAGGTTGTGCACCAAATTTCATTGAATTATCTTGCTTAGTTTTCCCAAAAAATGCATTTCCACACACAGCCAGCCAGCCACCCAGCCAGACAGACGGACATGGCTATATCGACTCAGGAGGTGACGCTGATCAAGAATATATATACTTTTCTATGTCTGCCACGCCTTCTTCTCTGCGTTACAAATGGAAGGACAAAGTGAATATACCTGGGTGTAGGGTATAATAAAAGTTCAAAATAACTTATGAAGGAAGATAACTTTCTATTTTTTATTCTGAATAAATAAAAACTTAGTTATGTTATCTTTTCAATACAGATCACACTACATAAAAAATAATTAATTTGCAAACCTTGGTTTCTAAACTAATTTGAGGTCGCTGACTCCGAAAAACGCATTTATTCATTTTTTTTCCTAGGTGCCGTTCTAGATATAATCTACAATTTCGGTTTTTGAGGTCATAGCTCTAATTTTAGAAAAAGATATGTATTTCGAGGAACCCAATTTCGATAGAATTTTTTATACTCTATTTTAAAGATCGTACAAAGTACACGTGTGAATTTTTTTAGAATTTTTGGCAATTTTTTTTCCTTCTTTTTGACCAATTTTTGAAAAGTTAAAAAAGGTTTCAAAAAATTTTAAAAATATTTTTATAATTTGAACGATTCTAAGCATTTTAAGCCTTACACAGTTTTTTCGTAAGAGCCTTCTTTTTGAGTAAACGAATGTTTTTCCGAACACATAATTGAAAAACATAAAAAAATCGACTTTTGGAACCGAATATTATCTACTATACTACGAGTACACAAAACTTAAATTTTAAAATTTTTTAACGCAGCATTTTTGCAAGAACTTAGTCTTTAGTTTAAAAGCAACTTTGGGTATCCCTTCTGATGAGAAAAAAAAGTTATGAGCAAGAAACATTTTTTTGTACCTGTTTATTTTTTCGATAAAAAAACGAATAGTCTTACTTCAGTGAAACCTTAATACCTTTTTAAAATATTATCGAGGTACAAAAAAGTGTATTTGTATAAACTATGGTCCAAAAAAGCGCTTTAATATGAAAAGTTGTAAAAACCTATAAAAATGAACTATGCGCTGCTATAGCTTAGGCAGTTTTAATTAGATCTTAATTATTGCTATATTTTTTGGAAGCGTTATGAATTTTTCTTTAAAATGATGTAAAAACACATTCTCTCAATATTGGGTTTCTCGAAATATATTCTTAAAAATTAAGGTATAACATCAAAAATCGAAATTTTCGAATATCTCGAGACCTAAAAATAAAAATGAATTAGATTTTCAGCCTCAGCGACCTGAAATTAGTTTAGAAAATATGGTTTGCAAAATGCTACATTATGGCTGTTGTCTAGTGTTATTATCAGTACCAGTTAACAAAAATAACATAAAATTACTTATGTAACCAAATTGATACAAAAAATAACAAAAAGCTTAACTAAAATTAAGCGTCTGAGAGTTCGCTACAACAATTTCTACCAATTTTTTTTTGAAATTTAATGTGAGATTGTAGAAATTAACTTTATATGTAAAAATGGAGAGAGGACTATAGCTTTTTAAGGTATCGAAATGTTCAAAGAATAAGATTATTTTCTAAAATCCATTTGCCTAAAAATTTTATAAGAAATTTTTGTAGCTCTAAAGCTTGAGCTTTTTATACCCTACAGCAAGGGTATATTCACTTTGTCCTTCCGTTTGTAACTCAGAGAAGGAGGCGTGGCAGATATAGAATAGTATATATATTCTTGATCAGCGTCACCTCCTGAGTCGATATAGCCATGTCCGTCTGTCTGTCTGGCTAGCTGGCTGGCTGGCTATATGTGGAAATACATTTTTTGAGAAATCTAAGCAAGATAATTCAATGAAATTAAGTGTACAGCCTTTGTCGTCAAAGTTAGCTCGGGAGATTGAAAATGAGCGAAATCGGTCAACGGACACGCCTACCGCCCTTACAAAAAATATATTCAAAATGCAACTTTTGGACCAAAATACACGTAAATACTTCAAATGGTAAGCGCAAGCTCAGAACAAAAACCAGGAGAATTCGGACAAGAGGGCATGACACCTCTCATATAAGCAAAAGCTTGAAAACGTCCCAGTGTGCCAGACGGTTCATATCTCCGCTTTTTTATCCGTTACGGATCCGTCTGGCACACTGGGGTTATACTGAAAGCATTTTTTGAGATATTCAAACCAAATTTAACTCAGACACTAAGAATAATAAATGAAAGCTCTCAACAAAAATTGGGTGAAATCGGACAAATGGGCGTGGCACTTTCCATATAAGAAAAAGTTTCAAAATGCTATACTGAAAGAGTTTTGTGAGATGATCCAACTAAATTTCACTCAAATACTAAGAACTACAAATTCAAACTCTGACAAAAAACTGGGTGAATTCGGACAAGAGGGTGTGGCACCTCCCATATAAGCAAAATTCGCAAAATATTGCAGTGTAGGGTATTTAATGTTTGGCCAGACCAAAGGCAACACCCTTACTAGTTTCAATTCATTCATATCTACTCTGCATACACTTTCAACAATTTTATGGTTTTACTTTTTTAAATATTTTTATTTTTACAATTTTAAAACTGACATAATCCCAGGATTCCAAATGCCGAAATTCCGACTTAAAATTCATATCAATTGTAAACTAATTGTTTTTAAAAGTTATATTCCCAGTAAACTGTTTTTTATCAATCCCGAGATTAGTTTTCTTTCCTTAGTCCCCAAATCTCGGGATTGATAAAGTAATCCTGGATTATGTTCCCTAGTCGAAAGTTTTCACTTTTAAAAATAAGGTGCTTATTGAAGTACTAGAATATTATTTTAAACAATTTATTAGTATTCGTGCCACAATAAAACTAGTTTGCTCTCCTGGTTAACTATAAAAATATTTTGGTGACACACATCTAGGATTAGCCAATAATAGCGGATGTAAGGGACGAACAAGTTTAAAGAGGTTGAGTGTTTAGAATTTTATCAGCTTTTCTTTGTCTTGTTAGGAACATGTAATATTTAATTAAAAATATCAAAATCATTAATATAAAATTAAACTAAGTTTCGTAAAAAATGTTAGAATGTATAAATAGATTGATATACAGAAATTCATTAAGCAAAAATAAATAAATGTAACATATATCCCTCCAACCTCATTAAAATTTTTCACTTTCTCTAAAGAATTTGTAAAAAGTTTTAAAAAAATCTCTTAAATCAAATATGACACCATACAAAATGTTCTGTTGTAATTATTTACGAACTTTTCTTCTGTGGAAAACTTTACAAAAATAATAATTGTACATGTCACATTTATACTCGTATATGCCATAAGAACTCAAAATCCCGCACACACAATTATCACTGTGTTTTATATACGCACACAACTTGTGACAATGATAATCCAAATGTCTGCCCTGATTACAGTAGGGTAAGGGGTGCGTTGTGCTGTTGAGAAGAAAGATTAAACTCAAACTTTTATATCACAGTGAAATAAACAGCGACACGTAGAACTTATATTATTTTAATGCTTTCACTATAGATACCAAATTCCGACTAAGGTTCGAATGAAAACATTTTTTTGTGCTATTACTATGTCCAACAACCTCAACTTGTAATGGCGGTTGACAGTTATTGTAACAACAATTGTACAATTAATGTCATTTTTATGTCATTGGAATTATGTTTCCATTTTTTTTTGCACGTGGGGTGATGTTTGATGGTGCTCATTTCAAAATAGCACCAAGTCTACTGCAATAATATGGCTTATTTTTATACTGCCGTTGGACACGTGAAGTTGAAATTAAAAAAAAAATGTCAATTGTGTTGAAATAGAAAAAATACGAGAGTGTCAACACTGTGTGTGGGAAGGAAAAGTTTGCCAGAGCGATTTCATTCAGTTTTTTAATTAGTTTTTTTCCTTTGAATCATTGATACAAAATTGATAATGAAAACTTGTAAAAATAAAAAAGTTTTCACAGGAAATGCGAAGCGCATTTTCTTTAAATAAAATTTTCGATCCATGAGAAACAAACGCAACCACAACGAGCAACTGTTTGCTACGGATTTTGGTCAGGCGGCGCACAGTGGTCTCAAAGTGTGTTTTTAATATCAAAATTTTTTGTCCGCTTGGGGACGCACTGTAGAAAGTTTTCAATGATGGGGGCTTATAGGTAATTGAACAAGGAAAAAATTAAGCCGCCGCTTTTTGGAAAAAAAAAATTGTTTCGACCTCTTTTCTGTGGGCTCAAACTCGAAAAATCGAAAACGGAAAATTTTCAGAATCTACTATTCAAAAACCAATCAGTTATTTTTATAAATTTTTTCTTAATGGGTAGATACGTTGCCCGTTAAGGTTTTTAAAAACTTATTTTGTTCCAAAATTCCTTCGGCTTCGTCCGGTATATTAAAAATCTTAATAACTTGAGAAATATTTTTCAATTTACCGGACGTAGCCGAAGGAATTTTGAAAAACTAAATTTTATAAAACCTTACCGGACAACGTATCAAATCACCCGAATCAGTTCAGTGTTTCCCGAGTTATTAAGATTTTTAATATCCCGGACGTTGCCGAACGACTTTTGAAAAAATTTTATGACAGGACTTTAATTTCTTACAGAAATATCAACGGAGTTTATGTCCCCTCAACTGGACGACATGGATCTGAACGACATTTGATTTCAGTCACCTGCCACATCGCGTTTGAAACAATCAATTTATTGGAGTCATGATTTCCAGACCAAATCATCTTTCGAAATCGTGTGATTTCTTTCTTTGGGGTTTTGTTGAAATCTCTCGTCTATCCGACCGAGATCCAAAATATCATCGAAATCGTATGGATATTTTATTCCATACTTAAGTAATTGGAACATTTCACTTTTCAAAGCAAATAAATTTTTAAATTAAATCATACTCTTGTCTTGGGCCACCCTTTAAAAGGATATTTTGTCCAATTTGTAGAACACTATTTTCTTTAGAATTACTGCATACATATAAAACTCACCTAAAATGACAAGCGCATTTCCTAGTAATCCCGCCAGTCCAATGATACCAAAGAATACCGGTACCACCATTGAAACAACACGTTCGAGTGGCCAATTTTCCGTATCCATTTCAAATTCCATTTCAACTAAATTATCAGGCATTGCTGATGCATTTCCACAGTTGCTAACATTTGGCCAATTGGAACATGGTATGGTCGGGGGTAGTGTAATTGTAGGCAATGTCGGCACGGCGGCAACAGAGTAACTGAACTCGTAGCTGTGATTATAATGCATTTTGTTGTTGTTGATGATATTGTTGACGCATAACTCGCTAGCACTTGCCTAATATGAATAATAAAGTTGCAAAGAACATTCAATACGACAGGACGAGATGAAAATTTCAATAACGGCAGGAGTTTGATTTCTTTCTATTTTTGAACCCTGTTGTTGTTTACGCAATTGCCAATTACAGATGAGATTTATATTTTTGAACTTGTTCGTTGAACTGCAAAAGAAAAAAAAAAAAAAAAAAAATAAAAGAATGAAATAAAGTTTTCGTGAAAAACATTAAATAGTAGAGATTGGAAAATTGGTGTTCTAAACAAATGTTTACATAGTGTTAGGTCTACAAAGTTTTGCGTTATAATTTCCGAAATAACTCAGAATACAAGTCCGAGTTCAGAACTGGTCCATCTGCCCTGGGATTTGAGACATTTGACATTCTATACACTATTTCCATTGAAGGATAGAATGGTCGTAGAGACTATACCATAACAAAAACCGGAACAGTTATAAAACCGAAATAGTTATAAAACCGAAACATTTTTAAAGAAGGATCACTTAAGTATCGCTGGTTTCGAGATCTAGTGCCCAGCACATTGGCCATATGGCTTTAACTGACAATTTTAATACAGCAATCTTTTTGCATCATAAAAGGTTCTACCGAGATTAAAATCAAACACAAAAACCCTGTTAAAAAGGTCAAGTTTAAAATAAATTGATGGTTTCCGTATATTTCTCGATTGTAAATCTGCCTACGATAGCTTAAAGGGAGATAAATATCTATGGAGCAATGTTTGAGCAAGGATTTTTAGTCAGATTTTGTAAAATGACATTGAGCAAAGCACGGTGCGGCGTCAAAATATGATATGAAGTCTCTAAAATCTGTGATACGGGATAAAGCCTCAGAGAAGCTAATGATCAATCCTATTAACTCTTTGATTTTGTTATGGAGAACATCCTCTGAAAGGCGAATTTTCATATCCAGGTGTGGTTTCGACAAATAGACAATAGAATTTTACACTGACCATATTAACATAATTGGTCGAAGCAAATGTGATGTTACAACAGCTTTTCGTGCATAGTAGCAGACTGATTTTGCTTGCTCTAAAAACACTTTGGCAAAATTTTTGAACTGTCTGCCATGGCAAAGGCTACCGCATAGTTATGTGTCTCAATGTTCAATCAATTCGCTGTTTTGGACATGTGAACGAATAAAAACCAACTCGATGAATGCTTGTTAGGACCTTCTTTCCGAATAAACCAACATTTAGACGATATTCTGCCGAACCTTGAAGTGTCGAGTCGATTGTTGCCAGATATTGGTGTTTGGAGAGTAATATTGCAACGGACCCTAACACGTTAATCGTTTTGTTATGACCAACGAACTATACAATTATAGCTCTTACGAGTACATCCGGAACAGCAAAGACTGAAAATGACACAATTGACACTAACTTAAAAGCGATCTATATTGTTACTCTTATTGTTCAATCCGAAAAATTTTTTCGAGATGAAAATTAGATTAAATTTATGATGGAAGCCACTTCGAATTCAATAAGAGACATAAAGTGCCAAGCCTAGTAGGTTCTAGAGATATTCCACATGTTCAGAAACCTTTTAGTGACTTTCAGCTCTGTCAGATTTTTCGAAGTTAGAAGCTCCTAACCCAAGGAGAGCCTTCATTTACTCTAGAGAGATGGGCAATCTGTTCTGGATTTTTACAGATGTCTCGGCTTCTTCACATAAGAGTCTGTAGATGGTAACCCGGGAGGGATCAAGTTTTTTTAGGTGTTTATGTATTTTGCAATACCTGCTTAGTATTTTATAGTACCTATTACAGGAGATTCTTCACGTTTTGCTTTAGATGGAATGGCGTTAAAAGAGTTTACCGAACAGAACCGGTCTGGTGAGAGTTTACAGGTTGCTCTTGCTGGTTTCCTTGGGACTCACGGAAAAAGCATCATGGCAAAACTACTATGAAAATTGTTGACTGCATTAAAAGTTCTAAGTGATTAGGGGTAGGCAACTTTACAGTTTGCCACCAAATAAAAAAAGGCATATTTCTACCCAACGTTATCGACATCTTTTTCATTACCTATTTCTCGAATACTTAGCATTTCGATATTTTTCTGCATTTTTTTTATTTGCTATTTTAAACAGTTTAATACATAAATCTTTAATTAACCTTTTCATAAATTTATTATTGCTTATAAACCATTAACAAATTTTTATATTTCTGTCATAAAATTATGGTGATAAATTTTTAATTGGCAAATATTTAATAGTGCCAGTTGTGCAATCAATACGCACAACATAAAAAAATAAAATTTAATTGACATAATTAATTGTATGGCATTATGGTACACCCACAGGGTGGTGGATTATGAGCATAGAGAATATTTGTCAGAAACATTAAATTCTTTACTTAAAGCGAAATTAAAGAAGTAAAGATATTTGATTCGTACTGTGGTTTGAAAGTGAAAATCGACTCCAACATTGTGCTCTCGTTTTCTATTTGCGTCACTTTGGAAAAGATAAAAAATAAATCGAAGCATGAGAGAATCATACCTTAAAACAATTGTTCCTTTGACAACCTCTCCTAAATTTGAATCACAAGAAAAGGCTCCAAGTCAAATAAAACCAAGTTTTGTGCCTTACTTGTACCTTAGATTAATTCATTGAATGTACCTTGGACTGATCCAAAATAGACTATCAGCCATATCGTTAGAAAACTTTGAAGTATAGACAACTTTGAAGTATAGAAAAACTGAATCGGTACCTTGCGGTCCAAGGTAGAATCACTCATAGTTAATTATTCTGGAAAAACGTCAATGGTCACTCACTTAGTGATATAAGGTACTTGTTATCTATAGTTCATATCGTTGCAGAACCTGGAATCCACTGTAATAAACGGATCGACAAGCTTGTCTTACATGGCAAGGGAAAAAACTTTATGGTCCAAATTATTATCAGTCATTGTTTACGATTCTAGAAAATCTGCAATAGCAGCTGATTCTTCGGTTCAAGATGACAACAATGCTCCATTTTGCTGCATGTTTCGTAGTTAAGAGAACAAAACTTTATGATCCATGGTACCTGTATCGTTTCAAAACTTTAAAGCCACTAGCATGTTCGGTTCGGCATACATATCTTGTGGTTCTAGAGACAGACTATACGTTTCAAGGTATATTCGCTCATATTTTTAGATTTTGAGAAAACATCAATGGTTATTCACTCACAAGTCTGCGGTTCAAACCGGAATGGTGCAAGGTATTATTGCAGCACGTGGAAACTCCTCTTATATTCGGATCGGCAAGATTGGCGGTGTTGTGGTCCAAGAAACAAAACTGTTGATGGCAAAATAGGTTATTTCTGGTCACTCACTCAATGGTCCAAGGTTAGAGAAGGATTTGTGCAAGGCATCACTGTGGAAGCTAGAAAACTGGCATAGTTGGAACAGCTAGCTTGTCATATGGTAAAAGAGGTAGTACTCTATGATCCAAGGTACAATCAGTCATTATTCAAGGTTATGACAAAACATTCACCGCTTCAATATAAGAAATTTAGATTTTTCTTCCTAATATCATTATTGATTATATATTAGTCAATGCATCCAGCAAAAAAATCATGTAGATTGAACAAATAAGTCCAAAGAACATACACATCATCTATTTTCAGTTCAGAAAAAACAAAATTATATGTTAAAAAAAAAACTCACATTAAGGCAGACATGAGTTGGTGTGTGCATAAAGCAAAGCTTTTATTTTTCACAGAAATTTCTTATATTTTTCGGAAATACGAGCACAACCAGAATACAATTAGCATTATAAAGTAGCTACCATAGGTCATAAGTAACAGGCAATTCAGTTGCCGCAAGAATTTTTGTGTTTTTTGTATTGCAATTACTTTTACTTCCAGTCTTCTTAGTGTTGTTGCTATTTTTGTCTTTTTTTGTTGAATTTGCTTTTAAGATAATTAAATATTAATAATTAATTCACCACAAAACAATCATAACTTCTTTGAAGTAACCTAATAGGAAAATGTGCAAAAGACTAGTGGGCGTTCTAACGAAAAAACCTGGAAGATAATGGAAAAAAGAAGAGCTACAAAATCCGAGCGAGTTGAAATGCAAACAAGAAATCAGAAGCAAGACACCGCGTAGATCTATCACTCTGACAATAAGAAATCGAGAGGATCCTGTGTGAAAAATTAGCCATAGTTCAAGATAAGGAGCAGCACCAAAGGCAAAGAAAATAGGTCAATCCAAGGCATGGCACCGCCCACTTTTTTAGTGGATATTATTTCTCTCTGTCCCTGTTACAAATATACCGAATCTTATCTATCTGCGTCCAATAGTTTCGGAGATATGACGAATATGACGAATTTGTTTATGGGGCGTGGCGCCGCCCATTTTCACTTTGAAATGATTTCATCTTAATTGATTTGATTGAAAGCACACAAATTTATTCATATATCACTCCTGCGTTTAATGCGACTAACATTTTTAAACAGAAAAACCTTTTTTTTTTTCAAAATTTATGAGATTTCGACCTCTGTCTCAATATGTGGATCAAATGCTAGAAAAAGCGGGCATCTTTTCAGATAGCTCAATGTATAACCTTTAATTTTGCATTTGATTTTTTTTAAAAAAAAGGGTCCTTGTAGTGAATTATTTTTGTGTGCACTTTTTAGTCCAAAAAACCATAGTGCATCGATGGGTTGCGTGCAAAAATGACCTTTCACGTGTATAAAGATGGGGAGAAAAGTGAATCGGAAGGTCAAATATTAACTTTTTAAATGATTGAGTAAGATTTTTAAAACTATCAAGGGCCCTTCACAGCAAATTTGTGATGATTTTTGGAAAAAAATTATTGTTTCAATCGAAAAGGAAAGATCGGTGTAAAATTTTTAAATAATCAGGATATTTGTAACATAAATATTAAAGAAACAATTGCTGGAGCAAGAAATACAAAAATCGTAGAAATGTTTTATGGAGCCCCTGTGATTCGAAGGAAGGCAAGAAGAAATCTATTTCACTCTTTCATCACCGCAAAGTCAATTTGTCTTTTGATTTCCAACGGGGTATAAAAACAAGCAATTTCAATTGCCTACATCGACAGCAATAATAATAATAATAACAACCATAATAACAACAACAATAACAGCAGAAACTATATGACCTCTAATACATACATACAACCTACCACCATCCACTCCAGTAGACTCTGTAGATTGTGGCAATAAAGATACACGTAATTATGTCAGCTCAGCAATTCAATGTGAACAACAACAACACAATGACAGTACACATCCAGGCAACTGCTGCTGTTGCTGTTCCTGCTGCTGCTGCTGACAGCAACATGCATTGATGAAGCGATGACATTCAGAGGGACAGATATTGCAATGGCGATGATGATGATGATGGATTTTCTTGCTTGATTATGCAAAACAACTACAAACATGCGCATAGAGAAAAGGAAGTGGAAGCGGTTGTATGAGACAATAACATAACGGAAATGAGAAACGAAATTGCTGTCGAAAGGTTGTACAACAAATTGTACTTTGCTACAGCAGCAGCAGCAACAGCAGTAGTTGCATTTTGGACGCGCAAAATTGCAAATCTCAGCAACATCTGAAATTGTATCAACATCAAATTAATGGCGTTGACATTTGAGATTTGAAATAAGGAATTTTTTTGTCGTTCCAACATCCTTTTCTACACAAAAGATAATATTGTTGTCGAGAGAAATAACAGAGACCTTGAATTTAATTAGAAGTGGGATCTGTTTTGTTCCGGAGTGGCGCTTTGCAATGGCGAAAAAAAGTTTGTGTTGAAAAGTTATGCGGCGGCAATAAATTGACACACACTTGAGAGACTTAAAGTTGCAAGGATTCTACGTAAAATCATTCAGAAAAATTGCATAGAATTCGTTGAAGCTCTTAAAAAACTGTTTTTTATTTTTCAACTTATCTGGTATATCTTTGAACCTTCCGGAATGAACTCTCCAAAATAAGCATCTGTCTCAGTGATAACCTTAACATTTGAAATAAATCTACTATCTCCGAGCCATGTTTATACATTGGGAGACAGAAAAACAAGGCTAGAAGCCTGGTCGGTAAAGTACGTTCATGTTTGATGTAAATCCTCTCCCTCGAGCCGTTTCTCATATTGAGGTACATAAAAGGGTGGAAGGAAGCCAAGTCGGTCGAGTACGTTGGGTGCGGCAACAATTCAAAGCGCAGTTTCACTCACTTCAGCCGCAATAACTCCAAATTCTTATTGGTCGAAATACTTTTCCTAGAGTTTTCGCTATTACTTTGACTCCTCCGAAAAATCCGATTAATCAAAGTCTTCAAAATAAGCCTCTTTCTCCGCGATAATCTTCATATTTGAGATATGTGAATCTCTGACATCCGAGCCTTGTTTTTATAATGGGGAACAGAAAAATAGGGCTAAGAGCCAGGTCGGGCAAGCACATTTGGTGTATCAACGACTTGTAGCGCAGTGCTGGTGTGCTATCATAGTGAAATACCAAGAAGGCTTTTCTTATTGGTCGAAATACTTTTCGCAGCGTTTTCGCTGTTACTTTGACCCCTCCAAAATATACGAATTATCAAACTCTTAAAAAAAAGTCTAAATCTCCGCGAAAATCTTCAAATTTGAGATAAATCTTTCACATCCGAGCCTTTTTTTCATATTGGGAAACAGAGAAAGGTTGCTAGAAGTTAAGTCCGGCAAGTACTTTGGGCGCAGCAACTATTCGAAACGTGTCAGTGCCACATAAATGTCTTGGTGCATTATCGCTGCGAAACAATAAATTATTTTTAGCCAAACGGCGCTTTCTTATCAAACGGATTCAATAGTTTATTGTTGTACTGCCATATCATTGACCTTCCTTTCTGAAAAAGTCCATTAAGGTTAGTACTTTCAAATCGCAAATATATCACCGGCATAACTTTCCCAAAATCAATTTATCAAAGTCTAATGTCTTCGCAGTAATCTTCATAATTGAGATAAATCTTTCACATCCGAGCCTTGTTTTTAAATTAGGAAGCAGAAAAAGTTTGAAGGAAGCCAAGTAGGAATAGTTCGTTGGGAGCTGCAAGAATTCAAAGCGCAGTTTATGCAATTCACGATTTCAGATAATTGTATCGGCACTTTCTCTTTAGCCACATGAAACTGTGTCTCTCTTAATTTCTTTTTAAATTGGTTCAATAATTCACTATAATGCTGGCCAGTTGATCATCAGACTTTTCTGCAAAAATCCATGAGAATTATTTCCTTCAAATTCCAAAATATCAACGCCAAGAGTTTTCTGATCGGCTTAGCCGCCCTTTCTTTTCTTTGGAGCATATACACTCGAAAAATCCAGTGTTTTGAATGCCGTTTAATATTTAGGGTCTAATAGCGTATACACAGCTCATTAACACAAAAATTCATGCAAATTTCCCTTAAAAAGATCCAAGCTAAATTTTGGCATTGACGGAAATTGCCGCCTTCCTTTAGTCGTTATCTGTCGTCATATACATGATGGTTATTAACCGATCCAGGTTAACTCAACTTACTTAAGAGTAGTTGCCAAACATATGTATGTCAATGGGCAAGGCATGTTCTAAAGATTCTCTTTCGAGAGTATTTGCAACCTTCTTCAACATTAATTAGTCAATAAACGCCAGTAGCTTCAGATATCATCTTTATGATGTTATTTTGGCTTGAAATAATGATATTTTAGTAGAATCTCATAAAACGTTACGTTCTCTTTATTAATCACAAATTTTCATGTAGTCGCTGGAGTTCTTATCTTTGCCCTATATTTTTCTATATTATTAAGAACTCAGATGCTATAACTAATTATTTAGTTTTATTTCTTCTTTATGGTAATACTTAGTAATACTTTGTTTTACTTTTTTAATTTCAGGTGAGTTGCAATTTCTTAAGGAGATGTTCACATTTTGACAGGTACTACTTTCCTTTAACTCCATTGGATATGTATTAGGGGTTGTAGTTGTAGTGTCACAACAGAGAGCCACTGTAGTAACAAAAATTGTTAATCGCTCTCTTCTAGTGCCTTTTTAAACCCTACACCCAGGGTATATTCACTTTGTCCTTCCATTTGTAACGCAGAGCTGAAGGCGTGGCAGATATAGAAAAATATATATATTCTTGATCAGCATCACCTTCTGAGTTGATATAGCCATGACCGTCTGTCTGGCTGGGTGTGCGTGGAAATACATTTTTCGGGGAAGCTGAGCATTCAATGAAATTCGGTACACTGCCTCTGTCGTCAAAGTTAGCTCGTGGAATTGAAAATGAGCGAAATCGGTCCACAGACAGGTCTACCGCCCAGACAAAAAATATATTCAAAATGCAACTTTATGAGTATTTTTCACAACAATGCAACCAAAATATACACTACAATTTGGAAGCGCAAGCTTTGATAAAAAATTGTGCGCATTCGGACAAGAGGGTGTGGCACCTTCCATATAAACTTGAAAACGCTATACTGAAAGCGTTTCTTGAGACAGTCGAACTAAATTCCACTCAAATACTAAGGATTATAAATGCACGCTGCGCGTTAAAACTAAGCGAACTCAGACGAGAGGGCGTGGCACCTCCCATATAAGAAAAATTTTCAAAATGCTGAAGTGTAGGGTATTTAATGTTTGGCCATGCCAAAGGTTACACCCTTACTAGTTTTTGTTTACGTTCTCTCTCTCTCTCTCTCGTGTGTATGACAGCTTCTACAATCCTGAGTTATCGAGGCGTTGCAAGTTTTTCCTTTTGCACGTTTTCACTGACCTCAAAGTAATTGTTTGTATAAAATACAGTACACTGAAGTATTTGTTAGAATCAGGTTTTTTTTTACATTGAGAAATCAAGACAGTGTAGATTTCAATCTTGAATTTTTTCGAACAAATACTTCAGTGTAAAATGTGCGAGTTAAGAAAAGTACATTATATATCAAAATGTCTTGTGCAGGCCCCTAATATACTATATAGCCTGAAGAAAAGGATTGTTTTGTTAGGGTTATATTGGGCCATAATTTAAATTATTCATCAAATTGCTTGTTTGTTGAAAGACTGCTATAACTCGAAAAACCAAAATTTCAAGAAAATTCCTTTGAAAGATTTCACTTTACATGACAGCATTATGGATCTTTTATAGTGTTGATTGGGCAGAAACTGACCCTTCTGATTGAAAAATAAGCGACTTCAAAAAAATGCCACGCTAGTCGACTGCGATGTGTCGTCTTTGGGTAAGGGCTAATGGAAGTTTAAGCACTTCTTTTATACTATATACATATCTTTTCAACTGAACGAAATCGGTACTTTAGTCGATGAAAGTTTTCCAATAATGTTAAGAGCATTTCTATGATCTGTTAGCAGTTTCTAAAATTTTTATACGAAGCTGGTCCATTAACATATAGACAATACTTGAGCACAATTTTTTTCAACTTGTTTGTTTCGTTGATTTATATGAGTTTATATAACCCTCGAAAAAAAAAAAAAAAAAACAGTAAATTCTTAAAAGCTTCAACTTATGGCAGTACTCCCGAACCCCTTTCCTCCCCCTCCCCATAATTTTGCCATCCAATGCAACCATTTTATTGCGAAAGAACTTCATTGGCTTTTACTTTTAATCCTCAACTAAAATGCCATCTAACGAACAATCTTAAATTTTGGTTTATCGTTCATCTGAGTTGAAACTACCCAACAACCTTCCCCCTACGCTAAATTGTGCGAGCACGCTTACAAATGCATTTCCATGACGCTGTATAATATATATGACTTTGTAATGTGTCTGGCAGTAGCGAGTGACAGTAGTTCCCTTACAGCGCGATTGTAGAAATCAATGGAAAGACATAAAATTCACTGAATTAGAACGTGCCGCGTGCGCTGTCAAAGTGCGTTCGTTCCCAAAGGTGGCTGACTTCTGACTTTTGTGTCATTTGTGCCGCCAACTTCAGATTTAAGTATGTACGTGCGTATGTATGTACAATGTACATCAATACATACATATAGACGATGATTCTTTTAACATCAAAATAAATTACGAATTTTATTTGTTTTTCTTTGTCAATCTGTTTTTGTGTCTGTCTTTTGTGATTTCGTTTTTACCTCCTACCCCAAAAAAAAAAAAAAAAAAAAAAAACCCTTGACATTAAAAGTGTCATGACAACAATGGAAATTGAGATATTCAACGAACGCGCTTCAATGCACCCTACAATGATTTTTATGTGTTGGATAGGACACTTTTTTTTTCGCATAGATAAAACCAACAAAAAAGATGTTTAATGAAGCCAATGAAATAAAGTGTATGAACTTGAATAAAATATTTGATTAATTTGCGTAAATCGATCCCAAAGTTAAAAGAAAAGGTAGAAGTTAAAGAAAGGTAAGAAGCCAAAAAAGTGTCTGCAATGGCCAGGTTTTTCTTGGCTGACACTGATTTTAGTGGATGCCTTCAGTAACACCATTCACCATGGCATGCCCTGATCATTTTCATCAAGAGATGTATGTAAAAAGAAGCTTAAGCAGGATTTGAGCATGACCTAAGAATCAATGAAAGCACCTTAAGTGAAAAGCTGAGCAGCATAAATGTCAAACAAACGAAGAAGGCCAAGATACTATCCAAATTTATAGAAAAAACTACCAGTTAAGAGACACATTCATAAAAGAAGTTAGAACTAACATGGATCTTGAACAAGAGTTCAAGCACTAAGAAGAGGTCATTAGTTATTGCAAGCTCTTACCAATAACTTTATTTTATGCCATGGGGGGAAGGATGTTGTGTACTGTAACGCTACAATTAATTATGGTATATACTTTTAAGATGACTACTGAAGTCATTGCAAAACAGTCAAATCGACATGGCAAAACATGTGGAATATTTTTGAGCGCAGTAGGAAATAATCGAGAGACAGTGAATCGCTAGGCGCTGCTATAAGAAGAAGCTCAAAGTACGATGTGAGCATTACCAAAGAATCAATGAAAGCAACCCAAGTTGGATCCTTAGCAAGACTTCAAGCACTAAGTACAGATCATAAATAAAACAGAGGTGTTAAGAAAAAGTTATTAACAATTCCTTACCAATTTCTTGTTCTTTTTCCAAGGGGGAGAGATGTTGTGTGTTGCTGCGATACAATTAATTATGATGCATGCTTTTAGGGTGCCAATTGGACAAGGGGGAGGGATGTTGTGATACAATAAGTTATAGCGCATTCTTTATTTACAAAATAGTCAAGCTGATATTGCGAAATAGTTAAAACTAGAATCGCCAATGGTTAAAATTTGACCCTTAAGTATTAAATAATTTTGGTACTTTTTGGACATTCTTAGTACTTTTTTTGCTATTTGGTAGAAAATAAACAAAAAACTTATTTAGTATCCCTGGTACAATGACAAATGTGAAACGAAAAGATAACTAAAAACATGAAGTCAGTGTCAGTCAGCTTTTTGTTTTTCTCTTTGTCCTGTACCATCCTTTCAGCTCTGTGTGACCGCGTATTTTGTCGTTGTCAATATTAAAAAATTTGCATTTAATTTTACCTGATTTAATGGCAAAATATTAAAATAATTTTAACTTCTTGCACATAATTCAAAGTCGTACTCCATTTCTAACATAGTAAAAAAGGTAGGACACATTTTTGTCTTGTGTATTAATATAAAGATGTTTGTGACAATATATTGAATTTGTGGTCTTGACTTTTTTTATTGATTTACTAATGCCTTAGTCAGTTTATTAATTTGATAAATGTAGATTTTGGCGTTTTTATTCACGTCACAATTTCCAGGCGTCGAATATTTGTCATTTTTGGATGAATTCAGCTACATACGCTTAGTCTTGAATGCATGGCTGAAAGATAATAGAGAAATATTGTCATCCACTCACTATTCATTACAGTGCCAACAAAAGCACCCATCTTTGGAATTGCGCTTCTCAAAGTAACAGCTTTCATCAGAGACTTACAAAATTTCTTAACTTCCTTCATAGTTTGATTAAGTGCAAATCCAACAAAGCGTGATGCTTTGACGTGAAACCATCATTTTTCAACAATTTTCAGCTAAATCCAATCAGCTGCTTCAGTATCAACAAAAAATTAAAACGCAGCTTAACAAAGTATATTTCGCTGCCTTAAGTTAGGTGCCTTTGAAGCGATTAATTCTCAGTGTGCATCATATGACACAAACTATGCATTATTTAGTAGCAACTATTTGTTAAGAGTTTGTCGAATTCACTTAGAATATCTGACTTGGCATCTAAGAAGCTTCTTTATGAAATTGTTGCCAACTAAACGTATTAAGTTAAGCGCCTCTTTTGTCGTTAATGTCAAGACAACAGCAGCATTATCTTCTTTGGCAGAGGTTAAGAGCACTGAAAAATACCAATTGCTGCTGCTCTTATGTTGCTGTTAGCAACTTAACACCCACCACAGATGCAACTTAACACCACCACCAATATTAAGTTACCTTCAAATACGTATGTATGTGTATTTAAGTACATAAATGCTTTGTGGCAGCTGTATAAAAACCTTTCACTTTGGCTTAAAACATCAAAATTTTACAATGACAAAGTTTTACTGCTCCTGCTACTGCTGCTTGTCAACGTACATTTGAGCAGGGAAGTAAAAACTTGAACGAAAAAGATTAAAAAAATAAAATAAAAAAAAAAAAATTGTAGCTATAGACCTATCAACGTCATTTCCAATTATAAATATGTTGTAAACTTAAGGGTGGAGCACGTAAACATCTTTACTGACGATCGCAACATTTTTCGACATCTTAAACATTTTAAGGTTTTGCTGCATCTTGCAACATTTTACTACTATGCAATATTTTATGAACTATGTGAAATTTTTAAATTTTTACGAGATTTTTGCACTTTTGGAGCATTTTTTGATATTGCGACTTAATTCAATTTTGAATTTTCCCACATTTTACCACTTTTGCAGCATTTTTGGAATTTTTACACATTTTTGTCACTTTTATAGTATTTTTGTAATTTAGTGACATTTTTCCACTTTTGAAGCATTTTTAGAATTTAGTAAAATTTTTAAATTTTGCAACATTTTTGGAGTTTGCGACATTTTTCCACATTAGCCACTTATTTGAACTAATACATTTTTCCACTCTTGCAACATTGTTGGAATTTAGTGACATTTCTCCACTTTTGCAACATTTTCTAAATTTTGCGACATTTTTCCACATTAGCCACTTATTTGAAGTAATACATTTTTCCACTCTTGCAACATTGTTGGAATTTAGTGACATTTCTCCACTTTTGCAACATTTTCTAAATTTTGCGACATTTCGCGGTATTTTTATAATGTTTCCACAATTGTAGCATTTTTGGCATTTTGTTTAATTTTTGCACTTTTACAAGATTTTTGGAATGTTGCGACATTTTGTCACTTAATCAGCCCATTTTTCACATTGGAAAAATTTTTTAGAATTTTGTAAAAGTTTTCACTTTTTCAATATTTTTGGAACTTTGCGACATTTTTAAAACTTTTGCGACATTTTTTTGGCATTCTGTTTCATTTTCCACTTCTGCAACATTTTTTCGAATTTCGCAACATTTTTTCCCTTATGCAGCAATTTTGAAATCTTCCGACATTTATTCACTTTTGAAACATTTTGAGAATTTCGTAAGAGTTTCCACTTTTCAGTATTTTTGGAGGCTTGCGACATTTTTCCACTTAACTATTTTTTTTGGTATTTTCCGAAATTTTTCAACTTTAGCTGCATTTTTGAAATTTTGCGACACATTTCCACATTTGCCACATATTTGGAATTGTACGACATTTTTTCACTTTTGCAACATTCGTGGAATTTTGTAACATTATTCTATTTTTCAATATTTTTGAAATTTCGAGACAGTTTTCTAATTCTGCAGCATTTTTGAAATTTTGCGATATTTTTGCACTTTTAAAACTTCGTATCCAATTTTTGCCTTATAAAATTTAAGTCATTGAGAATACATTAAAACCAGAGGCCATGGGGAACAAAGGCCTAATTAAGCTCTTTACAACGATATATAATTTTTAAACATCAGACATTACATGCCGAAGGTATGGTTTTGTCCATGGTCATTTTTGAAATGTTTTTTTTTTTGAATATTTGGTCTGTTTTAAGAGATGTCAGAAAATTTTTTTTTTGTTTCCTAGATACTACTCTCAATGTAAGTTTTCAAATAGGGGGTGGTTATTCCAATATTTTTTTCATCGACTCGGCCTAGTGACCCTGATATCATCTACCCTAAACCTTACGATTGCAACAATAACTTTTTTCTTAAAAAAAAATTCGAAATTTTTTGCACTCCTGAAACTTTATTTATACCCTACACTAGAGGTGTTTTAAGAATGTATGGAGATCCTTAGTAACAATATTTTGAGGTTGGAAAAAAAAATGAGTTTGCAAAAAAAATTTTGAGGGTGGGGTGAAGGTAAAGGTTGGCGCATCGAGGTCAAAGTGAGAGAAAAAGAGAAAAAATTTACATACAGCCCTACAAATGTTTAGGGGTCACCTCTAGAGGGGTCAAATGTATGACTGACCCACAATATTTTTTCTCCTCCAACATTTTTACCAAGAATACTTACCCCCTATCTCTAACCCCTAAGGGGGCTCCCATACAAAATTGACATTTTTAGGAAATCGACCCCCACCACTCCCTGGGTGCCCCTAAAAGGGTCAATGTATGACTGGTCCCTAATATTTTTTCCTCCCCAACATTTTTTCCCAACATACTTACCCTGTATCTCTGACTCTTAAGGAGACTCCCATACAAAATAGGTGTCATAGACATGAAAAATATGGAAAGGAAATCGTCAAATAGGCCCATAACTTCCCAGAAGTCACTCCTAGAGGAGTCAAATATATAACCGATCCCCATTAGCCTCCTTCAGTTATGGGCCTATTTGACGATTTCCTTTCCATATTTTTTATGACTATGACGCTAGTTTTGTATGGGAGCCCCCTAAAGAGCTAGAGATGGAGGGTAAGTACGGTGGGAAAAAATATTGGGGAGAAAAAATATTAGGGGCCGGTCATACATTTCACCCTTCTAAGGGCACCCTGAAAACGTTTTTTGAGATAATCCAACCAAGGCTAATGGGGGTCGGTCATATATTTGACTCCTCTAGGAGTGACTTCTGGGAAGTTATGGGCCTATTTGACGATTTCCTTTCCATATTTTTCATGTCTATGACACCTATTTTGTATGGGAGTCCCCTTAAGAGTCAGAGATACAGGGTAAGTATGTTGGGAAAAAATGTTGGGGAGGAAAAAATATTAGGGACCAGTCATACATTTGACCCTTTTAGGGGCACCCAGGGAGTGGTGGGGGTCGATTTCCTAAAAATGTCAATTTTGTATGGGAGCCCCCTTAGGGGTTAGAGATAGGGGGTAAGTATTCTTGGTAAAAATGTTGGAGGAGAAAAAATAATGTGGGTCAGTCATACATTTGACCCCTCTAGAGGTGACCCCTAAACATTTGTAGGGCTGTATGTAAATTTTTTCTCTTTTTCTCTCACTTTGACCTCGATGCGCCAACCTTTACCCTCACCCCACCCTCAAAATTTTTTTTGCAAACTCATTTTTTTTTCCAACCTCAAAATATTGTTACTAAGGATCTCCATACATTATATTTTTGCACTCCTGAACATTGAAAACTTTTTCATTTTCGGTGCATCACATTTTATAACTTCAATCTGGAAATTTTTCCCAGATGAAGAACAACAAATTTGTTGCTGTTATTTAATTTTTAAGAAATTATTACATATGAACCACCCCGAAAAACTAAATAAATTCTTAATGCCATTGCTAAAAACATACGAACAAAGTTCAACGAAATGGGATGGGCAACATTAACAAAAGAAAAACGAATAGTAAGAAAGTTAATACAAGGCCTCATAAGTTAAGTGTCACTTAGGATTATGGGAAAACTTTAACTTTTTTTTTCCTTGCCACAAAACTACGTTCTACTTAAGCATTGACCAAGAGATGTCATAAACGCAATAGAGCGTTTGCACCACAAAGCTTTTCAGTGATTACATAAAGTTTTTGTGTTTTTTTTTTCAATTTCATTTAAAGTTTTTTCCCCTCCGATTTGAATAAAACTTACATAGATCTTTAATCTGTTTTACATATAAATGGACTGTGTGTGTGTGGACCCGAAATACTGTGGGAGCCTTTAAATGACGCTTTTTGTGTGAAATCTGTGGTCTTTTTGATGGTTTTAGCTGTCAGACGAAATGTGTAGACGTTTTGTTTGTGTCTGATGTAATGTTGTATTAAGCAATCGTCTGATAGTACTTGAATTCAATTAAATAAATTTGTTGGCCGACATTTATGATCTAAATTACAATTGCAAATATTGCTTGAATGGAATATGTTTCAATGGACGTTGTCTCGTTTTAAAAGCTCAAGTATTGGAAATGTATTCATATGAATTCACAAGTTCTTAAGCAACCGTTTACATAATATTTTCATTAACTAAGGTTAGTAAGATGAACTATTTAATAAACCTAGTTTTCAGATACACTTTAAAGGAAGTTGTTGCCTTTTGAAACTCTTACAGCACTTAGCAGCGTTAATCTGGTTTAAAAACGTACTAATGTAATTGAAAATTTTAGCCTGACAGACAAAAGTTTCTGATAGTTTCAGCAAACAGCTGATTCGTTTGTTTACTTGTTTTTTTTGACAGCACCTGCCTGCTCATCGCACTCGCTCCACACACTGTATTTTTTTTATTCCTGTCTTAAAATGAAATAATTTCTTTTGGTTTTCACCTAAACATATTTTTATTTATGTTAAAACTCAATTTAACTCAATTTTGTTGTGCTTTCAATTTATTTATAATTTTTCAATGAAGTGACATTTCTTAATTTAATGAACTGACTTCGAAATTGAAAATCAGGGGCCTTACTCTGTAATGCGATGCGATAGGAAATGCGTTGCGAAAGCTAGATTCGATGCGAAAAATAATTGTCACTCTGTAAATCTTTCGCATTGGGAGTAGCGTTTACAGTGAGACATAGTTGGCAACGCTACTCCCAATGCGAAAAATTTACAGAGTGGCAATTATTTTTCGCATCGAATCTAGCTTTCGCAACGCATTTCCTATCGCATCGCATTAAAGAGTAAGGCCCCTGATGTTTTGTTTCTGTCAAATTGTTACAATCTATTACAATTATCGACACCGTCACCATATTGAAATTGCTCAATTCAGTACTAATCCACTTTGATTTTATGAATTAGTGCTAGAGTCGATGCGCATTCAGATCGGGATTATGCACAAGTATATTCGGATTAAGACTACTGATGTGGATAAACGCTGTTGCGTGTCTAACTTATTAGAAAGATATTGACAAACCCATTTTGACAGTTGATTGAATGGGAGATGGTAGACTTAGCCACCCGGATTTTCTATAAAGTAACCAACCAATAGAGAGCAGGACAATTATTGGTGAGATATCTCACAATTTTCACAACAACGGCTTCTTTCGAAGTCATTGTAGCTTGTACCCAAACGTCTTGCATGTTTATCAAAAAGACATTACGACTTTATCACCATTTTTACAACTTTTTATTAATTTTCTTCTTCTGGCAACATTTTTTGACATTTTGACTTTTCAACTTCTTCAGTTTCTTTCCTATTCCAACATTTTTTTGATTTTTTCACCAATTTTCGACTTCGACTTATTGATTGTTTCAATATTTTTCGACTTTATCAATACTTTCTTCTCAGCATTTTTCTTCTGGCGATATTTATTAACTTTTTAAAAATTTTTGACTTTTAAATTTTTCGAATTTTTCACCATTTTTTAACTTGTGTAACATTTATTTGCTTTTTTCACATTCGTCGATACTATCAACATTTTATGTCTTTATTCACATTTTTCACTCCTTAGACATTTTTTGACTTTTTCAAAATTTTTCTAACTCTGAAACATTTTGCGAGTTCTTCAACATTTTTCGAGTTCTTCAAAATTTTTCGTATTCTTCAGCATGTTTTGACTTTCCTGAAGTTATTGTACTTTGCCAAAATTTTTTGGGTTCCTTAAAAGATTTCAACATCTTCACCACTTCTAGGAACATTTATTGACTTTTTAAAAAATTTTCAACCTTTTTGACATTATTCGATTTCGTTAACATTTTTTGGCTTCGTCAACACTTTTTGACTTTCCCAATTTTTTCAAAATTTTTCGACTTCAAGCAACATTAATATTCTTTTGCAAATTTTTGACTTTTTTACCAGTGAGGATACCTGTCTTCCACTTTATCTAACGCTTTTCGAAAGCTGAGGGATTTTACGATCTGTTATACACTCGCATCTAGAGTTTTCCAGATTTCGTGCATGTCTTTTTATCTGGCCATCTACAGTTTGCTAACTATGTACTGGGATTCTTTCTCAATATTTTACTTATAGGAAGTAGGTGAAGAGAAAACCAAAACCAAGACCATAGCAATATTGATCTTGTTTTTGATATTTAACATTGAGTCTTGATCTTTGTTTTGATGGTGAGACTTGATCTTAAAATTGAGCGTTGAATATTGGTATCGGTCTTGACCTTAGAAATAAAAAATGCCTGAAAAGCATATAAAAATGGATCCTCGCAATTTTTTTCGGGAAATGATATAAATTGGGGTTTTCCCTGTGAAGTACCAGTTAAAATATTTTGAAGTTTTCGATTTTAGTAATATTTGATTATGCTATACCCATATATCGCCGGTGCTTACGAAGAAAATCTTCCAACCGAAAGTTGCGGCGAAGAAAATCTTTTTTTTTAAATTGCGGCGAAAAAAATCTTTTTTGTAATACACGGACAAGAAAATCACTTTTTATAAAATGCGGCGAAGAAAATCACTTTTTACAAAATGCGGGGAAGAAAATCACTTTTTACAAAATGCGGCGAAGAAAATCTCTTTATTTAGTGAGTACTTTTTCGACGAGTTACGAAAATAAACATTTTTAAAAAAGAGATTTTCTTCGCCGCATTTTGTAAAAAGTGATTTTCTTCGCCGCATTTTGTAAAAAGTGATTTTCTTCGCCGTATTTTGTAAAAAGTGATTTTCTTCCCCGCATTTTGTAAAAAGTTATTTTCTTGTCCGCATTCGCACAAAAAAGATATTTTTCGCCGCAGTTTGAAAAAAAGGATTTTCTTGTCCGCATTTAAAGAAGAGATAGTATTCGTAAGCACCGGCGATATGTCCTCGATTCAGATACAAAATATTTTTCAGTTTAAAGTCTGGTTTATGAACTAGAGAGCTTTAAACATATGACTAATCCAGATATGCGTTACTTCTAATCCGTTTACCCAGTTTTAAAAGGTCCAATAATTTCAGGGGGCATTATATCATTACCAATCGGTAGAAAAATTTTCCCTGAACAATATATGAAAATGGGTTCTCGACTGATAGACGACGCACGTCCGCGCGAAATGCGTTTTCTATAGGATTTTGATGAGAGGTATCTCATTTTCTTCAGGAACTTACGCTGATGTCAAATTTGAAAGAATTTTTAAAATCCCAACGACAGTTTTTTTTTTAAGTCGGGTAAAGTGATTTTTCAGTACAAAATTTTTGACCATATTTTTTTAAAGACCAAAATTTTGAAAACAGAAGCCTAAGAAAAAAATGTAAACCGCAAACTTTATTCGACAGATTTTTCCCTATCATTTGATATTAAGAACATAAAAATGTAACTGCCGTAGAAAAAGTTATAACCTTTTGAAAATGAGAGTGTTTTTTTGGTAGTTAGCACACTAAAATCTATATATGCCAGGTAGGAAAAAATTTAAATCGAACTGTTGTGAACTAAAAAAAGGTGTCAAATTACTCCTGAGCACTTACTAAATAAGACAAAAAAGTTTTGAAAAAAAGTTCATCGACTACTGTTTGAAAAAGGTCGAAAAACGGTACATTTGTTAAAAAGCACAACAAAATAAAAATAGTAATTTTCGATGATTTTATTGAATTTTATTGAATTTGAATCTGGTCCCAGAACTGCTTTATCACGTATAGTTACCGTACCGTTTTTCGACCTTTTTCAAACAGTAGTCGATGAACTTTTTTTCAAAACTTTTTTGTCTTATTTAGTAAGTGCTCAGGAGTAATTTGACACCTTTTTTAGTTCACAACAGTTCGATTTAATTTTTTTCCTACCTGGCATATATAGATTTTAGTGTGCTAACTACCAAAAAAACACTCTCATTTTCAAAAGGTTATAACTTTTTCTACGGCAGTTACATTTTTATGTTCTTAATATCAAATGATAGGGAAAAATCTGTCGAATAAAGTTTGCGGCTAACATTTTTTTCTTATGCCTCTGTTTTCAAAATTTTGGTCTTTAAAAAAAAATGGTCAAAAATTTTGTACTGAAAAATCACTTTACCCGACTTAAAAAAAAAAACTGTCGTTGGGATTTCAAATGATAGGGAAAAATCTGTCGAATAAAGTTTGCGGCTAACATTTTTTTCTTATGCCTCTGTTTTCAAAATTTTGGTCTTTAAAAAAAAATGGTCAAAAATTTTGTACTGAAAAATCACTTTACCCGACTTAAAAAAAAAAACTGTCGTTGGGATTTCAAAAATTCTTTCAAATTTGACATCAGCGTAAGTTCCTGAAGAAAATGAGATACCTCCCATCAAAATCCTATAGAAAAAAGTTTTTTGCCTTAAATCGCGCGGATGTGCGACGTATATAAGTAAATATTACATAATCAAATATTACTAAAATCGTAAACATCACAATTTTTTACCTGGCGCTTCACGAAAAAACCCTCAGTTTACATAATTTCCCGGAATAATTCGGAGGACCCATTTTAATATGTTGTTCAGGGCAAAATTCTCTATCGTTTGGTTTGAATTTTATGAACTTTGGAATCAGTGCAAGACTCACATATAAAGCCAGTATCTAATTTGATTTGTCCACATGCAGCAAAAAGTTGATTTGATTGTATTGGCAATTACACTGAAAAATTTCCGTCATCTAGCTGTGGCTACACAAGAGTGTTATGGAATTGAATGGCGGCCTAGAAAAGAGTTGTTTATTGGAGGACGAAATTTCTAGACTAAAAAAAAAACTGACTTGTGTATGTAATTTAAACATAGTTATAACTTTGAAATTTAAATGTTGAAATCTCCAGCATATGCCACACTCTGATCACTTACTCCATCCAAACACTTGAGACATTTTCCTTTGCTACTCTTCTGTAGCTCAACAGCAATTAGGATTTGATGTTGTACATTCCTACAGCTTTTATGCTCTTTTAATTACGGCAATAATTTAAATCCATTACTTACAACTCCTACACTCAGTGAGTTCTAAGTATTTGATTATTTCGTTTTTTTTTTTCTTTTAGTCCTTTTGCCTAAAAGGATATTACTTTTGGTACGCATGAAAGGTTCAATTAATTTTATGCTTGATTATGAGTCCAACTGGTTATTGTGTACTCCTCCACCTACATCCGGGCAATACGAACAAAAACAAATTCATGTGATTTTGATACTGCCCACCATAATGGTGAAGGAAAAGAAAAACCGGAAAATGAGAAAAATATCTACGAATCTATGCCAATATCATATGAAGAAAAAAAAAGAGGAAAATTCAACAGTCGATAAATTGGAAAATTTTTTCCTCGTTAAACATTTGCAATGAATCACATAGATACTGTTATAGTAGTCACAGTATGTGTGAGCATATATGTGTGTGTATGTGGTAAGGTCAACTGCAAAAAAATCAAGCAACAACATGTGGACACATAACTTGGTATTTGACCGCAGTAATCGAAAAAGAAGCAGCACCAATTGTTGAAAGGAAATGATAGAAATAGTGATTGTGGTAAGGTTACAAGGGTCAATTGAAGTTGGTGGCTGCGCATCTACAACTACAACGCTATGTTACTTATTGGGTCAGCAATGGCGTTCGTTGGGGTGAGAGTGTTTGTCGTCAGGTTTTCTCTGGCATCTTTGATTAAAACCTATCCTTAAGTAAGATGCTATTTATGTTTGCGTACACTGGTTACACTCGTGTAACTTTTAACTTTTGTTAGTGTGATAACCCTCAGTAGGAATAAGTTAATAATTTTAAAAATACAGAATTTACATTTGAGTTCCTAAGCGCCCGCTACTTATGCGATGCCAGGGTATTGACATTTTTGATAGAGTACCTGACGTTTTATAAGTAGATATACAAAATTTAAATTTAGCTTAGTCAAAATATCTGGGTCTCGTCTTTGCTTTTTGCCAGCCACCACATTTCCTTTCTTTATTTAATATGTTTGATAGCCGATTGTTCATTATTTTATTTTCTTCGCGAGCATTCTTTAGAAATTTGGCACTTTCATGTCTTTTATTTTAATAACAAGAGCAAATAATTTCACTCCGTAGCTATCACTGCAGCTAAAATGAATGATTTCGAAAATAAAAAATTCAGATTTAAGTTCTTAAACGCTTATTAGTTATCTGATGCCAGGGTACTGACGTTTTGACATGCTACTGACGTCTTATAGATGTAAAGCAGCGGAGAATTTTTTTTTTTATTAGGAAAAATAACTTATCTACGACTTTCTAGTATATCTTTTGTATCCTTTGCTTTAAATTTTACTTGAATATAAAATGACAGAATACTGACTTTTTTGCCTACTGAGTGAATATATGTTTTTGAGAAATATCCGAATTTCGCTATTTCTTTTTGCCTACCAATACATTTTTATTTCGCATTTATTATGCTTAAAAGTTGATCGTTCATAATTTTATTATGTTCGCGAACATTATTCAGAAACCTGGCACTCTCTAGTCTTTTAATCTAACAACAAGAGCGAGTAGCCTCACTCCGTATCTACCACTTCAGCTAAAGATAAGGATTTCAAAAATAAAAAATTCACATTTAAGTTCCTAATCGCTTGTTAATTAGCTGATGCCAGGATACTGACGTCTTATAGATATAAAGCAGCGGAGAATTGATTTTTTACTAGGAAAAATTACTTTAGGCTTTTAAGTATACTTTTGTATTCTTAGCTTCAAATTTCACTTGATTATAAAATGACAGAATACTGACTTTTTTGCCCACTTACAAATATTCAGCTTCGGTGAATGTATATTGTTGAAAAATATCCCGAATTCATTCTAGCTTATTGCCTACCAGTACATTTTTACTCATTTATTATGCTTAAAAGCTGATTGTTCATAATTTTATTTTGTTCGCGAACATTCTTCAGAAACCTGGCACTTTTATGTCTTTTATTTTAATAACAAGAGCGAGTAACCTCGCTCCATAGATATCACTTCAGCTAGAGCAAATGATTTCAAAAATAAAAAATTAACATTTAAGTTCCTAAGCGCTTACTACTTATCTAATGCCAGGGTATTGACGTTTTGACATGCTACTGACGTCTTATAGATATAAAGCAGCGGTGAATTGATTTTTAGTTAGGAAGAATTACTTTAGGCATTCTAGTTTACTTTTTGTATTCTTAGCGTCAAATTTTACTTGATTATAAAATGACAGGATACTGACTTTTTTGCCCAATTACAAATATTCAGCTTCAGTGAATGTATGTTATTGAAAAATATCCGGATATTCTAAAAAAAATACCTTTTTTTATTTTTTGAAATATTGTTCAGGTTTTAACTGAAAATTGTTTTTAACTCCTATAAGACAACGTGTTGAAAGTTTATGTAATTTTTTTTAGAAAATTCGGTGAAAATAAACGTTTTAGTGAATAAATATCCAATAAATTCATTAAAAACTTAGTAACCCAAATGCCGAATGATTCAATATGAACTGAAAAATATATTTTTGATGTTAAATCATTGATTTATCAGAAGTTTATAAGAGATTTTTTATGAAAAACACCTCTTTCTAGAAAAAATTTTGTTTGAACTTTTTGTATGGGGTGATGAACCAATCCAGCAAAACGGTTAACACCACTAAATTCCCCATGCCCAAATTTGGTAAGAATGACCATTTTCACGGAAGACCAAATTTTCAACTAGTTCAGTGTAATTTAAGCGATTGATAAATTATGGGGTTTCCAACGAGAACAAACGATTTTTACAACTAAGTGAGGATGCCTCTATCCCACGGTATGTCACATGGCGATCTTGCATTATCAGTTCACGCACGACATCAATGTTCTCTGGCACAACGGCCATTTTTGGACGACCTTCACGGAATTCGTCTTTGAGCAAGCATCGATTGAATTCATTAAACCACGTTTTTCACAGTGCTATAGGATCGTGCTTCATCGCCAAACAAAGATTTAAGTTCACCGATTGCCGTGATAATCCACGTCGAAAGTTGTGAAAAATGATCGCACGAAAATGTTCACGAGTTAATTACATTTTTTTGCAAAATTGATTTTTTTAAGTCACTGTAAACAACAAAAATGATGGTCGTACGCCAAAACGTTCTGAGTACGTTTATGCTAAAAAATGTCAAACTTTATTATGGTGTTGCCAGATTTTAGCTATTGACATTAGTGTTGCCTAGGCCATAAATATATATAGCAGCCTACTTATTTCAACACCTCACTCCATAGCTATCACTACAATTAAAGTGTTTATTTGTGTCTACACATGAAGGCATGTGCCGAATATGAATACCATACACTGGTTGAAAACGGCCTAAGTGCCATTTTTAACAATTGAAAACTTTGACATGTTATATCTCACAAGCTTCACAAGCTATTTTGATGAAATTTGGTAGGTAGGTGGCTTATGAGAAATATTAAAAAAAAATTGTTTATGATTCACAAAAAATCATCAGTGTCACCAAACTACACGTATTCCAATTGGGTTTTCATTTTCCGTTACTCGTGTAGATGTTTGCATCGGAAACGGATATGAATCCTTCTTGTTTCTGCTTGTTCTGCTCCAATATTACCTAAATGGACAAAGGCAAGTAAAACCTATTGAGCGAAAAAACACAAAAACTCCTTTAGAGTTTAACAAAAATTATAAAAAAGAATAAAAAACAAATAAAAAATAAAATAAAAAACAAAAAGAAATAAATAAATAAAGTGAAATACCGAGAGCGCAGTACCAAAAGTTGCTTAAATTACAAAAGTTTCATCAGCATGTTTGCTAACATTGTGCTGCAATTGTGTAGTTGCGCTGTATGTGTCTGTGTGTGTGTGTTCGTATGGTTGTATGTATTTTTAAAATTATAGCCTTAAGCAAGGACTAGTACACATTTATAAACTCGTTGAAGCAAATGAAAGTAAAGCGGAAGAGAGAGCAAAGAGAATGAATAAGAAAAGTTTTATTAAGCGTCCCTTTTTTTTGTTTGATGGAGGAGCTACAAAACAAAGACGAACGAAATCAGCAACTCAGTGTGTGTGTGTGTGTGATTTAGTTGGAGTGTGCACGTCAGTGTGTGGTTGACAAGCTTGTTATCCTCTGCAGTAAGTCTTAAATTTCTTGGAAGACTCTAAAGAAATTTTGTGACCAAATTTATTTTTCTATTAAAAAATATAACAAAAAAAAAAAAAAAAAGTGGCCTGTGTATGACTTCTTTAGCAATTGTTGTTGTACTTGTGGTTTTTCCCCAATTTTTTTTTTTTTTCGTTGACCACTTACCTAAGCTTAAAAAAATATAAGAAAAGACGAAAATTTAATGCTCGATAAATTAAAATGATTAATGACAGCGTTGCTCAAGCTCACCCAAAAGTATGCATTAACTTTTTTTTTCTTCTTTTGTTGTGAATTTCGCATTTGCTTCTTTAGGGGGCAAAATTTTTAAATTGAACTTCAAATAACAAGTTGAAGCAATTTTTTCTGCTTTCAATAAATTGCTTACTTTGCTTAATTTTATAGCGTTCGTGTAAAAACGTTGGTATTGTTTGTTTGTTTAAAGCATTAAGTGTTGCATAAATTTAGGGGCAATTTAAATATTTCACTGGAGTGTTTTGATCTCACATCAATTTGACTTAAAGTTAAATTAAGTAGAATAAATAGTTTAATTTGATGAAAAAAAATAAGTCTATGGAACATGGCCTCAAAGAAAATGAGGCCAAATGAGGCTATATTTTTTTCATAACAAAAATCATATTTAAATGAAATCAGAAGAAAATCTGGATCATTTTTTTTTTTTTTGTTGATTACAAAAATGAATAGACCATTTTATGGTAAACAAATTTAGATTGTTGGAAATAGGTTGAAAAGACTCCGTGCCTCGAAATCGGGGTGAGGGATATGGACTTCCAGATGGAACGGTTTAGTGGAACTTAACTGCCCATACTATGATTGACACCGAAAATTATCATTGTATGAATACTGTGGGAGCGAAAGTTCCATCTTTAGTACAGAATGGACTTGATTGAAGAGCAGAACTAGAAACATTAAATCAGTTCAAACATATGCTTCAACTAAAGCCTTTGATATTTCAAAGAAAAGATTCGTTTTATAACCACCTGATATAATCTGTGGGTATAGGCGGCTTCCACGTTAAAGTAAAACTAGTAAGGGTGTTGCCTTTGGCTTGACCAAAAAATAATACACCCTACACTGCAGTATTTTGAAAATTTTGCATGTACGCGAGGTGCCGCGCCTTCTTGACTGAATTCACATAGTTTTTGCTTAGCTTTTTGAAACTTATGCTTAAATGGGAGGAGCCGCGCCCTCTAGTCCTAATTCGCCTAGTTTCGGCTCAGAGCTTGTGCATACTATTCCTCGTATTTGTGCGTATTTTGCTTGCGTTATTGCAAACAATGCCCTTTTTATTGCATTTTCACTTATTTTCAATCCCTCGAGCTAACTTTGAAGACGGAGGCAGAGCACTAAATTTCATTGAATTATCTTGCTCAATTTTCTCAAAAAATTTATTTCCACGCACAGACAGCCAGCCAGCCATCCAGCCAGCCATCCAGCCAGACAGACGGACATGGCTATATCGACTCAGAAGCAAAACACGCCAAGCGTACCAGCTGAACATTTTTTTGTCTTTTTGAAAAAACACCCTTTTCATTAAAATGACTAAAAACGCCAACTTCATCACCCTGTATTTTAACATAAAATGGTACTTGAACCAAATCCTCCCGGATTATTGTTCTTGCACACCGGATCTACCATATTGCAATATCGGAAGACAAAAAAATTTGCAGCTGGTACGCTTGGCGTGTTTTGCTTCATATATTCTTGATCAGCATCACCTTCTGAGCCGATATAGAGCCTCCTTCTCTGCGTTACAAACGGAAAGATAAAGTGAATATACCCTGGGTGTAGGGTATAAAAAGACAACTATACTCTAGAGCAATTTATAGAAGGAAATGGCGACGGTTTTGGAAACGAAAGCAGCAAAATTTGAGCTTAGTTTAGCTGTGAAATAAACCCTCTAATTGGGAATAGAATGTTTCAGCCTAAGATTGCTTTTACACGATTATTGGACTGCAAACAGAATGAATAGCTTTCTTGCCAAAGAGAGTAAGGAAATACAACGATACGCGAACTAGACCAAAATAAAGGTACCACACAGATTAACAACTCCTTAAACTGGGATGAAAAGCTAAAAGTCTATATTTTGAAAATTCTACGCAAGCTACCACCAAGTTTTTATAACAGACCCACACTCTAATTAGGGAAGAGGAACTTCTACCTAATGTGACCATCTTTTTTTTTTTTATCAAAAAGCGAAAATTTGCAATAAATTACCATTTGGCAGATTTGAAAGATTTTCAGATGAAAACAAAAATGGTTTTACAAAGGAACTTCACTTTAAAATATCCGACTTTTAAGGTTTGACAAATATGGTTTTCTAAACGTAAATCACGAGTATTTTGCTAAAAGCATTATAAATGATTACATTCAACAAAGGTACCCAATATTACTTTGGAAGAATTTCGTAGATCCTATTTCTTTTAGATCGAACAGCTGGAAAAATTGACAAAAAATTATCATTCAGCAAGTTTGACAGGTTTCCATATTAAAAACTGAAAGGAAAGGTAAATTTACTTTGAAATATTTCGCTGGTTAAGTTTACCAAACATCAATTTAGAATGTAGGCATACTGACTGCCTAAAAACAGGTTTTCTAAATGAAAAACACTAAAAGTCAGGAAAATCCTGTTAAAAGCAGGATAAAAGAAAATGTAAGCTTACCCACTATTCCTTCGGATATTTTCGATCAAATATAGAAAACTGAGCACAAATTATCTTATGGCAGGTTTTCATATAAAACAACAAGATTTCTGAAAAGAGAGTTTACTTTGAAAAAAGTGTCCTGGAAAATGGATAAGTTTGAACTAAAAAACTGAAGGAAAAATTCCTATGCGAAGAAATATAAAAGAAATATGCTGGAATGTAAGCATTTTGATGATCCAATACCGAAAAGCATAAAAACCCTGCTAAAAGCTGTAATACCCACTATTCCTTTCGCTGGTAAATTTGTTGATCCATTTTCATTCGAAATGAAAATAAAATTTAAATCCTAAATACACTTCATTCGCCTTGATTGTTTTAAACTACTGCTGCCTTTTATTTCAATATTGTTGCACATGCTTGCAACACTCTCCCTTGGGATTTCATTTTACGCTCCTGCTTCCTTTAAATAAAATTTCTATCAAATTTCAGCAAGAAAAAAAAAACCTTTTTGATATGATATTTAAACACCATTTTTAGTGTGCACTTAAAATTGCAATTTCATTTGTCAATACACCATCAGCACACACAATAAAAATAAATTGGGCGTGGCACTTTCATATTAAGACTTCACTGTGTAAAATAAACAACAAATAAGTATTTTCCACTCAATTTTGTTCAATAAAATTTCATTTCAATAAAGTAGACATAAAAATTTTTCATTTTTCTTCCCATTCATATGTAACTAATGTGACTGACACAAAATAAAACAAATGTCATAAAGAAAAAGCAAGCAGCTCGGGTAAGTTGTAAAAAGGAGAAACGTCATACATACGTGTGATATGACAGTGAGGCACAGTGGGTGTTGTCAATGAAATCATGGAATCAAAAATATGTTGAACGTAGGCGCATTCGCATTCGAAAGAGTACTCTTATTTGGAGTGAATATGCCATGTTTCCTTTTTACAACCAATTACACATTTGTTTCTCTACAAAGACCTCTTTCTCTCAATTTTCTAGTTTACCCTTCCGCCTGGCATTGTTTCTCGGTAATTCTCGCAACCGCTTTGCAAATCTTTTAGTAGAAATGTAATGCTTTGATTTCGCAGTACTTACGAATCATTTCTTCGTATCTGTTGTGTATATTATTGTACTCTTTATAAATTGTTTGTTTCACTCTTACTATAGGATATTACTGTTTCTTCATGCTAAGACCTGCCACCTGCGTTTTTGCTTAAAAAAAAACCTGTGCTTATTGGTCAACAAAATTTTTAAATTTGAAATTTACATTTCTTAAACCGAGCTCAATTCAACTTGTTCATTTCATTATAATTATTCTTATTATTAAAAAATGTTCCTGCCAAATATCCTGTTTTCCTTTAAATATGAAAACCTGCGGTTAAAAGCCTGTTTTTTTAATATGAAAACCTGTCAAACCTGTCAAAATGTAATTTGTGTTGAATTTTCACTTTATGTTGCTTTTATCAGGCTATGACTGCCTTTTATGTTTTTTTTTTTTTTTTTTTTATGCTGAAACTTCAATTAAAGCTTTTTAATTTTTTAAAATTATTTTTTCTTTTTTTTTAAAAATTTTCCTGTCAAAATCCTGTTTTTTTTTTAATATGACAAACTGCCAAATAGTAATTTGCGTCGAATTTTTTGTGTCAAAAATAAAAGCCAGGCTATGTATGATCCAAAGTGCTTTACTGTCATTCAATTCAGTTCAACTTTTTTATTTTATTTAAATGTATTTTTTTATTAAAAAGTATTTCGGTCGAAATCCTGTTTTTTTAATATAAAAACCTGTCAAATCTGCGAAATGCCAGCTTGTATTGAATTTTCCCAGTTTTCTGTTCAAATAGAGATAGCCGGCTTTTGAAAACTCAAAAGTGCATTGCTGCCTTGATGGAAATACAAATAAGTTACATTGTACATTGCACTGTTACTGATAGAAATATACTTTATGTGCTTTATATCGTAAACGAATGAATGCGCATAAAAATACAACATTTTATATGTGACAACTTCAATGAAAAATAAACGCAAATCAAAAGAGTTTAAAATGGGGGTACGAGACACTATAAAAAACGAAAAGGAACGCCTCCATTGAGTAGTACGCGAGTACTGTAGCAGATATGTAGTATGATTTTTTTTTTTGTATGCATAAAGGATTTATATGCATACATCTTGTATGCTAAAAATTTACGACATATTTGCTGTTTTTGATGCTCTTCTGTTTGTAATTTTTTCTCCCGCTCTCTCTGTCCTCTCTTTATACGCTCAAGCGTTGCTTGCATAGATTTTTTATTACCCTACATAGCTGAAAAAACATATTTTTTTTAAATAGATCGAAAGCTACTCGAAGTCATGTGCATGTCATTCTTTTTTCTTGTTTTTTTTGCTGCGCCTGTGTGTATGCTACCATTTTATTATCATTTTTAGTCCTTGCAAATACGCGCCGCTTCCGCCTTGCGAGCATGATCTTGTGTGTGCTTGTGTGATTATATTTATCTGTATGTGAGTTTCTATATCTCTTTGTTTGTAGAGAGTAGCAGCTGCATTTGGGAATATTCAAAATCCCTGTTTTACGTGTGCACACAATGTGCGTATTTGTTTCGCTTTTTTTGGCTGTGTATGAGTGTATTAAAGTCATATTTATTTTGTAACGAAGTAACACTTGTACAGTGGACAAAAGGATTTTTATTGCCCTGCAATAAAATGCACTAGCAAAATTTGTTTAAGTCTTTTTAGGGTCATTAAAGTTCATAGACACGAGTTAAGAGAATTAGCTGTATTAGAGATGTGGTGTGATGCGATGTGATGTGATGTTATGTTATGTTATGTTATGTTATGTTATGTTATGTTATGTTATGTTATGTTATGTTATGTTATGTTATGTTATGTTATGTTATGTTATGTTATGTTATGTTATGTTATGTTATGTTATGTTATGTTATGTTATGTTATGTTATGTTATGTTATGTTATGTTATGTTATGTTATGTTATGTTATGTTATGTTATGTTATGTTATGTTATGTTATGTTATGTTATGTTATGTTATGTTATGTTCATTTCATTTTCATTTATTTATTAGATATATTAGCATATAAGAATAGTTCTTTTAAATGCAATCAATAGTCAATTATGTACATCACGAACAGAATTTAATTCAGTCTTAACATACAATCATATTAAAAAGATGAACTTAGTATAATAATAAAAACATACATAATTAAATAAGAAGACATTTGACTTACAAATGACAATTAAAAGAAAACATACAATCATAGAAAAGATATGAACTTACTTAATACATACAATAGAAAATATATACTTAGTAAATACATTCATTTGAGTTAGAAATTACATTTACCGAGAAAAAAAAAAAAAAAAAGTTATGAAAAGTGGTGAAAAATCAATTGCCTAAATCTTCTGCCATTACTAATACATTTGAACTCACGAGGTAATGAGTTCCACAGACGAATTGTGCTAACAAAAAACATTCTAGACGAACATAAATACTTGAATGACGGAAGGATAATGTTGCAGGTTCTTGATGACTGACAGAAATTGATTTTTTTATATAAATAGTCCGGAGTTTTTGTAAAGATTATTTTATGCAAAAATATAAGATTTCTGACATTGATGTAATCCACTATACTACAATTCAAGATACGTTTACTGAACGTTGAGGTATGATCAAATCTCCTAAGACCAAATACGTAACGGGTGACGTTATTATACACAACCTGTAATTTGTGAAGTGATCGTGAATCTAGCCGGCTAAATACGACTTCAGAGTAAGTTATTAATGGAATAATCAACTGCACTGCAAGGCGTTTTCTTGTTTCCATAGGTACAAACGCGGAAGACATTTTTAGATTACGTAAAGTGTAGTAGACTTTTCTAATGACAGAATTGACATGGTCCTCACAAGTCAAGCCGCAATTCAGCACGAACCCGAGGTTAGTGGCTTTGTTCACAAATTTCAATTTCTTATCGCTCAATAAAATATCTGGTAACTCTTCGACAGGAAAGCATGTTTTAAATATAGGCAACACAAGTGACTTCTGTGGATTTAAGGACAGTTTATTCAGCGCAGACCATTTGCTAATTTTCTCTAGATCTGCATTTACCCTAAAGCATAAATCCTCCACAAGTCCAATTGGTCGAGACAAGTAAAGTTGGACATCATCAGCATACGCGTGCATAGTAACATTGTCACATACACTGAAAATATCATTTATGAACAAAGAGAACAGTAGGGGACCAAGGACTGAGCCTTGTGGCACTCCACAGCTTAATGCTCTAAATTCAGAGAATGAATTACCTACTCTAACCCTTTGTATCCTGCCTTGCAAATAGCTTTTGAGAAATTTAACAGCATTATCAGAGAAACCAAAAAGCCATTTAAGTTTATCACAAAGTATAATGTGATTCACGCTATCAAAAGCCTTGGAGAAGTCCAACAGACAAAGCAGTGTCAAATAATCTTTATCAAATGATATTCGTATATCATCAGTAATTTTTAAGGCTGCAGTGGAGCAACTGTGACCAGGTCGGAATCCAGATTGAAATTCAGAAATCAGCTTATGTTCATTGATGTATGTGAAAATCTGCTCAGCCATCAAAGACTCACAGACTTTTGAGAGAGACGATAGCAAGCTAATTGGCCTAAAGTCGCACGGATTACTTGGTGTCGATATTTTGGCCACAGGTATAATCAGTGCCACCTTCCATTGATCAGGAAAACAAGAGCTAGTGACACAGTGATTTAAGATATGGGTAAGAGGACTTAGGATGTAGGGTAACACTATCTTTATGAATTTCAACTGGATCCCATCTTCGCCAATTGCATTAGATTTAATTTTTAGTATTTGTCTAGCAACGTCAGCCTCAGTAACGGCATTAAACTCAAAACTATTTAGTAACCTAGGATTAGATTGCTCTTGATAGGATTCATGTTCATGTTCATGGTCAGAGCTTTTAATAAAATAATCATTAAGGGCATCTGGGTCAATATTGCATCCCGCAATACTTTTATTTCCTATCCCAATCCCTTTTAAATTTCGCCAAAGGAGCTTGGTTGGCAAGCGTGTGTTTAGCTTAGACATAAAAAACCTTTTTTTTGATAACCTAACAGCTAACGTGGCTTCATTTCGCGCAATCCTATGTTCTTCCCAATTGTTAGAACAGGGGTTTCTCTTCCATCTGGTGTAAGTTCTGTTTCGTTTCTTTATTGCCAAAATTACAGTCCTCGTAAACCACGGGCATGAGGTATTAACGACTTGGGCTGTACGTAAGGGTACATGAGTGTCAAACATATTTTTTAACACCCCACAAAAAAAATTCAACTTATCGTTTACTGAGTTCATATACCAACAATCAGACCACTGAACATTAAGTAAATCATTACATAAATATTCAACATTTAAAGACTTATAGTCACGATATGCAAAATTTTCAGCAGAACTGGATGTGGTTAAATTTATGTTCAATGAACAAAATATCAGATCATGATCTGATATAAATGATATTTGGTCAAACAAAAGTACTACTGATGGATCAGAGATGGCGAAAAAATCAAGCAAGCTGGGTGAGGCATTACATGCATAACGGGTGGGTGATTCCGAGTTCACAATCGATAGTCCAACTTCAGAAAGATCATCATAAAGCTTCCTCGATAAGGGATGTTAATATTGAAATCTCCGCATATAATAAGATGGTTGAAATCAATGACATAGTTCAATAGTGAAGCAAAAAAAGGTTCTAAACTGAAATTTCTGTTTGGATTGTAAACACATGAAACAAGAACATTTGTACTATTATCAGAAATTTCCACATTCAGAAATTCAACGTCAGTGCCACTTGAATTGCTCAACAGTTTAATGTTTAAATGTTTTTTACAGTAAATGGCAACACCACCACCTGCTCTACTTGGCCTATCATTTCTGATTAACTTATAGTTTCTTAGACTATAATAAGAGTCAATGACATCATGGTTGAACCATGTCTCAGTAACGCATATTATGTCAACTGAAGAGTCTTCAAAAACATACCTAACACAATCCAACTTGAAGGCATTCAAGCTTCTTGCATTAAAGTGGACAATTTTTAGTCCAGAGTGCTGATTGCATAAAATGTTAATCATTGTTCTATGATTTTCGTTAGCACAAGCATATGAATTATTTAATGCTGGCATTAAAAAGAAAGACAAAATTATTATGGCAAAAGATGGTTGGCAATAGATAGTAAAGGTAAAGAGAAATATAGCAACTAAAATATATAAAATTAATAATACAAATTAAAAAATATAATAAATTAATGATCAGCATTGTTAAAAACAGAGGATTGTGCAGAAGTATCTGTTTCTGGAACATCGGATTCAAGGCCATCTGCCACAGAAATAAATTTCCGCAGTTCCTCAATACTATTAGTACGAAATGCATCCGAATCTTTTTTAAGACGTACGAAAACTGAACCCCTGATGGTGAATGCATTGTAAAGAGCTTTTTGTCGCTTATACTTTACCGCAGCCTGTAAAATCTTTCTATTTTCGGATGTCAAGCTTTCATGAATGTAAACATTTTTATCCGATTCAAAGTCAGCAAAACTCAATTTTATTGCAGTTTTCATTCTCCTTCGATAGTCACCAAAAGCTCTTAACACACGATTACGATCGTATGGTGTATGAAATTTTACAATAACAACAGAGTTCAATTTGTTGCTTTGCGGTTTAACCCGAAAAATATCTTTCATTGTGGGAGGCATAAAGTCTATGGAGCGGCATAAGAGATTGAAAATACTCTTTAGATTTTCATTTTCAGTGTAAACAATTCCGAAAAGCACAGCATCAGCTGAAATGTCAACACTAGCTTCATTGTTTGTGTTAACACTCGCACAGTCTTCAACATGTTTCTTTAAATCATTCAGCACATCACATCGCTCTGTAAGAGCAATGAGTTCATTTTCAAGAAATTTTATTTTTTCACCTATTTCTTCATATTTTTCGCGCAGAAGTTTAATTTCATTTTCAATTTTATTATCGATGTTCATTACTTTTTTTGATAATTCCTCATGTAATCTGATGTTATTACAATTTAAGCGATCTTCCATTTCTCTTAGTAGTCGTGCAGTAAGTTGTTCAATAATTTTGTTGTTGTTCGTATTTATAAGCTCTTCCATTTCTCTTAATTGCACTTGATGATTATTAGTTGCACTCATACCTGCATCAGTTTTTGGTGTTGTAATTTTTGTTGTTGGATTTTTCGTTATTGCATTTTTTGTTGTTGCATTTTTTGGCGTTTCATTATGTGGTGATCGCGCGCCAAATTTACCAGCAAGATGCTGTTGCTGTAAGCGGGTTATTCTCTTAGGACTCATACTCACAAATATTCTCTCGTAAATACAGGTTACTCAAAATAGGTTTTCTATTGTTGTTATTGTTTGTTGATTTTGGTTTATTGTTTTATGTGTTGTGGGTTATGGATTTTGTTTTGTTTAGTTTCTGTTGATATATTTTATGGCTATTTTTGCAAATTTTATTTTAGTTACTTTCTATTACCAATGTCTTTTTTTGTTTAGCTTTAAGTGATCTGCTAAGTCGCTGCTATTTGAGAAGATATTTTATGAATTTATATGTGCACAAACTATTATAATAACTATCTTTATTAGTAGCGCTGATAAAAACACGTCCGCACTCAATGTTATGTTATGTTATGTTATGTTATGTTATGTTATGTTATGTTATGTTATGTTATGTTATGTTATGTTATGTTATGTTATGTTATGTTATGTTATGTTATGTTATGTTATGTTATGTTATGTTATGTTATGTTATGTTATGTTATGTTATGTTATGTTATGTTATGTTATGTTATGTTATGTTATGTTATGTTATGTTATGTTATGTTATGTTATGTTATGTTATGTTATGTTATGTTATGTTATGTTATGTTATGTTATGTTATGTTATGTTATGTTATGTTATGTTATGTTATGTTATGTTATGTTATGTTATGTTATGTTATGTTATGTTATGTTATGTTATGTTATGTTATGTTATGTTATGTTATGTTATGTTATGTTATGTTATGTTATGTTATGTTATGTTATGTTATGTTATGTTACGTTACGTTACGTTACGTTACGTTACGTTACGTTACGTTACGTTACGTTACGTTACGTTACGTTACGTTACGTTACGTTACGTTACGTTACGTTACGTTACGTTACGTTACGTTACGTTACGTTATGTTATGTTATGTTATGTTATGTTATGTTATGTTATGTTATGTTATGTTATGTTATGTTATGTTATGTTATGTTATGTTATGTTATGTTATGTTATGTTATGTTATGTTATGTTATGTTATGTTATGTTATGTTATGTTATGTTATGTTATGTTATGTTATGTTATGTTATGTTATGTTATGTTATGTTATGTTATGTTATGTTATGTTATGTTATGTTATGTTATGTTATGTTATGTTATGTTATGTTATGTTATGTTATGTTATGTTATGTTATGTTATGTTATGTTATGTTATGTTATGTTATGTTATGTTATGTTATGTTATGTTATGTTATGTTATGTTATGTTATGTTATGTTATGTTATGTTATGTTATGTTATGTTATGTTATGTGATGTGATGTGATGTGATGTGATGTGATGTGATGTGATGTGATGTGATGTGATGTGATGTGATGTGATGTGATGTGATGTGATGTGATGTGATGTGATGTGATGTGATGTGATGTGATGTGATGTGATGTGATGTGATGTGATGTGATGTGATGTGATGTGATGTGATGTGATGTGATGTGATGTGATGTGATGTGATGTGATGTGATGTGATGTGATGTGATGTGATGTGATGTGATGTGATGTGATGTGATGTGATGTGATGTGATGTGATGTGATGTGATGTGATGTGATGTGATGTGATGTGATGTGATGTGATGTGATGTGATGTGATGTGATGTGATGTGATGTGATGTGATGTGATGTGATGTGATGTGATGTGATGTGATGTGATGTGATGTGATGTGATGTGATGTGATGTGATGTGATGTGATGTGATGTGATGTGATGTGATGTGATGTGATGTGATGTGATGTGATGTGATGTGATGTGATGTGATGTGATGTGATGTGATGTGATGTGATGTGATGTGATGTGATGTGATGTGATGTGATGTGATGTGATGTGATGTGATGTGATGTGATGTGATGTGATGTGATGTGATGTGATGTGATGTGATGTGATGTGATGTGATGTGATGTGATGTGATGTGATGTGATGTGATGTGATGTGATGTGATGTGATGTGATGTGATGTGATGTGATGTGATGTGATGTGATGTGATGTGATGTGATGTGATGTGATGTGATGTGATGTGATGTGATGTGATGTGATGTGATGTGATGTGATGTGATGTGATGTGATGTGATGTGATGTGATGTGATGTGATGTGATGTGATGTGATGTGATGTGATGTGATGTGATGTGATGTGATGTGATGTGATGTGATGTGATGTGATGTGATGTGATGTGATGTGATGTGATGTGATGTGATGTGATGTGATGTGATGTGATGTGATGTGATGTGATGTGATGTGATGTGATGTGATGTGATGTGATGTGATGTGATGTGATGTGATGTGATGTGATGTGATGTGATGTGATGTGATGTGATGTGATGTGATGTGATGTGATGTGATGTGATGTGATGTGATGTGATGTGATGTGATGTGATGTGATGTGATGTGATGTGATGTGATGTGATGTGATGTGATGTGATGTGATGTGATGTGATGTGATGTGATGTGATGTGATGTGATGTGATGTGATGTGATGTGATGTGATGTGATGTGATGTGATGTGATGTGATGTGATGTGATGTGATGTGATGTGATGTGATGTGATGTGATGTGATGTGATGTGATGTGATGTGATGTGATGTGATGTGATGTGATGTGATGTGATGTGATGTGATGTGATGTGATGTGATGTGATGTGATGTGATGTGATGTGATGTGATGTGATGTGATGTGATGTGATGTGATGTGATGTGATGTGATGTGATGTGATGTGATGTGATGTGATGTGATGTGATGTGATGTGATGTGATGTGATGTGATGTGATGTGATGTGATGTGATGTGATGTGATGTGATGTGATGTGATGTGATGTGATGTGATGTGATGTGATGTGATGTGATGTGATGTGATGTGATGTGATGTGATGTGATGTGATGTGATGTGATGTGATGTGATGTGATGTGATGTGATGTGATGTGATGTGATGTGATGTGATGTGATGTGATGTGATGTGATGTGATGTGATGTGATGTGATGTGATGTGATGTGATGTGATGTGATGTGATGTGATGTGATGTGATGTGATGTGATGTGATGTGATGTGATGTGATGTGATGTGATGTGATGTGATGTGATGTGATGTGATGTGATGTGATGTGATGTGATGTGATGTGATGTGATGTGATGTGATGTGATGTGATGTGATGTGATGTGATGTGATGTGATGTGATGTGATGTGATGTGATGTGATGTGATGTGATGTGATGTGATGTGATGTGATGTGATGTGATGTGATGTGATGTGATGTGATGTGATGTGATGTGATGTGATGTGATGTGATGTGATGTGATGTGATGTGATGTGATGTGATGTGATGTGATGTGATGTGATGTGATGTGATGTGATGTGATGTGATGTGATGTGATGTGATGTGATGTGATGTGATGTGATGTGATGTGATGTGATGTGATGTGATGTGATGTGATGTGATGTGATGTGATGTGATGTGATGTGATGTGATGTGATGTGATGTGATGTGATGTGATGTGATGTGATGTGATGTGATGTGATGTGATGTGATGTGATGTGATGTGATGTGATGTGATGTGATGTGATGTGATGTGATGTGATGTGATGTGATGTGATGTGATGTGATGTGATGTGATGTGATGTGATGTGATGTGATGTGATGTGATGTGATGTGATGTGATGTGATGTGATGTGATGTGATGTGATGTGATGTGATGTGATGTGATGTGATGTGATGTGATGTGATGTGATGTGATGTGATGTGATGTGATGTGATGTGATGTGATGTGATGTGATGTGATGTGATGTGATGTGATGTGATGTGATGTGATGTGATGTGATGTGATGTGATGTGATGTGATGTGATGTGATGTGATGTGATGTGATGTGATGTGATGTGATGTGATGTGATGTGATGTGATGTGATGTGATGTGATGTGATGTGATGTGATGTGATGTGATGTGATGTGATGTGATGTGATGTGATGTGATGTGATGTGATGTGATGTGATGTGATGTGATGTGATGTGATGTGATGTGATGTGATGTGATGTGATGTGATGTGATGTGATGTGATGTGATGTGATGTGATGTGATGTGATGTGATGTGATGTGATGTGATGTGATGTGATGTGATGTGATGTGATGTGATGTGATGTGATGTGATGTGATGTGATGTGATGTGATGTGATGTGATGTGATGTGATGTGATGTGATGTGATGTGATGTGATGTGATGTGATGTGATGTGATGTGATGTGATGTGATGTGATGTGATGTGATGTGATGTGATGTGATGTGATGTGATGTGATGTGATGTGATGTGATGTGATGTGATGTGATGTGATGTGATGTGATGTGATGTGATGTGATGTGATGTGATGTGATGTGATGTGATGTGATGTGATGTGATGTGATGTGATGTGATGTGATGTGATGTGATGTGATGTGATGTGATGTGATGTGATGTGATGTGATGTGATGTGATGTGATGTGATGTGATGTGATGTGATGTGATGTGATGTGATGTGATGTGATGTGATGTGATGTGATGTGATGTGATGTGATGTGATGTGATGTGATGTGATGTGATGTGATGTGATGTGATGTGATGTGATGTGATGTGATGTGATGTGATGTGATGTGATGTGATGTGATGTGATGTGATGTGATGTGATGTGATGTGATGTGATGTGATGTGATGTGATGTGATGTGATGTGATGTGATGTGATGTGATGTGATGTGATGTGATGTGATGTGATGTGATGTGATGTGATGTGATGTGATGTGATGTGATGTGATGTGATGTGATGTGATGTGATGTGATGTGATGTGATGTGATGTGATGTGATGTGATGTGATGTGATGTGATGTGATGTGATGTGATGTGATGTGATGTGATGTGATGTGATGTGATGTGATGTGATGTGATGTGATGTGATGTGATGTGATGTGATGTGATGTGATGTGATGTGATGTGATGTGATGTGATGTGATGTGATGTGATGTGATGTGATGTGATGTGATGTGATGTGATGTGATGTGATGTGATGTGATGTGATGTGATGTGATGTGATGTGATGTGATGTGATGTGATGTGATGTGATGTGATGTGATGTGATGTGATGTGATGTGATGTGATGTGATGTGATGTGATGTGATGTGATGTGATGTGATGTGATGTGATGTGATGTGATGTGATGTGATGTGATGTGATGTGATGTGATGTGATGTGATGTGATGTGATGTGATGTGATGTGATGTGATGTGATGTGATGTGATGTGATGTGATGTGATGTGATGTGATGTGATGTGATGTGATGTGATGTGATGTGATGTGATGTGATGTGATGTGATGTGATGTGATGTGATGTGATGTGATGTGATGTGATGTGATGTGATGTGATGTGATGTGATGTGATGTGATGTGATGTGATGTGATGTGATGTGATGTGATGTGATGTGATGTGATGTGATGTGATGTGATGTGATGTGATGTGATGTGATGTGATGTGATGTGATGTGATGTGATGTGATGTGATGTGATGTGATGTGATGTGATGTGATGTGATGTGATGTGATGTGATGTGATGTGATGTGATGTGATGTGATGTGATGTGATGTGATGTGATGTGATGTGATGTGATGTGATGTGATGTGATGTGATGTGATGTGATGTGATGTGATGTGATGTGATGTGATGTGATGTGATGTGATGTGATGTGATGTGATGTGATGTGATGTGATGTGATGTGATGTGATGTGATGTGATGTGATGTGATGTGATGTGATGTGATGTGATGTGATGTGATGTGATGTGATGTGATGTGATGTGATGTGATGTGATGTGATGTGATGTGATGTGATGTGATGTGATGTGATGTGATGTGATGTGATGTGATGTGATGTGATGTGATGTGATGTGATGTGATGTGATGTGATGTGATGTGATGTGATGTGATGTGATGTGATGTGATGTGATGTGATGTGATGTGATGTGATGTGATGTGATGTGATGTGATGTGATGTGATGTGATGTGATGTGATGTGATGTGATGTGATGTGATGTGATGTGATGTGATGTGATGTGATGTGATGTGATGTGATGTGATGTGATGTGATGTGATGTGATGTGATGTGATGTGATGTGATGTGATGTGATGTGATGTGATGTGATGTGATGTGATGTGATGTGATGTGATGTGATGTGATGTGATGTGATGTGATGTGATGTGATGTGATGTGATGTGATGTGATGTGATGTGATGTGATGTGATGTGATGTGATGTGATGTGATGTGATGTGATGTGATGTGATGTGATGTGATGTGATGTGATGTGATGTGATGTGATGTGATGTGATGTGATGTGATGTGATGTGATGTGATGTGATGTGATGTGATGTGATGTGATGTGATGTGATGTGATGTGATGTGATGTGATGTGATGTGATGTGATGTGATGTGATGTGATGTGATGTGATGTGATGTGATGTGATGTGATGTGATGTGATGTGATGTGATGTGATGTGATGTGATGTGATGTGATGTGATGTGATGTGATGTGATGTGATGTGATGTGATGTGATGTGATGTGATGTGATGTGATGTGATGTGATGTGATGTGATGTGATGTGATGTGATGTGATGTGATGTGATGTGATGTGATGTGATGTGATGTGATGTGATGTGATGTGATGTGATGTGATGTGATGTGATGTGATGTGATGTGATGTGATGTGATGTGATGTGATGTGATGTGATGTGATGTGATGTGATGTGATGTGATGTGATGTGATGTGATGTGATGTGATGTGATGTGATGTGATGTGATGTGATGTGATGTGATGTGATGTGATGTGATGTGATGTGATGTGATGTGATGTGATGTGATGTGATGTGATGTGATGTGATGTGATGTGATGTGATGTGATGTGATGTGATGTGATGTGATGTGATGTGATGTGATGTGATGTGATGTGATGTGATGTGATGTGATGTGATGTGATGTGATGTGATGTGATGTGATGTGATGTGATGTGATGTGATGTGATGTGATGTGATGTGATGTGATGTGATGTGATGTGATGTGATGTGATGTGATGTGATGTGATGTGATGTGATGTGATGTGATGTGATGTGATGTGATGTGATGTGATGTGATGTGATGTGATGTGATGTGATGTGATGTGATGTGATGTGATGTGATGTGATGTGATGTGATGTGATGTGATGTGATGTGATGTGATGTGATGTGATGTGATGTGATGTGATGTGATGTGATGTGATGTGATGTGATGTGATGTGATGTGATGTGATGTGATGTGATGTGATGTGATGTGATGTGATGTGATGTGATGTGATGTGATGTGATGTATGTGATGTGATGTGATGTGATGTGATGTGATGTGATGTGATGTGATGTGATGTGATGTGATGTGATGTGATGTGATGTGATGTGATGTGATGTGATGTGATGTGATGTGATGTGATGTGTGTGATGTGATGTGTGTGATGTGATGTGATGTGATGTGATGTGATGTGATGTGATGTGTGTTGTGATGTGATGTGATGTGATGTGATGTGATGTGATGTGATGTGTGTGATGTGATGTGATGTGATGTGATGTGATGTGATGTGATGTGATGTGATTGATGTGATTGTGTGATGTGATGTGATGTGATGTGATGTGATGTGATGTGATGTGATGTGATGTGATGTGATGTGATGTGGTGATGTGATGTGATGTGATGTGATGTGATGTGATGTGATGTGATGTGATGTGATGTGATGTGATGTGATGTGATGTGATGTGATGTGATGTGATGTGATGTGATGTGATGTGATGTGATGTGATGTGATGTGATGTGATGTGATGTGATGTGATGTGATGTGATGTGATGTGATGTGATGTGATGTGTTGTGATGTGATGTGATGTGATGTGTTGTGATGTGATGTGATGTGATGTGATGTGATGTGATGTGATGTGATGTGATGTGATGTGATGTGATGTGATGTGATGTGATGTGATGTGATGTGATGTGATGTGATGTGATGTGATGTGATGTGATGTGATGTGATGTGATGTGATGTGATGTGATGTGATGTGATGTGATGTGATGTGATGTGATGTGATGTGATGTGATGTGATGTGATGTGATGTGATGTGATGTGATGTGATGTGATGTGATGTGATGTGATGTGATGTGATGTGATGTGATGTGATGTGATGTGATGTGATGTGATGTGATGTGATGTGATGTGATGTGATGTGATGTGATGTGATGTGATGTGATGTGATGTGATGTGATGTGATGTGATGTGATGTGATGTGATGTGATGTGATGTGATGTGATGTGATGTGATGTGATGTGATGTGATGTGATGTGATGTGATGTGATGTGATGTGATGTGATGTGATGTGATGTGATGTGATGTGATGTGATGTGATGTGATGTGATGTGATGTGATGTGATGTGATGTGATGTGATGTGATGTGATGTGATGTGATGTGATGTGATGTGATGTGATGTGATGTGATGTGATGTGATGTGATGTGATGTGATGTGATGTGATGTGATGTGATGTGATGTGATGTGATGTGATGTGATGTGATGTGATGTGATGTGATGTGATGTGATGTGATGTGATGTGATGTGATGTGATGTGATGTGATGTGATGTGATGTGATGTGATGTGATGTGATGTGATGTGATGTGATGTGATGTGATGTGATGTGATGTGATGTGATGTGATGTGATGTGATGTGATGTGATGTGATGTGATGTGATGTGATGTGATGTGATGTGATGTGATGTGATGTGATGTGATGTGATGTGATGTGATGTGATGTGATGTGATGTGATGTGATGTGATGTGATGTGATGTGATGTGATGTGATGTGATGTGATGTGATGTGATGTGATGTGATGTGATGTGATGTGATGTGATGTGATGTGATGTGATGTGATGTGATGTGATGTGATGTGATGTGATGTGATGTGATGTGATGTGATGTGATGTGATGTGATGTGATGTGATGTGATGTGATGTGATGTGATGTGATGTGATGTGATGTGATGTGATGTGATGTGATGTGATGTGATGTGATGTGATGTGATGTGATGTGATGTGATGTGATGTGATGTGATGTGATGTGATGTGATGTGATGTGATGTGATGTGATGTGATGTGATGTGATGTGATGTGATGTGATGTGATGTGATGTGATGTGATGTGATGTGATGTGATGTGATGTGATGTGATGTGATGTGATGTGATGTGATGTGATGTGATGTGATGTGATGTGATGTGATGTGATGTGATGTGATGTGATGTGATGTGATGTGATGTGATGTGATGTGATGTGATGTGATGTGATGTGATGTGATGTGATGTGATGTGATGTGATGTGATGTGATGTGATGTGATGTGATGTGATGTGATGTGATGTGATGTGATGTGATGTGATGTGATGTGATGTGATGTGATGTGATGTGATGTGATGTGATGTGATGTGATGTGATGTGATGTGATGTGATGTGATGTGATGTGATGTGATGTGATGTGATGTGATGTGATGTGATGTGATGTGATGTGATGTGATGTGATGTGATGTGATGTGATGTGATGTGATGTGATGTGATGTGATGTGATGTGATGTGATGTGATGTGATGTGATGTGATGTGATGTGATGTGATGTGATGTGATGTGATGTGATGTGATGTGATGTGATGTGATGTGATGTGATGTGATGTGATGTGATGTGATGTGATGTGATGTGATGTGATGTGATGTGATGTGATGTGATGTGATGTGATGTGATGTGATGTGATGTGATGTGATGTGATGTGATGCGATGTGATGTGATGTGATGTGATGTGATGTGATGTGATGTGATGTGATGTGATGTGATGTGATGATTTGTGATAAGTATGAGATGAGTACGAGATGAGTATGAGTTGAGTATGAGTTGAGTATGAGTTGAGTATGAGTTGAGTATGAGTTGAGTATGAGTTGAGTATGAGTTGAGTATGAGTTGAGTATGAGTTGAGTATGAGTTGAGTATGAGTTGAGTATGAGTTGAGTATGAGTTGAGTATGAGTTGAGTATGAGTTGAGTATGAGTTGAGTATGAGTTGAGTATGAGTTGAGTATGAGTTGAGTATGAGTTGAGTATGAGTTGAGTATGAGTTGAGTATGAGTTGAGTATGAGTTGAGTATGAGTTGAGTATGGTATGAGTATATGTTGAGTATATGATGAGTATGAGAAGAGTTTCAGATGAGTTTCAGATGAGTATGATATGAGTATGAGATGAGTATGAGATGAGTATGAAATGAGTATGAGATGGGTAAAAGATGAGTATGAGATGAGTATGAGATGAGTATGTGGTGAGTATGAGTTGAGTTTGAAATGAGTATGAGATGAGTATGAGACGAGTATGAGACGAGTATGAGATGATTATGAGATGAGTATAAGATGAGTATAAGATAAGTAGGAAATTTTGATGCCATGGAAAGCAAAAGGTGCTACGTTTTTCATTCAGTGAAGTGTCATGATGTTTTCAACAAAAAAACATTAGAAAAAATTTTAAAAAACTGGTGCCATTGCTTCGAACGAGAATCGAACCCTTGATCCAATAAGCAAAAGAAACTAGCCATACCACTAAAGTATAGCACCACTTAAAACGAAGCTTCTGAATTGAACTTCCCTATAACTTGCAGCTAAAGAAGTTAGAAAAAAAAGGGGCATACAAATAATACTCTACCGAAACCATCTAATAAATTCATCATTTCTTGAATCCAAAACCAAAAAACTCATGCATTGGAAAATCCCTAAAAGAAAATCAAATTAATTGCCAAAAATCACGCTTGATGAGGGAAATGATCCAATTTGCAACTTCATAACACAACTTGTTGCGCCAATGAAAACGAGCAAATTTCTTTAACTCAATTTGTGTTCTTAATTAAAGCTAACAGCTTTAAGCGCTTCAAAACTATTTAATTATAAAAAAATATACAGCTTTCAGCAGAAAACAAAATAAAATATGTAAACATTTCCACAACATGTTGCCAGTTTGTAACGTCTGCCTACAATTTGATGTCTATCATGTCCCATAACCGCATGTACAAAACCACAATGTCCGCAATGGTCAACCTCCACTATATAATATGCTGCATACGAGAATTCAGTGGGTTCTCTGCTAATCAACAGAGTGTGTGCTCATTTTCAACCTTTACACTACGCGAGGAAATCACATTTAGTTGGAAGTGGTAGGACCTTATTGTATGTGTTGCATATTTACCACGATGACAGGCATAACATGAAGTTGGTTTTCTATCGAATGTAATGCATGAATGGTTAGTTGGATCGGATACATGGATAAGGTTTGGTGGTCGGGTCTGCTGATGTTTCAAAATTTAATTGTAATGTAAAATTGCGCTGTGAGGTTGGTCGATCTCTTAATTATGTTAAGCAATATGCGCTGAAGCGGTTAATGCTTTTAAAATTATCGATAGAAATTCAGCAAACTTAATTTGTACTTTATTGAATTCAATGAAACTTTGCTTATCAGGGTGATACTGAAATTATATATTATAAATGTTCTGATTGTTGATTTAAAATATAGTATTGCTGTGATACAAAATCTCCAACTAAATGTTTCTTGTGATTGCATACAATCTTTGATATTATATTAAGATAAATTTCCAGAACTTTATTACCAAATGAATTTCAAAAATGAACAAAAAAAATATCACAACTGTATGCAAATAAAGTTATGCTCTTTTTATGGAGTTACGACACTATAACTTCAATGGATGATAACTAGGAAAGTGAAGGTCACATTGAAAATATTTTCAGGTATAGTTTGTTGCGGATGATTATATCTATCTGATGCCATTGAAAATAAATTGCACTATTTTCAGTTTCAAAAAATATTTTCTGCAACTTGTAAAAAAGATATCTGAAAATCTTGGGTTGTTAGAGTAATTCAGATCTCGGATTCGGTCTCAGCCTCAAAAAATACGCTGAAGTATTTATAGTTCGGTTTGTTTTCATATTTGTGTACCGATTAATCCTTCTGGTTGCTTTCGGATAGATGACTCAAAATTATCGTTTTCGCTTACTCTGTTTTATAAGCCACTTGTCAAAATCATTTGGAAAACATCAATAAAGATTATTGAGTCCATCACAAAGGATTGCGTGCATTAAAGGTGATTAGTTTCGGTTGCATGTTCGCTCAAAGTATAAGGAATACAAAACTTACTTAATTTAATAGCGCAGAAATAATGAAAACCTTAGGCATATTGTAGTAAATGTTGATATAACATAAATTCAAAAAACCATTCTGATTGATGTATTTTCTGGATGATGTCTAAATTAAAAACTTTTTTGTTTTTGATTGCAATAAAATTTATAGAGAAAATAAAAGATTTTCCACATACGCTTCATTCGATATATCAAGCATTGGATGCTTTTTGTATTTAAAGAGAAGATGGGTTCCAGTGTTTTATTGGTTGATTAATTATAATTTCTGAAAAACATCCTTGGCCGCTGTGTTAACAGAGAATAAAAGAGGCAATAAATTTTTTCAACATGACGTATGAGTAATATATAAATTTCTTTTTTTGTGTGCATAAAAAAAGTATTTTTCAACAGCTTATTGCTTGTTTCGATAAAATTTTTGGTAAAAAACAATAACCGCTGTGCCAATAAGTAATAATAAATGTAATAAAAAGCTTTTGGTCACCATGACGTATGATTGGCATTTCATTAGATTTTATCAAAGGAGTGGCAGCAAATGGCCAATTCATAGCTGGTGACTTTTCGTGTTTTTTTTTTGCATTCGATGCATTGGATGCGTTTTGTGTTCATACAGAGGACGCGTGCTCCTATACCTTTATGTTTGTTTATAAAAATTTTCCAGAAAAAGTATTGGCCACTGTAGCGAATGGGGACACAAATTTTAATAAATTCAAATTCAACATGACGTATGAGTTATATTTAGTTAGCTATTTTAATGGCGAATTTTGTGTTTTATTTGTCAATTTAAAAAACTTTTTAGAGAAAACCAAAAATTTAGCATGTTCTTACGTTTTCTGTTTTTTCAATTCGATATCCAAAACTTTCGATACTTTCTGTTCTTATAAGGCAAAAGTTTTTCAACAGATTATTGGTTGTTCCAATAAAATTTTTGGAAAAAAACAGTAGCCGCTGTGTCTATAAGGAAAAATAAATGAAATTGGTCACCAGGCCGTATGAGTGACACTTGCAAATCGATTTTATCGAAGCGGGGACAAAAGATTTAATGAAGTCAGTTTTTGCATCAGATATGAGCGGTATTTAATTACATAGCTTTTCTTAAAGGTAACTTAAGTATTTTGTTTTTTTATTATAAAAAAGTACTTAGGGATGTTCATGACAAAAAGGAAAATGTTTTCTTGTATTTTACTGCCTGAATCGATAAAATTTGCTGTTAGAAAACTGTGGCCGCTATGCTCAAAAAGGAATAATAAATGTAATAAACAGCTAAAGGTCACCATAACGTATGAGTGACATTTAATTAGATTTTATCAAAGAAATGGCGCAGCAAATGAACAATCCATTGCTGGTTTCTTTTCATTTTTTTTAAGGTATTACCATGAATGATAGCTATAAGAGGCTCATATGGCCAGACAGAATTCATTTAAATGATACTTAATCTTGTATTGCATAAAACAAAACTTTCATTTAAAATCATTTCAGTTGATTTTCGTTTGACAGCATAAATTTTGCTCTAACAAATGGCTTAAAGTCATTTGACATACTTTAGCAAACATTTGGTTTTTATTTTCTCTTTTTTTTTTTTATTGCCACTTAAAGTATCTGTCAACAGTTAGTAGCGTATTAAGCGAATTGCACACTCGAGAAATCTATAAAGCGTACTACGACGATGACTACGACTACGATGACTAAAGTGTTGATGGCAACGCGCAATGCTATGCCATTTTTTATGGTGTGACAATGACTACCCTGGCTCATGGTGTTATGTGTCATGACATAAATAAATGACATTATCTTTGTAAACGTTACGTCATTTTAAATGTTTACTGTTATTTGCTGTCACATAGCGATAAGCAAATATGGATGATATGCTGCATGAACGTTCACACTTCTACTGCTTTCCAAAATTTTGATATTCGCGCGCTGCGTAATGCATAGCAACAAATAATAAGAACTATGACATTATGAAGGACCAACAAATGAAATTTTTGTCAAGAATAAACAGTGATAGCAATTTGTTTTGAGCCAAAGAAAAAGTGTGTAAACCTACCGGGGCTTTGATGTACGTGCTGCGATTTATTCACTGGGATTTGCTTGATCTGAGGCGTCACGTGTCGCGCGCGATTCATTTAGCAGCAGGTAGGCTGCTGCGTGTTTGATGTCTCTCTCTCTTTATGTTCGTTGGCTTAGTTGAGTTTGTTTTTGTACTTCTTCTGCTTATCTATATAGACTTTTCTGAAAAATTGTCTACAGCTGCAACACCATAAAAACGTCAATGTGTGTTGTGTGTCTTTATGTTTTGACAAAGCGCTTAAAACTTCGCTGTGTATTACTTTCAATGTCATAAATTTGGGCTTTAAGGTTTTTGCAGATTTTTCTTCACTTTGCGAATACATTTAGAAAGTTTTTCTATTGCGTTACATCAGCATAAAGGTCATATGGGAAGAACATTTTGTCGCCATTAAAGAGGTTATTTTACTTACGCCTTTCTTTAAATTAAGAGAAATTAAGCTATTTTTGTAAATTTCTGTTAATTTTACCTTATTATTCCTTTTAAAACTAATAAATGAAATGAATTCAAAATACGTAGAAAAAACTTGCCTATTTATAAAAGAAAAACATAATCATTAAAAAAACTTAAAATCAAGAGAAGTGCAATCCAGGGCAGGTACACACGTATTAATACAACTATGGCAACCCTGCGTTACAAAAATGTCCACCAAAGAACTTATTTTAATTTGACAACAATGTAATCCGATAATATATGCAAGATTTGAATTAAATAAAAAAACACTTTTTATACCCTACACCCAGGGTATATTCACTTTGTCCTTCCGTTTGTAACGCAGAGAAGGAGGCGTGGCAGATATGGAAAAGTATATATATTCTTGATCAGCGTCACCTCCTGAGTCGATATAGCCATGTCCGTCTGTCTGGCTGGCTGGCTGGCTGGCTGGGTAACGGCTGTGTGTGGAAATACATTTTTTGGGAAAACTAAGCAAGATAATTCAATGAAATTTGGTACGCAGCCTCCGTCGTCAAAGTTAGCTCGGGGGATTGAAAATGAGCGAAATCGGTCAACGGACACGCCTACCGCCCATACAAAAAATATATTCAAAATGCAAATTTTGGAGTATATTTCACAACAATGCAACCAAAATACACATAAATACTACGAATTATCAGCGCAAGCTCTGAGAAAAAGCTGGTTAAATTCGGACAAGAGGGCGTGGCACCTCTCATATAAGCAAAAGCTTCAAAACGCTGTACTGAAAGTGTTTTTTGAGATAATCAAACTAGATTTGACTCGGACACTACAAACTATAAATGCAAGCTTTAAGCAAAAACTAGATAAAATCGGACAAGAGGGCGTGGCTCCTCCCATATAAGCAAAAGCTTCAAAACGCTATTCTGAAAATTTTTTTTCAGATAATCCAACCAAATTTCACTTAAATACTAAGAACTATAAATGCAAACTCTGAGAAAAAACTGGGTGAATTTGGAGGGCGTGGCACCTCCCAGATTAGCAAAATTTTCAAAATACTGCTGTGTAGGGTATTTAATGTTTGGCCAGGCCAAAGGTAACACCCTTACTAGTTTTAAAATTGTACTTTCAGTAATTCTTTTTTTACTAACCCGAAACTGTCAGCTATCATCGGTTTTTCTTACTCCCTAAATGTGAAACATATTATACTACATAAAACACTTGTACCTGACTTAGATTTAGGGTGCCATGACATAATCCCAACGGACATAATCCCCACGGACATAATCCCCATTTCGTGAATGGGGATTTAGACTTGACTTAGACTAGACTTAACTTAGAGTTGACTTAAACTTCGTTCTCATAGGAGATTTAAGGCTGTTTCGAGATTTAGCACTAAATATGAGCGTAAAATACATGATTTACCATTCGAAAATACTTAAATCAATTTTTGCCAAGATTTACTTTAAATCAGCACATAAATCATAGCAGGGCTACCGATTTTGAATATTTTCGACCAAGTGGTGGCACCTCTTAACTGTGACAATTGGCATTAAATGTCATTAAACACAAAGCAAATGGAAGATATATAAAGAGTGATCCAATAAGAGGTCCCTTTTCCAACTGTGTTATTTTGACAGCTGTTATATGTCAAATGGCTTGTCCATATGACGTTTGTATTCAGTATTCAATACGACTCAATCATGAATAGGCTTACTCCTGAACAATGTTTATTAACTGTGGAAACTTACTATCAAAATCAGTCATCAGTTAGAGAATATTATAGAGTTCTTCAACATCGTTAAGAGCTTCCAACTGAGCGCCCTATTCGTAACACCATCACCAGATTTGGAAGCAATTTTACACTATTGGACATTCATCAATCAACCAGAGTGCATAGAGTCCGTAATTTCTTCAGTAGCAGAGAGTGTTCGTGAAAACCGTGAACAATCCATTCATCGCCGATCTCAGGCTTTGGGCATCTCTTATGGTTCATTGTGGCGTATCTTGAGGCGTGATCTTGGTCTGAAGGCCTATAAAATATAGCTCGTACAAGAATTGAAGCCGGCTAACCTTGGTGTACTTTTTAATTTCGGTTTATGGGCCTTACATTAACTTCAAATTGATCCATTATTTTATCGAAAAATTGTGTTTGCGACGAGGCTCATTTCTGGTTGAACAGCTACGTTAACAAGCAATCCAAGAGCTTCCAATGTATCCCGATAAATGTACTGTTTGGTGTGGTTTATGGGCAAGAGGCATCATTGGACCGTATTTCTTCAAAAATGTAAATGGAGCCCATGTTACGATCAATGGCGCTCACTACAGAGCAATGATCAATTAATTTTTGTTGCCAAAAATTCAGGATATTAGTGTAGCTGACCTCTGGTTTCAACAAGATGTCACAACATGCCATACAGCTTGAGAAACAATCTCAATCTCGATGAAAACATCATCTCAAGAAATGCTCCTGTTAATTGGCCACCAAGATCATGTGATTTAACTTGGATTACTTTCTTTGGTGATATGTTAAATCGCTTATTTATATCGACAAACCCGAAACTATTGACGCTTTGGAAACCAACATATATAACTCGTGTTATTCAAGGAATACCGGCCGATATGCTCGAAAGAGTTGTAGAAAATTGGACCCACAAAATGAATCATTTAAGAGCTAGTCGTGGGCAACATTTGAACGAAATAATTTTGAAACATTGCGTAGTAGGAAACGAACTATCACTCCAAATAAAGATTTGCATCAATACATTGATTTTTATTTAGAAAATAAAGTAGGAAGCTCTTATTGGATCACCCGTTATTAGCTCAGTTTAAGACAGCAGCGTGTTAACTCGTAGTTATCACTGTTCTTCTAAAACGATTTTGTGAACTATCTCTTCTTTCTTGTTTTGTTTTACTTTATTATGCTTTTCGTTTCCGCACCACTTCCTTGCGCTTGCCAAGACAATCGGTAAAAATGTGGTGCCACTATGTTAAAATCTTATTAAACATAGCTAAAACACAGCTAATATTCAGTGTAGTATGGCAACATCAACAGTCTATTTTGTGCTTAATAATTAAAAACGCAAATTTATCTGTGTTAAATTAAACACTTTAGTTGTTGCTTTCTCAGAAAGTGCTTAATTAAACACTTAAAACTGTCGTCTAAAAAACAGCTATTAAGGAGAAAAGGAAAAAGAGCTTCAATTTTACAGCTTGTGACATCTTCTGTCAAAAATAAATCTCAGCACAGCTAAATCTCTGGTAGAAATGTAGTATTAGACTTGACTTGAATTTGACTAGAATTAGATTTGGTTTAAGCTCGGCTTGTGCTGATATTCCAGAACTATAGTGAATTAGTACTTACCCATACACTTAATTCAATTTAATATGCAGTTAAAGAAAATTCACTTGCTTTGATTGAGATAATCCTTTGAACATAACTCTTCTGAAAAGTTGCGTAAATTGCTCTCACGTATGACACATAGGGTTGTTACCCTAATACTTTATTCCATGCACACATTTTACATAAATCCAAAGACATTTGAACCCCACATAGCATTAAAACATACATCATCACAATCCAAAAATATAAAGTAAATTCAAATGTAATCTTGATGCCCATTTTAAGCACATTTTCGAAAAGCAAACACTTCCGCTGTTAGCTAAGGGAGGCATTAACCCCATAACACTCTGCCACCATCCACCAAATCACACAACTGAGCTGATACGGAAATTTATGTGAAATCAATTGCTTAAACTAATAAGACCCAAACAGCTGTTTCACTTTGAGCGTAGTGTCAATGCAGCGTAAATTGTACTCATGGGAAAGATTTGCAAATGCGTTAAGGCGGCCAATATTAAATGTATTCGTGCGATAAGATGAAAGATTGCAATAAAATGAAGGTTTTGCTGAAATCAAATATTTCATCGTATTACAGTGAAATTGTTCTTTAATGTCAGTTACTTTCATTGCATTAAATAAGGATCGGATGAGGGATGGAAAAAGGATATACTTGGAATTTGATTTGCACACATTTTCAAAATTCTTGGCAATAAACATATTGATTGCTTTTAAAATAAGCATTAAAAATCAGCTCAAAGGCTTAGGCTTTTAATTGCAGCTAATCCCTTATGGCCTGTAGACCAGTCAACTGTATTCCCTGGTTCAAATGTCAATTGGTTTTGTAATTTGTCTTTAAACCAGTTTTTCTTCCTTCGAAAATTTAGGACTTAGAAAAGTGGTATGAACAAAATTGTGAAGATTTTATACAACGATAACATTACGAAAACGTTTGATAATCCTGACTTTGGTATGTGTATGAATCGGAAGTTAAAGTTTTAATGGAGAGTAAACTCATCAAAATCGTACGTAAGAGACTTTAACTCACTAAATAACTTCTCTCATCTTTTTTTTTTTTTTTTATTGAAACCAACGCTCAGGGGATGGCCCCTATAAATGCATAGCACTGTGCTGGTTTGAAGAAAGGAAATAGGTTAGAGGGAGGGGGGAAAGATGGAGTAGTGTTGGTGAACGTTTTTCTTGAATTTTTGAATGTCGTATCCTACAGGGAAAACAGTGACTGGGAGGTTGTTCCACAACTTAATCGTACGACCGAAGAACGAATTATCACGATAGTGAGATGTTCTGCTTGGCGCCGGTGTGACGCAAAAAGGATGGGCCGAATTGGACGCCCGAGTGCTTCGAAAGAAGATACGAACTGAGGGAACCAGGTCGCATATTTCTCTAGAACACATCCTATTATAATATCTATAAAAAAGAGTTATACACCCTACGTTACGTCGATGCTCAAGGGTGTCAATTGAGGATGTAATATTTATGTCACCAATAAGTTTAAACACACGTCGCTGAACTCGGTCTAGCAGCTCTAAAGATGTTTTTGAAGCTCCGGCCCAAATGTGTGAATTGTATTCTAGTTTCGGACGAATATAGGTGAAGTAGACATTACGAAGATCATCAGGAGTGAAGTATTTCGTACACAGCTTCAAAAAACCTATACACTTGGCCGCTTCTTCCGACACATGAAACACATGATCAGTCCACCTCAAATCCGATTGAATCGATATGCCCACAACGTCAAGAGATGGTGAGAAGGTGAGCAGACGAGCAATTCATTCGTCTGTGAGATAACAGACAACATTTGGTCTTGCTGGCATTGAAATCGACCCGATTAGCAAGACCCCACTCGGAAATTTTATTGAGATCATTTGAGAGTGTATACATATGGCGTCTTTTAATCTCAACCTCCGTAGAACTGGGGCGCTTTTTAAAGCCATAACAAATGTTACTATCATCCGCAAAGGAATGAATTGGGCTTGTAGTCGAAGACAGAAGGTCATCGATAAAAATAAGGAAAAGTGTTGGAGAAAGGACAGAACCCTGGGGAACTCCAGCGTTAATGGAGTGTTCAATGGAAGTTAAACCATAAACTACAACACGGATCAAACGGTTACTACAGAAGCTCGTGATCTGGACAAACTGCGCCTTCTGGAGTTACCGTCAAGCATGATGTCAGAAAGCCACATGACAGTTAGTCGGTCGTTGATGTGGCGGAATCCTTGGGACTTCCACTTTTATTTCACAACTGTCATTCCATTGCTATGCAAAGCTCAATAAAGCGGAGTTATTGGTTGGCGTTTCAGAAATATTTGTCACGAAGTAATGTAAGAGAGATAATGTAAGAGACTCTCCAAAGATCTCTTGTATTTCTGAACGAATGTCACTGGACAACTGACACTTCGCCAGGGCAGTCAGAAGAGAAGGGCCTTTCTTCATGCTTGAAGCGATGGATATCTTTTTAGATAGAAGTCAACTGTTCCATGTTTGCGGTCTTTCCAGACTTCGATATGTGAAATCAGAGCAAATGTCTACCTCGCATCCACCAATGTTTCCCATTTTTGCTGCCACTCTTGGATGCTGCGCATTTTCTCGTCCGTCTTGGATGTGTTTATGGCTGTGAAATATGTATGGTACAGTTGGCTTGGCAGTATGCCTGTTGGTACCGTTGCCGCAATTACTTTGATAGCGTTGTCTGACGCTATGTACAAGGCATCATCCATTTGTTTAATGCATTCTACTCCAGATGGTCTAATCCCTGAAAAGTGGAAGGTTCAAAATTAATGGTGGGTAGGGCTTCGGGATCAACTATCGTCAGTTTATCAAGTGTTGCTGCTTTCTGGTTATGCCTTGATTATGACGAAACCTTGGCTTACATATGTCTGATTGCCCGCATAGTAGGTCTATTGAATTAGATTGCATTCCCTCCTGGCCTTAGCTCTGAATCCGGTCTTTCAATTAATGGGCCTGTTAGAAACGCAATTCAGAACCTTTGAAGCAATTTTTATAATTTAAGCTTCCTGCAATAATACTTAGGTAGTAACCCTTGTTACAAAAGAATCTTTAGTTGAAAACAAGTCGACCATAACAAGACAGCAAAAATCACTTCTTGAATTCTATCTATTGTGAATGTGAGCTGATTACCAAAGCTATATTGCCGAGGAGTTGAGCTTCTTATGTCTTTTAGTTCTTATTTGGTATTTTAAATTATTTTTTTTTATTCTCCTGAAGGTTCTTATTCCCTGATAGTGTTCTATTTAGAAGCTGGTGATTTGATCAGCCAGGTAGATAGATTTTACGTAGAACTTCTGTCAGCGCTTACATCTCTCCTTTGAGAAGCTTGGAATTTTCAGAGCTTAGACCAGCTTAGAGAAATAGTGCATACTTTAAGGTTTTGTATAGAATGTCAGTCATGATAACATTTTTCGTGGGGCGGCTCAGAACTTTCAGAGTTTAGAATAGCTCAGTGAAAGGATGTGGAGCTTGGGATATCCAGCATTTATTTCGAAGAATCTCACGAGTTTTCCGAGGTTAGAACAGCTCATAGGTATTGTGTACAACTTTGGGCATTCATGATTTAAGAACTTCAAAGAGTTTTCAATTTCCAAACGAAAAGAATTCCGAATGACGGAAATTGAGTTTCACTTACTACAGGGTGGCTGATTCGAATTGTTACCAACTTCAGATAGACTTATCTGACAGATGAAACATGACAGCTGTCTAAAAATTGGCATGATGTTAGTTCATTCTATTGTCAACAAGTAACCAAAAGCATTTGCGCGTCAATTTATTGAAAATAAAAAATTTTCGAAATGTGATTGCTCTTTATTTGGCTGGAAAATCGCAACCAGCAATTGTTCGTGAGCTGAAACATTTAAAAGTGAGTAAAATGTTTGTGTATCGGACCATAACACGTTACAATGGTACCGGCAGCGTTGCCAAACGACATGGTGGTGGTCGGAAAATAACTGCAACATCACCAGAAATGGTTCGAAAGATGAAGGCCAGAATTGAGCGAAATCCGAGACGCAGTGGCAGACAAATGGCTGCCGAGCTGAAAATATCGCGTGAACGAATGCAACACATATTGTCAAACAAGCTCGGACTAAAGGCCCTCAAGTTCCAAAAGGCGCATGATCTCACTCCTGCTCAAAAAAAAGTTAGGCTCGATGGAGCCAAGGAGTTGTTGCGCTTGCACGCCGCCGGAAATCTGTCACAAACTGTCTTCTCTGATGAGAAAAATTACTGTATCCAGCAATATGTAAACAAACAAAATGATCGGGTTTACTTGACAGAGAGGTCCTACGAAAATTTGAATGTTCGTTTGGCCACCAGGACGCAGGCACCACCGCATGTGATGGTTTGGGCTGCAGTGACTGCTGATGGGCGCTCACCACTCGTTTTTTTGGCCGCTGGCGTCAAAGTAAACGCCCAGGTGTATCGTGAATCAGTGTTGGAGGGTGCTTTACTACCGTGGGCACGCAAACATTTCGGTCGCAAGCCATGGACATTCCAACAAGACTCGGCACCGTCACACAAAGCTCGTGTGAATCAAGAATGGTTAGAAAAAAACGTTCCTAGCTTCATTTCTGCTCAACAATGGCTCTCAAATTTGCCTGATGCGAATCCGCTGGATTTCTCAATCTGGGGTATGTTGGACAAGAAGGTCTTGACTAAAAAATACCAGAGCGTTGATGCGCTAAAAGTGGCCCTTCCTTCAACGAGAATGGCGCAAACTTCCACAAAATTAACTTCGTGCAGCATGCGACTCGTTCTTCGACCGTCTACGGGCCATAGTTAAGGCCAAAGGTGGCCATATCGAAAATTTCAAGTAGATTCTTAAAATTTGAACATTTCCCAACAATTATAGCGTTTGATCAATAAAATCTGTGCATGGAAACTAAAAATAAAGTCTTTTGAATTGGTAACACTTCGAATCAGCCACCCTGTATTACTTCGGAGCATTGAATTCACAGTAGAGTATTAGTTCAATGCAAACTTTTCGCGAAATTAGTGGCAACTCTAAAGCAACAAACAGCATGGTTTTTCCCCACCCTAATCGCTGACGCGAAACATTAGACTCACATTAGCCAATTGCTATGATTTGCCATTTCAGAAGGTAATTAATCAAACAGCAAACTGAGTAGTTATATGAGGCATTAATTCATAGCATGACTGACTTTTAATTCAAATGCACATTACTTACGATTACTGACCAACACATTGCGTGTAAATTACTTGCACATATTTTAAATTATTACAGCAAAATTTATAGCCTATTTATCCTTGGCAAGTGTATTTATGTATTTTAATAAGCATCCACAACCCCAACCCAATTTACGGATGTGGACGGACTTTGTATACCATAGGGAGATTAGTTGTTGTTGCTGTTTTTTAATCTCGCTCTTTGCGTTGCGTGAGCTAAAACTCCCCTGGTTACAATTAATGTGCGTATAAATCTTTGTTGACCGCAATCCTCATATGTTCAATGCATGTCGTCCCTAAAGCTATTAAAAAATATACTCCTGCATAGGTAGATAGGAGAGTGTATACTAGCTCCCATTTAAGTCCAACATGCTGGAAGCTACGTTGATATGTTCTTTGTCTGTGCTGCTGACATTTTATTAACCTGACCTATAGAACAACACTGTAGTTAAGCCTCTTTAAGCCTCAAGAAGTCTTGTTGAACATTTATTATTCTTGGCTGTGTAGCCAGTGCTGCGGCTACTCTGTGTGTGTCACTATGGCGAGAGAATACTCACAATTTTGGTTTTTGTATCTTCCAACTGATCCATCAAGCGATGTGTTCTTTTGCTGCGACAAATTGTTAAATGAATGCGCTGTTTTTGTGTTAACTTTTTTGCAAACAGTGGGCTAAAGTGCAGAAAATTCTTGTCTTTGGTCTCCGTCAAGCCTTTGCAAAACTGGAATGCTTTAACTTCCATCTATATTTTTTGGCATTTTCTGCGGCAACCAGAAACTTTTCGAAGAGCTAAGCTTGCTTGTCAATCTAAGAGGGGATCCAAAATTGAACATGTGAGATTGCGGAAAAGCTCCAGTTGAACTTCTTAGATAAGCAATTAGTTTCATTTGGGTTCAACTAGTATGAATAGATTGCTCTTCTTATCGGAAAGACTTCTTGAATAAAAAATTACCGGTTCAGCTTCATTTAGCTAATACCTAAGAAAGTCTCCACAATCAAACAGACTAAACTTCTGTTAGAGCCTGGATACACGACAAACAGGATAGTTGCGCAACTATCGTATTCTCCATTGCGGCATGTGAGAGCGAACGCATGAGCGATTTGCTATCGACTGTGTGTTCGCTATACAAACACGATTTAGATAACTATCCTGTCTGCCGTTTGTCCAGGCTCTTTGACTTAATACCTATGAAATAATCCAGGAATAAACAAACAACCCGTTATGTTGGAAAGACTCTGGCTAATTTTCTGAAGCACCATTTAGGCTTCATTTGGCTAATGCCTAAGAAAGCAGGCTGGATTGAACAGACTGCTCTTCATTTCGGAGAGACTTCATAGCTGAAGAACTGCCAGTTCGGCTCCATTTTATCAATCTCTAAGAAAGCATCCGGAATTGAGCCGACTAAACTTGGTACTCTTAAATGAACAATTAACTACCATTAAAGCCACGTTAAGCTAACGTCTAAGAGAGCAATCGGGGTAGTTACGCTTGGTATTCGAAACAAGTTATAAGATATCTCAGATGAACAATTAACTACTATTTAAGCTACATTTAGCTGACGTCTAAGGATCTATTAGACTACCCTTAGTATCGGAAAACACTCCGGTTAGAATCAGACGGTGAGCAACTATCAGTAATGTTCGTTTTATATAATTCCTAAAAAAATTACAGTAACGATCAGACTATCTTTGGTGTTGTTTAGATTCCGGCTAGATTTCTTAGATAAGCAATTACCTACGAGCTAAGCTCTATTTGCTTAATGCATCAGAAAGCATTGAGGATAGTCATGAGCAATATTGGTCGCTTTTATCTTTGGCTTTAATGGTAGCTAATTGTTTATTTAGGAAAACTGCCATGGTCTTGGTCTTGCTCAAGATAATCGTCAAGACCAAGACTGCTTTTCAGTCTTGGTAATTTGTAGTTAATAGGTCTTTCACGCCCCTTTCGAGGATAAAATCATCCCTCAATTGAAAATTTGGGATCTTAAAAACGAAACTGCTTTGGAAAAATAACGTTTTGGAATTTTAAATGCTCAACAATCTTTACAAATTTTATCAAGAGCAAGACCGAGACTAAGACTTAATGACCAAGACCAAGACTCAATGTGAAAGAACAAGGCCAAGACTGCTATGATCTTGGTCTTGGTTTGCTCATCACTAATCGAGAACCGAAAAGACTACCAATGGCGTTGGAAAAACCCCAGTCAGAGTTCTTAGAAAAACGCATTGCACTTAAAATGAACATGAACTAAGTGTTTGCACTTTCATCAAATGTATTCGATTGTCCTTGCAATCTCATACCCTGAAAATGTCGCTCTGTTACTTTGTATTTTCCTGTGAAAATAAAGCTGTTCTATTGCAGTGGTGGAGCTAAGAAGAGATTTAGCTTTGTATTTGTTTCTCTGTAGAGTAGCCAACTATAGTAAAATGCGAAACCAGGTAAAAGAACAACAATTTTGGCAACAACAACGTTATTATTTCAAAGCCCTACAACAGTGTTGCCAGAATTTATGGGTTTTGCTTTTGTTTTTGTATGCATCTGTAATTTGTTATAAATATGCGTAGATGTATATAAAATATGCATGTACTAATATATGTTTGTTTGTATTTGCAAATGGGTGTGTCTGCATACAGTAGTGTGCAAAACAAATGCTTAATGAAAATAAGACAAGAGCCTAAAAGAAGCACTTAAGAGTTTACTGAATTTTAGCTTTAAATCTTATTCAAATTCTAGTCAATATCCGTTGCATAGTTTTAGGCTTCTTCAATTTATTTTAGAATCTTCATAACACGCAATTTCCATCAACAAAATAGTAGATTTTTGCTACTGTTGAATTAAAATATCAAGACGAAATAATTTTTGGCTGTAAAACCAGATACGATAGTTAAAAGTACTAGTATTTTCCTTCAAAACTCTGTTTGAACTGTGCTTGCTTCCAATATTCCTATCTAAAAATATAAAAAGTTGTGGAAGTGTAAGAATATTTGCGTTGTAAAGTTATGTACATTTTAAGATGACCCAATAAAATTCATATTTTAATTGCACAACACTCATACGACATGTTAACAAATTTTTAGAAAATAATAAAAATATGCCATAAGCAAGCAGTGGCCACTACTTAAAACATACTTTTTTAAAATTATGAACAAAATAGATTAAGGAGAATAATTTTCTTAAGATTTTAAGTGCATCGGCTGTCAGATTTTCTAAAACAAAAAATTTTGTTTGTTTTTTTCGTCAAAAATTTGTCTCCTCACTGTATATGCGTGTGATAACGTGCAAATGTGTCTACCTACTGTGTTGGCTTGTCACATGATATTTAACTATTTCATGCTATGCTGTTAGAGCTGTCTTATAGTCCAAACACTGCTGCCCAGTATCTCTGCACAGACACAGACATACACACACACACAAACACACCACCCCTAAGGAGCAATAGTAATTATTTTCACTGTCAGTGATCTTTTTCAATACACAGCAAAGTCTACATACATTTTTGGGTTTGCTTATCTTCATTGTAATGCTGTAGGCGTAGTAGTAGTTCAATTTTCTAAAAAAAAAAAGGAAAATAAGCAGCTACATATTCTGACATATGGGGGCATTGTAGCAGTTGAGGCACTTTTATTGCCTCTTAAGCTGAGTTTTTTTCCATCGTTTATTGCATTTGTAAATTCATTTAAGAAACAAATACTACATGCGATATAAGACAAATAAGATTAATATACATTGGCCAAATGAACGGAAGGTATATTGTAACGCTTATCTTATATGCTATTTATCAAATGACCAAAGATAGTTGGACTTAATTTACTTAATTTGTGCTCTTAAACATTGAATTTATGCTACAGTTGTCAGGGTTGTTAATGGTCTGATTGTTGTAGACACGAAAATTGACTAAGGAAAGTTACGGTAAGAATGTATATTTAGGGCACTTAAAGTTTCAGCTTGAATTTTTTATGCATCAATTGTCAGTGATAATTTGTCTGTCTCTTTAAATATTCTGATGTTGAGTTATTTACTAAGGACTAAATGAACTTAAAGAAATTTTGCGCGCAGACATAAAGAGAGTAAGAGCTTGTAGAGATTAGTGAAGTGCTAAAGGTAGTTTGTCAGTCATTTGTCAAGTCGTGTTGGGTTGTAATTTGCTGTTTTTAGCACACAGATTTCTTGCTTACAGTTTTTTTTTATAGCTGACTGCAATGTTTTTCAAAAATTTAATAAAAAGTAGTTTTAAATATGAAAAAATATAAATTCTATGCAATAAAAAATTTAATATCACTCATACGTCATGTTGTGTCATTGTAAGTTTTTGTTATTAAGACCCAGTAAAGCAGCGGCCTTCATTCAATTTTTGTATTTTGTTCGAGCACTTTAAAGGGAACTTAAGCAGCTTTTCCTTTTATATAGAAAATGTATCGATATGTACTTTGTAAACTTTCTACAGATAGTTTTTGCATAATTTTTGTTAAAGCCAAACGAGTTGATTTAGCCTCTGGTTGTTTTTTGCTACTTATGTATTGACTATGCTTAAATTATAGTTTATCCTTGTCAATAATGCTGTGGCAGAAAGGAAAAACTGCTTAAGTCGACTTAAGCTTGAGCTGAGTTTTCTAAAAGTTCTGGGTAAAATCACTCTTTCGTTTTTGAACATTATTAAGATCTAAATAAACACTAACAAAACGATCAAAAATTAAAGTACAATTGCATCCAGAACTAATGGAAAATGAAGCTGAAACGTACTTTACTGAAATCGATTTAAGCAGTTTTTCCTTCCTGCCACAGAATGTATTGTTTTTAACAGATTTTTGTCAAAATAATAAAAACTAGTAAGGGTGTAACCTTTGGCCTGATCAATCATTAAATACCCTACACTTCAGTATTTTGTCCGAATTCGCCCAGTTTTTGCTCAGAGCTTGCATTTATAGTCCTTAGTGTCTGAGTGAAATTTGGTTGGATTATCTCAGTATAGCGTTTTGAAGCTTTTTTCTCTAGTTTTTTCTCATTGCACTGCCGTGAAAAAAACTCCTAAAGCTGCATTTTGAATTTATTTTTTGTATGGGCGGTAGGTGTGTTCGTTGACCGATTTCGCTCAATTTCAATCCCACGAGCTAACTTTGACGACGGAGGCAGATTACCAAATTCCATTATTTCCACGCACAGACAGCCAGCCAGACAGACGGACATGGCTATATCGACTCAGGAGGTGACGCTGATCAAGAATATATATAATTTTCTATATCTGTCGCGCCTCCTTCTCTGCGTTACAAACGGAAAAAAAATTTAATATACCCTGGGTGTAGGGTATAAAAAGACCACAAATTCATCATGAAATAATTGAGCATTACTCATACGCCATGTTATGCGTCTGCAAGTTTTTATCATTAAAACCCAGCAAAGTAGCGGCCTTGATTTAACTTTTTAATTTTGTTCGAGCAGCTTAAAGAGAATGTAAATAGCTTGCCTTTTTATATATAAAATGTATCGCAATATATTAATAAGTCTACTTTTCAAACATTTGCCTCAGATCCTTTTGTATTGCTTCTAAGCAAACAAAAGATAACTGATGGCTTTTTCGAACCAAATCAAACAAACACATTATGAAATATTTAAACATTACTTATACGACATGTTGTGTATTTGTATATTTTTGTCATTAAGACCCAGCAAAGCCACGGCCTTCATTCAACTTTTTTATTTTGCTCGAGCAATTTTAAGAGAACTCAAACAGCTTGTTTCTTTATATTAATGATGTATCGCAACTAATGTGATGGCCATAATTTGTCGATAATAAGTATTAAGCTCAGTTCCTTTCAAAGAAGGGCGATGGTTTCCTACCAAAGTCAAAAAACAAATTTATATTAAACAAATTAAACGTCTCTCATACGACTTGTTGTGTGATTTTCAATTAATGTTCTTAAGACTCTGCAATGCAGCGGCCTTCATTCAACTTTTTAGTTTTGTTTGAGAAATATAGAGAGTATTGATAAAGTTTATCTTTATATATGAAGCAAAACACGCCAAGTGTACCAGCTAAACATTTTTTTGTCTCCGATTTCACTCAAATTTGGCAATATGGTAGATCTGGTGTGCAAGAACAATATTCCGGGAGAATTTGGTCCTAGAATCATTTTTTTATCAACATGTTTTAAATTTAAATTTATGTTTTTTTTTTAAATTTAACGAGTTTTTTTTTAAAAAAATTATTTTTAAGTTTAAGTTTGTTGATTGTAATTAGATAAGTCAAATTTTGGCATGTAATCTTTGGCTTTGTTGGGTCTATATGTTTCCAGCTTAATACTTTTAGTCTTGGATATGTTGAATTCTGAGACGATCTGTAACGATTCTTAGACAAGGTTCTTTAGTTTATTTTGCATGTCGGAACGATGCTAAACAAATGTTGTCTGCGTAGTCGAAATTCTCTCACTGTTTGTTGAAGTTTCTTGGTACTCCGCTTTCAATCTTATTAAGAGCTTTCCCCAAGATAGCATCAAAAACGCTAAAAAAGAGAATTATTGAAAAGAATCAACCTTGTCAGAACTTTGATGTAGAATCACAGCAATTCGTTAAAGAACACACTTCACTTAAAACCTCTCTCATTGTGCCAGTCTGACTAAATTGACTTGAATTTTTTCAGAATGACCTTGACAACAAAACGCATTCGTTTTTGTTACTAAGCAATGCTAAACCACGACTTCCTCTGCTTCATGCTATGACTTTGTGTGTGTGTGTGTGTGTGTAAATTTTCCGCTCACAGACATTGTTATATCACTGTCACACTTTGCTTCGTGATTTCCGTTTCCTGTTGCACTGTGAACACTATCTGTGCACACACACTCACCTGGAAATGCTCTTCCATATGGTTTTGCTACAACTCTCAAATACAAATGGAAATTAAATTATTTCAGCATCCGGTGACAGTGACCGGATTTAGCGCTCAATTTATCTTAGTTAGATAACGTAAGTACAGAAATGTCCTTGAAGGATGTCAGTGGGGTTTGTTGACTTTAAAGTGAAATTGAGCAGATAATTTCTTTGATGAGGAGTTTTTGAAGCAATATTTTGAAATAGGTGAAAATGTTTAGCATTTTTGAAAATTTGTTTTTATTTTAACTAAGATCTTATGATTTTTTCTAAGCTCTTGCCAACCAATCTGCTTAAAAAGCATAAAATCTTCAATTGGAAAAAAACACCTTGCTTTAACAATAAAAACAAGGAAACTATGTTAGCGAGTATGGAAGCAACAACAAAAAATGGCGTGGATGAAAAAGAAAAAAAACTATTTATTTTTAATACCCTCAACGTGTTAAATTTCGTAAAGCAACTTTATGTTGTTTGACGTTTACGTTGTTTCTCTCAGAAATATTCGCACGTAATGCACATCTACGACGTTGGCTGTTCTAATGAATGTGAAACGTACCAGCAACAGCATTATCTCGATTGTTAAGGCTGCAGCCAGAGTATTTACATTTGTATTATCTTGTAACGCCATGGGAGACACTATAGCCAAAACGAATATTCTCAATTTATTTCGATCAATCTATAATACTTAAATTTCTCTCTGGAAACGACCTTTTCCAGATAACTTTTGGCTTACTACGTTCTATACAGCCTTAAAAAATTTACGTGAAGGCTTGATGGCAAACTTTACTTCGGAAATTGATGGGTTCTCGATAATAAACACAATTCAAGCTCAAGTTTTCGTAATAATCGGGCTTCAAAAACATACCATCTTGATTTTTAATTCATATACTTAACAGGCAGTTTTTTGTTCTTTCACAGGAAAATATTTTAGAATGTCGAAAAAGTAGGTCCTGAATCATTTTTATTAATCTCAGCAAGAAACTTTCTTCACAAATATAGACTGGTTCATTATGTAGGGTACTATTTATATTTCAGGAACTGGCAACACTTATGTCAATAGCTAAAATCTGGCAACACCTTAATAAAGTTTGACATTTTTTTGCATAAACGTAGTCACAACGTTTTGATGTACAAGTGCTATTTGTTTTGTTAACAGTGAGTTAAGTAAATCAATTTGGCCAAAAAATGCAAATTTCAAGAGAAGGTTTTCGTTGGATTATTTTTTACAACTTTCGACGTGTATTATCTCATTAAGAATGTGTTGTTCTTTATATGGCGATAAAGCACCATCAAAAACCACGGTATATGGTTGGTATAGTGAATTCAATTGTGGTTGAAGTTCGGTCGCCGACGAATTCCGTGAAGGTCGTTCAAAATCGGTTGTTGTACCATAAAACATCGATGCAGTGCATAAACTGATAATGGAAGATTATCATGTGACATATTGTGAGATACAAGCATCCTTGCACATTAGTTCCACTTCAATAAATTTGATTTTGCATGAACACTTAGTTGTAAAAAAAAAAAATTTGTGCTCGTTGGATACTCCATAATTTATCAATCGCTCAAAAAAGGCTCGCCAAATCGATTTTCTTAACTCACTGTAAACAAAACAAATATCACTTGTACACCAAAACGTAGTGACTACGTTTATGCAAAAAAATGTCAGACTTTATTATGGTTTTGCAAGATTTTAGCTTTTGATATTAGTGTTGTCAGTTCCCGAAATATAAATAGTCAGGGTTTGATTTTGCTGAGCTATTTTTCAGCCTATTGATTTGCTATGCTGCGACTATAGAAAAAATACGCAGCACAGCACTATAGTCGAAGCGCAAATTTAAAATCGAACTGTCTGCTGTGCTGTGCTGTTTTTTCAATTCATAAGCAGTAGCATAGCCGAAGCTCTTTTACGAAATCCAATCGCTTGCTGCTACAGTTGTAGTCGATTATTTCAAAATGTTTGCTTCGCTCCCGCTATGCTTTTCGAAAGAGAACAATGCAATAGCAAAAGGAATTAAAATCATTCAGGTTGCCACCTGTTTTTTTTTTTTTTTTTTTTGTAAAATTTGCTTAAACCATATATTTATTTAAAAAAAAATAAGATTTAACTTTAGCCTTAAACCGCTTAGATAAACTTTTCATCATATATTTTTAGGGTTGCCACCTGGTTTTTTTAATAAAATCAAAATCTTTTTTCAATAAATTGCTAAAATCATCATTTTCTCTCTATAAATTGCCATCTTGGGTCCCAAAACGACGAAACAAAAGTTTAGGGTTGCCATATTAGGGTTGCCGGACGTTTTTCGCAAAATTGCATTTCTTAGTCAACTTTCATTATTGAAAAGTTATAGAATCGACCCAAAACACATATTGATTTTTTTGGGGTTGCCACCTGGTTTTTTAATAAAATCAAAATCTTTTTTGAATAAATTGCTAAAATCATCATTTTCTCTCTATAAATTGACATCTTGGGTCCAAAAACAACGAAACAAAAAATTAATGTTGCCAGACGTTTTTGCGCAAAATTGAATCGATCCAAAACCCATAGCAATTTTTTTGGGGTAGGCATCCCAAATTTTTTTAACTTTTTCGATATATATATTTGAAATCTTTCAGCATGCTTAAAATGCCAAAACATTTTATACATATATTGGCTCCCAAATTCGAACCATTTCTAGACAAAAATTCCAAATACTTTGTTCGATACTTAAAAAAAAGTGTGCACAGGAAACAAAGCACTGAATTTAAAAAAAAAAAAAAAACAACTTAACAACACTTTTAGCAAAACAAAAAAAAAGTAAATGTTGCTAAGCATTAAACGCTTAACAATAACTCCTTCCTCGCCGCATCCTGCGTGCTACAATCCATATTTCCCTACAATACACTCGCACCACCACCATCACCACGTACATGTCATCATGTGTTAAAAAATATAAAAAGTGACGAGTTGGTTGCGCTTTTCAGAAATAAAAACAAAAAATCAATGTTTTATACTTTTTGTACATTTTGTTGTTGCTTTTTAATATTTTAAATTTATTGTTGTTGTTATTGTTTGTTTTAGTCCTTTTTACTGACTGCTGCTGTTGGTTGGTTGCTTGGCATCATTCTCCACGTGTTTCTTTGGTTGATTTCATTCATTTTATAGGGGATTTTCTCACGTACAATTTGAAGTAAAGTACGTGCGAAAAATTTATAAATTCAAGGAAGATGTTTTTTATCCTTAAACATCATAACAATAAAAAAAAAATGCAAAAACAAAAAAGACGACAAGCAAAATTGTTTAGTGTGAAAATTAAAAGCGATACGTTGTATTAAGCAGGACAATTTAAAGCATTTTTAGTTAAAAGGAAATGTTTGGAATTAAGTTAAAGAGTTTAAGCGCAATGCTTTTAAAAAAAGTGGGCGTGTCTCTGAAGTAATTTTAACGATTGTATGTAAGCATAGTATTTTAAATTTGAGACATTCTTTTGTAAAAGAGCAAATAAATTGATACATTGATATATTGAGTTAGCTATATTTATTTGAAAAGAGGAAATTTTTCCAGTCTCCATGTAATTCTTCTGTTGTAAATTCTACGAAGATAATGGGCCTTATCATGAATAAGCATTCTTGAGATTTTTTTTTCTCAGATTGCCTTACAGTCTCCATTGCATTCTGCGAAAAAAAACTCTCGAGAATGTTTATTCATTATAAAGCCCTGTTTATGCGAACACGCATAATCCCCAAAAGTAGGGATGAATTCCCCGTAGTTGGCAACGCATTACTAAACTAAACAATACCCCACTGCTCATAGCTGTCAAATTCTTTTGTTCTTCTCTTTCATTTATTCATTCGTTCTTTGACTACCTTTGAAACAGCATTGGCAGCAGCATAAAAGTAAAAGTTTTAATTCTCATACTGAATAAAGATTAATTGTAAAATAAATAAATTAAAATTAAAGTCTAATACTCAATAAAGAGTTCATCATAAAACTTGTACACCAAAAACAGTATTTGTTTTTTTTCGTGTGGGCGCTAACCAGTGTGGTTTTATCCTATTTTACATCACGTGGCTAAGCAGTGCCGAAGTCTTCGGAACACCAACGATCCTCAGTGGAGGAATTAGTACGACGTGCAGCAAAGTACTGGCAAGGCGTTAATTTGGAGAGAGGCATACACAGCAACTCCCAATAAGTACATTTTTGGTCAAGGACATGTTTAGGGTAATCTTTGACATTTCTGCCACTCTTCCCTCATAAAAAAAGAATTCTTTGGCTCCGGGCTTATAACGCAAACCAGCGGCCAGAACAAGCCCTATGAGCTCTTTTTTTTTGGAAAAAATACCAAAAGAGTTTAAAATCAATACTAAAAAATCAAAATTTAGAAAAGTAAATACTAAATTAGAATTAGAAAAGTTTTTGAATCCAGTCGCCAAATATCACCGCGGTCTATAAGGACACTTGTGCTTATCCTAATAAGACTTTATTAGATGGCAGTCCAATGGCGCATGGCATTAATGAATTTATTTTGGGCATAAGGCGCCCACCGCAGAAGTAGAGGGGTACGCGATAGAAAAGTTTCGGAGTCTGTGTCTTGCCAGAATGTGACAGTTTCATAGAATATGTTCTGCGGTTTCCTCTACTTCATCACATAATCTACAGAATTTATCCTAAACTAATCCCATGTTGGAGAGATGTTTCCCAATTGGACATTGTCTTGTAAAAAATCCTGTAACAGTTCGTATACGTTTCCTGTTTGGCATAAGTAACTGTTTTGATCTGTTTTGTTTGGAAACAGCCTTTTTGATCTTTTCTATTCAATCAACTGTTTCCGTTATATTTTATGGAGTAGGTTCAATAAGCTGTGCTGATAATTCCTTCCTACCGAGCTCATCTATAGTTTTATTGCCTTCATTTCGACTATGTCTAGGTATCCAAATAAGGTGAGCCATATTTTGAGAGGCGAGTTTGTTTAGTAGTTGAAGTCACCTTCTAGACGTAATTTTGAAAGAGCGCCGCTTTGCTATCTGGTAGAATATATTCCACTGGAAAGCTTTCTTTCAATTTCTCTCAAGCAAAGCTCGATTGCCTCTAACATTGAGTTTTCTTGGCTCATGCATGCACATATATTTTTATGCGGCCTGACCCCGTGTACATCAGCGCAAACTCCTTCATTCGTTTTAGAGCCGTCTGTATCTGGGTAATTCCCTTTTTCCAGACATTTCTGCAGGGAACGTACGTACAACTAAATGTTGCTTTGAAGTTGTACAGAAGGTTGTATTTGGGTGTACAGTAATCACGCATAGTGATGGTTAGGTTCGTGTGGGTGTTCAGCTCCTTCCATAAAGCGGAATGTTTGATAGTTCCAGCTCTACCTTTGTCCAGTAACATAAAATTCGCTACGAACCTCAGCGCATCCTTCCTAATCACCAGACGTGAAGATGCTCATATATTAAGCGCTATTTCTAAGACAGCAGTTGATGCGGCTTGCATAGCATTTACTTGGAAAAACAAAAAAAAAAAAAAAAAAAAAAAACATTTTTTTTAATTTTTGGCTTCCACATTCAAGGGGGGACCCTTGAGTAAAAAAAATGTTTTCCACTAAAATATCGTAAAGTCTTGAAACATGTAGAAAACGCGAAAAAAAAAAGAAAAAAATGTTGGTTCCGACATCCGAGGGGAGGCGCTTAGGTGAAAAAAACCGAAAAAAAATAATGACGCAGAAACATACGCCTTACCCGAAAACCTATATACATATATAAATTTTCACGATGAACTGCTCCGCCGTTCGGGTGCCAATAAGGAACATGCAGATATAGAGATATACAAACATTCGCTTTCATATACAGGGTGTGTCGCATAAGGCAACAAAGCTCCTGGGAGGTGATAAAGTAGGCCTAGACTAACAAAAAATTGCACTTGGTCTTAGATGTACCACTGAGGAGATTTAGGGTTAAAACCGGTCTTCTGACTTGTTTTTAAAAAAAAAATGTTCTAACGTTTAGAGAATTATTTATAGAATTAGTTATAAAAAACTTTTAGTTAACTTTATAAGCTTTCTAATAATGCATTTGGCTTATAGGGCTTAAAAGAATTTACCAAAGTTCTGGACGTTTAAATTTGGTATATAAAATTTTGTTCTTTTTTTTCACTTTGGCGGCCATTTTAGTACATGACCAATTCGGCCGAAGAAACAGGCGACTATTTGCTTCGCTGTGATTCTTCCTCGAACAACTTTTGTTGGATTTAGCTCGTCTTGGAATACCCACACGGTCGATTGCTGTTTTGTTTCTGGCTCATACGCATAAGTATATCCATGATTCGTCATCTGTCACGATCTTATACACGTCTACGGTCGAATTTTTTAATCATTTCCTTACACCAAACGATGCGAGCCTTTTTTTGAGCGATTGATAAATTATGGGGTTCCAATGAGAACAAACGTTTTTTACAACAAAGTGTTCATGCAAAATCGAATGTATTGAAATGGAACTAATGTGCAAGAATGCTTCTATCTCACAATAAGTCACATGACGATCTTCCATTATCAGTTCATGCACTGCATCGATGTTTTGTGGCACAACAACCGATTTTGAACGACCTTCACGAAATTCGTCGGCGACCGAACTATGACCACGATTGAATTCACTATACCAGCGATATACTGCGGTTTTTGATTGTGCTTTATTGCCATACAAAGAACTGAGTTCATCGAGACAGTCTTGTTGACATAATCCACGTCGAAAGTTGTGAAAAATAATCCAACGAAAACCTTCTCTTGAAATTACCATTTTTTGGCCGAATTGGTTTACTTAACTCACTGTAAACAAAACAAATAGCATTTGTACATCAAAACGTTGTGAGTACGTTTATGCTAAAAAATGTCAAACTTTATTATGGTGCTGCCAGATTTTAGCTATTGACATAAGTGTTGACATTCCTGAAATATAAGTAGAAAATCTTTCTAGTTGTTACAAAAAAAAAATTTGTTTTTCAAGCTTTTTTAACGTTAAAATTCTTATGTGACTTATGAGAACTTTTTGGAATATAGTTATTTACAGTGCATAGATTTAAGGTTTTGTAAAAATTAGGCGTTCCCCTGAATCGATTTTGCTTAGATTTCATAACTAATTGCATAATCATCAGTAGCAACAATTTATCGAATTTGAAATATAGCCAACGTCTGATTTTTGCAAAAACAAACAACCCAATGTGCACAAAAACGGATGAGGATCCGTTTCGAATCCATTACGAGTTCAAAAAGGTATTAAAAACGTAATCCGCGGTAACGGATCCATTTCGAACCCGTAACGTACATCAAAAACGAATTCAAAACGCTTTGTTTGGATAAAAAAAAAACATTTTGAAGCGCTTATTAGCGAATAAAAAAAATTAAATTCCGCAGTGCGGGCCCGTTTCGAATCCGAAACTTATGTTAAAACGAATTCAAAACGGATTTAAATATGTTAATGCTGTATATTTACAGAAAAAAACCGTTTTGATGCGCCTATTAGCAATTAAAAAATAATAAAAAGAAAAAAAAGGAAGAAAAATAAAGGGTAAAAATCCACCTCTGGTAGGATTCGAACCTGGGCAAATCCGTTTCGATTCCGTAAATAAAAAAAATATTTTTGATTTGTTTTTTTTTTTTTCTTTTTATTTTATTGCGTATGATTTTTTGTAAACTTTTCAAACTCTGTTTGAAAAAATGTTTTTGATTCCAAATTTGAGTATATAACATTTTTTATCAAAAAAAGGGAAGAAAAAGAACACAGAATACTTATAAAAAAACAACAGAAATTTGTTTAATATACAAACTTTAAATCTCAACATCAAATAAGTCTACATCAGTTAAGTAAACGTCATATCGGTCAGTAGCCTAGTCGTCTAACGTCTCGTGTATGAAAGAGTAATACCCCGGGAGCCAGAGTTCGACTCCCGGCCGGGCTAGTAATTTTTTTTTTTTTTTTGTTATTTTGTTTTTTTTAATTAAAAATAAGCGCTTCACCCTGTTCTCTTCTTTTTTTTTTTATAAGCAGCATTAACATTATTAAAATCGAATCCGTTTTGAATTCGTTTTTGATGTACGTTACAGGTTCGAAACGGATCCATAAAAGAAGAAAAAACGATTCGTTTTTTTTTTAGGAATCCTTCCCGCAAACGGATCAGTAACGGATACGTAACGGATTCCGTAACGGATAAAAAGAACGAAAATATGAACCCGTTACGGATCCGAAACGAGTCCGTTTGGCACACTGGGAAAGGTCAAAAGGTCAAAAAAAAAAACTGTCATACATGTTATGAAGAAAGTATACGCAATGCATAAATGCATTGGTACAGCAAACTAAATAGAGAGTTACAGCAGTTACTAATATCACACTTAAACCCCCCACAAATTATTACCCAAGTTCACATTGTACTGTCCCCAGTGTAGGGTATAAATAATCACACTCGAAAGAAAATGTCGGGAATATTTTTGCAAGTACATGCAATTTTAAGAAAATTGCAGGTGCGTTTTACTAGTGATGTTGCTGCCTTTATATCCGGCAACTGTGTTAGTACGCTATCTCACAATAACAACACTTAAATGTGCAGTAAATTCATTGCACAATGGGGATTTTACTTAAAGTTATGACATAAAGCTTTTGCCCCACCATGGGTTTACAAACTTTTTTAACATTTTACAATTTAAAAAATTGTAATAAATACTCCAGTGTGCACCATGGTTGCAGGTGAACGTCGTTATTAAAGTAAAATATCGTGTTGTTTTTAAAAGAAAATCACTAAAGTTGAGAAATAAAAGCAAATGGTAGCGGCTTTGCTGCTATTAAACGGTATTAAAGGGTGTGCCATAATCCACGCAAGTTTTGAATTAAATAAAACACAATTTTGTTCATAGAATAGAATAGAGATAAATATAAAAAAGCTCGTGGGGTATATGACTTCCATTGCTTAGCTGGCACATACGGACTTTTTTGTGGAAATTTTTCATGACCATTTTGCATAAAAGTACCTGAATTTCATTGATACAGTAATTTATTTTTACTTAACCTAAACTGTTTTCAAGTTTCACCGCACAAATCTTGCGTGAATTGTGGGACACCCTTTAAAAATGTTGGCTATGTTAAGGATTTAAGAAAAAACGAGGCGCATCCTTAGATTACTAAAGGCACACGATAAAATGTAGAAAAATATAAAGGATATACATGTTGCGCAAAATTTCAAAGGATATGCAGAGAGAAAGAGAGAATAAACAAAAATCCTTAAAACAACTTTCTGTAATGGATGCACATTTTGCAATACCCAGCATTTTATGTTGATTGCAGCGTTGAGTGCAGAAGGATCTCAATGTATTTTTTTTATTATTATTATGATTTTCATGTTGTTTTTTTGCAAAATAAACATTATTTTTATGTTTTTTGTCCCAATGTTGTATATCTTACATTCGCATTTTACTGCTTAATGTTGAAAAGCGCAATTTCATATATTAAAATTGCTGTTGCATTATAAATTTTATGCTGTGTCGTATTGCGTGTAACGCATGCAAAACAGGCTGTCTGTCAGTCTGAAAGCTCATGTCACTTTTCACATTGAAATGGTGTTGGTGCAAGTGGTGGGCTTAAGAGATTATGTCAGCATTTTAAGCAGGCAGGCGTTAGTGATTTTGAAGCCGGCTTTAATTTCATAATTTAAGCTGTTCTGCCGGCGTATTGTGCTTGCAGAACATGACGTATGAGTAACATTGGTTTTATGGTAATTAGTTCAGTAGCCCTATTGCATATTAGTCCTTGGATTAATCGTTGCATTAAAGCCTTGAATTAGGTATTCAGTAGCCTACCTAAGTACAATAGTGTTACAATAGTGCATTTGTCTGGTGTCAAATCGTACCATTCAAACAGTTTGTGCAAAAATCATGTACTTAGTAAATTTGTTTATTACATAAGCTTGTTGTAAAATAACTCATTGGTTTCCCATCAATTATATCATAGCGAAAGAGATTTAGCTACGCAAATACAATATAAGTGAAGAGCACCAGGGTTCCCACACAAAAGCTTCGAACCTCGCCCAGAAAAAATAAAATTTTTCCCCAAAATGTATGAAATCTTAAGTATTCCCTAAAAAGTTGTTTATAAAATTAATATTTCTTTTGTATATCACATTTTTTCCCCAAAAGTATTAAGTTTTCAATTATTTTTCTCAAAACCAAAAGTTTGAATGGCTTCATATTTTAAGTAGTGTAAACAGATCTTATCCTTACATTTCGTCATTGCTTGGAAAAATGGGGTAGTTAAGCCAAGAATTCTTCATTGATTCAAAACAACGTGGACTTTTTCAGCTCTTATATATACAAAAATTCCTCAAGTTAGCCACCAAAAAACTGTAGTCAAGATTTTCGAAAAGTTTCTGTTTTTTAAATATTTAGCAAATCATAAAACCAGGAAAAAAAGTATTTTTTAAAACAAATAATCAAATAAATTGAAATTCAAGCAAGTAAGTCAAGTCTAAGTCCAGTCTAAGTCAAGTCTAAGTCAAGTCTAAGCCAAGTCTAAATCAAGTCTAAGTCAAGTCTAAGTCAAGCCTAAGTCAAGTCTAAGTCAAGTCTAAGTCAAGACTAAGTCAAGTCTAAGTCAAGTCTAAGTCAAGACTAAGTCAAGTCTAAGTCAAGTAGTTCAAGTCAAGTCTAAGCCAAGTCTTAGTCTGAGTCAAGTCCATGCATAGTCTAGTTCAAGTCAAATTCAAGCCATAGTTAAGTCTAAATCAAGTTTAAGAAGTCTAATGTAAGTCCCATAATTCGCGCAAGATTTTAATTTACCGCCATTTATGCATTAAAATGTTTTTTGCCAAAAATAGAAAGCAGTTTGGCAGCTGATAACTTAAAGTTATGTATATAGAGTAGAGATTCAGCTATAGTTTTGTAAATTATCATTTAAAATTTCGACAAAAGAGTGTGTGTGTATGTGCCAGCTTACCCGCGGAAGTTTTCTGCCCGATGACTTATTACATGCATAACCTTGATCTTATGTATTCTCTACTTTATTTAAATCTTGCGTGAATTATGGGACACCGTTTAAATTTTAACACAGAACTGAAATTCAAAAATCAAAAACAAACCTTCGAACAGATTACCCTAATCTTTGCTGAGTACAATCCATTTCAACAGCATTATTATTCTGAAATTACCCATTTATTAATCTCATGTTAGTTGTTTGGTTGCCTTATTTCATGTTACCTTTACCCGTCCAGCCCCATTTCACCAATCCATTGTCACTTGGCCGCATTTCTAACAACTCATCGTATGTGCTTTTCACTTAAATCATCAAGGTTCATTGCATTGTCACTGAAATTATTTCTAAAGCATTAATAGTACGATTTGACATAAAATGCACACACACACTGGCACTCACGTACACACACCAACTAGCCGCAACACATACACTTACTACATACAATGTGCACGCATTTGTTCACATTCGGAATAAAGCGAAAAATATTTTTGCAACAACAAAATGCCTTAAGCTCAATTAAGAAGAGTACAATGAATAAATGAGTGGATGGGTGGGGAGCAGGGGGCGGAGGATGCATGAAACTGACAGCAACAGCAATGTCATTCGACAATGTTTTCTGTGTGTTCATTGTCATTGTCATTTCTATCATTTATACTAAATTTGTTTGAATCTATAGGTAATGTGGACATGACTGATATATTCTTTGCATTAAATATTAAAGTTAGGAAAGTACAATGACTAAAAAATTAGCAAAATAGATGATTAACTGCTTATATTGGATTTGAATAAAAGTCTTTCAAAAAAATAGTCAGCTGTGTCGAAAATCACAGTTATTTAAACGATTCAACCTCTGAACTTTAGAAAAAAATATTTTCTCTTTTGTCTTGATCTACTCAAATTTGTGGATATCGAAGTTCAAAGATTGGCAATTGTATGGATCTTTTCCTGGGTTATGAAAAACGAGCTTGGTTAAGTGAATTTAGTTAAGTTATACTTACTAAGGCACATTAGTTTGGAATATTTTGGTCCATTTTCACCATTTTGGTTAAAGCGATATAGCTAGTTTATACTTAGTTATGGACACACCTACTTAGTTTGCTTTGTTATAGTGATTTTTCGCTTGCTTGGTTAAGTTAATTTAGTTAGTTTATTCTTAGTTTTCCACAAACTGAATTTGTTTGCCATATTATAAACTGCTCTCATTTGCTTAGTAAAGTCGATTTAGTTGGTTTATGCTTATTTATGCACAAACTGAATAAGTTAGCCATATTATAGTTCATTTTCACTAGCTTGGTTAAAGAAATTAAATTAAATAGTTTATGCTTAGTTTTGCACAATTCATAGCTTGGTATGCCATATTATTGATCATTTTCAATTGCTTGGTTAAGTCGATTTAATTGGCTTATGCTTTGGTATGCAAAAACCGTTTTATTTAGACATATTAACGTTCATTTTCACTAGCTTGGTTAAGACTACATAGTTTAAGCCCATTCAAATTGCATGGATAAGCGTATAAATTTAGTTTATGCATAATTTTGCCTAAACCGAGTTAGTTTGCTATATTTAAGCCCTTATTTAATGGCTTGATTAAAGCGATTCAAGTAGCTTATGCCTAGTTTTTCCGAAATTGCGTTAGTTTGCCAGTTTTAGCCTGTTCTTACTTGCTGGTTTAAGTAAATTTAGTTAGTTTAAGCCCATTCTCACTTACTTGCTTAAAGTTATTTACTTAGTTTATGCTTAGTTATGCACAAAACGAGTTAGTTTTCAATTTTACAGCCCATTCTCACTTGCTTGGTTAATTAAACTTATTTATTTTCTGCCTAGTTTTGCATAAACAAAGTTTATGCTTAGTTTTTCATCAACAGAGCAAGTTTGCGATAATATAGCTCTTTCTTACTTGCTTGGTTAGGGCGATTCAAAAAGTTTATGCAAAGTTTTGCACAAACCGAGTTAGTTTGCCATATTCGCTATTCGATTTGTTAGTCAGTAATAATAATTGCAGAACTGGTCGATGAATGCAGAATACAATTAAATCGAACTGAGACGTCAATTCGTCATTGTTTTTGTTGGGCTTCCAGGTCACAAGAATATTGAGAGTAATACCACTTTTATACGAAAGATTAAGCTGTGAAGAGATTTATAAAACTCGTTGTTAAATCCCACGCGTTTCCACCGGCCGAAAAAGATTTATTTTTGACAGCACATGTCATAAGCGGGAAAATTAAAGTTGTTATTTGTGGCAAAATGGATATTTTTAATTTTATATTTTTTATCTTTTCTTTTCCAAATTCTTCCTTTTCCATCTAATATTTCTTCTATTTGCTTGTTATTGCAATATTTCTGAGCAAAGATGGCAAAACTAGATAATGCATATTTTCATAATTTTTCAGGAGAGCAAATGGGGTGCCACTTGGTCGAAGATAGCCAAAATCAAAAGCCCTGTTGAGATTTATACGAAGACTTAAAATAAATCTAGTCAGAATTAGATTTAATTTCTATGACGAATCTCGCGATTTACAACGAGATTTAGAGCAAAATCTCGAAACAGCCGTTAATCAACTCATAAATCTTCCGTGATAACGTAGCAGAACGTATAAGCATATTAGGATCGCTTATACACCTCGATTTATCTAGTCAAGAACGCATTTTCGGGTATTTTTTCACTGAAGCAAATTCCAGCTGGAAATTCTTAAAAACTTGCAGGTAATTTCAAGAATAATCAGGCTTTCGATTCATAGCTCTAAAACCTCAGACGTGCCATCCAAAAACCGCATTGACATTGAAGTTAAGTCACAATTGCTCAAGATATGGTGAACTACATTGTGTTGCTTTCTATTCCTCCGTAAAAATCATAACATACCACACCATTTATTCGAACTTCCACATGAGCTGCTCACGACCATCTGTGCATGTGTCTATGCCGATAGCTATATTAATTTACAATCATAAGAGCATCGTACACCGACCGCCAATTTAAAATGGAAGTGTTCAGTTGTCTATAACTCAACATGATATTAAATGAGAGCTTTCATTCTAATATTTATACGTAGTCGTGTTTAAGAATTGGTTGTGTGCAGTGGCGATTATTTTGAAGTGCACAGATGTTCCCCACACCCCTTACCAAAATACCATAGTTTTTATTATACCCTACACCCAGGGTATATTCACTTTGTCCTTCCGTTTGTAACGCAGAGAAGGAGGCGTGACAGATATAGAAAAGTATATATATTCTTGATCAGCATCACCTCCTGAGTCGATATAGCCATGTCCGTCTGTCTGGCTGGCTGGCTGTGTGTTGAAATACACTTTTTGGGAAAACTAAGCAAGATAATTCAATGAAATTTAGTACAGTGCCTCCGTCGTCAAAGATATCTCGAAGGATTGAAAATGAGCGAAATCGGTCAACGGACACGCCTACCGCCCATACAAAAAATATATTCAAAATGCAATTTTAGGAGTATTTTTCACGACAATGCAACCAAAATACGCATAAATACTAAAAATTGTAAGCGCAAGCTCTGAGAAAAAACTAAACGAATTCGAACAAGAGGGCGTGGCACCTCCCATATTCGAACCAAATTCGACTCAGACACTAAAAATCATGAATGAAAGCTCTCAACGAAAATTGGGTGAAATCGGACAAGGGGGCGTGGCACCTCCCATATAAGCGAAAGTTTCAAAATGCTATACTGGAAGAGTTTTTTGAGATAATCCAACCAAACTTCACTCAAATACTAAAGACTATATATGCACGCTTTAAGTTAAAACTAGACGAACTCGGACAAGAGGGCGTGGCATTTCCCATACAAGCAAAAGCTTCAAAACGCTATACTGAAAACGTTTTTTACTCAGACACTAAAAACTATAAATCCAAACTCTGGACAAAAACTGGTTGAACTCGGACAAGAGAGTGGAGCACCTCCCATATGAGCAAAATTTTAAAAATACTGCAGTGTAGGGTATTTAATGTTTGGCCAGGTCAATTTTTACACCCTTACTAGTTTTTATTAAGTAAGTAATTTCTCGAATAAATTTCTTAAAACATTTGCAGCTCATTTACCTTTAGCAACCGCACCATCATTTGCTGACGTTGAATTCTGTTTGATCGTGTTCGAATATTCTCTTTTTTTGAGAGAACCATAGCAAAACTATGGAGCATAATGAACGAAATTTAACAAGAATCCTATAAAAAACAATGCAACTGTGCTCTCCGGAAAAATTCGCACTCTCTGTTGATACAGTGACGCAGAGAAGAGAGTAGGGGAGATGTGTGTACCTTGGTCCGCTTTTCAGTTTTTTCAATGTGCCTGATTTTCCAAAAAAGTTTCTTTAGTTTTTTAATTAATTTATATTTCTACAATGCTTGCAGCATCAAACGACGTGAAAATTATATTTCTATGTCTTACCATTGAATAGAAATATTACTTTTTCCGTTGCAATCTCAAACGGTCCAAGGTACACCATGCAAGTGTACCTTGGACTATTAAAAATAAAAGAGAATACATTGCATTTAGGTAATAAATTATAATAGAACCATTTATTATGTAATCAAAAGTAAAATTTTGTTTCGATAAAAAAAAAAATTTTCAAAAACAAAAATTATAACACAAAAAAGTGCATTTAGTTAAAAACAATTAATTAAACAAAAATGATTGCAGATAAATACATTAATCCCGTAAATAATAATAATACTATTATATTGAGAGGCGATTATGGCTTAATGGTTGCCCGTCGAAAAAGGCCTCCTGGTCAATAAGCATAGGTCCAAGGTACACACAGACAGCATGTTTTAAAAACTGTCAACACCCATAACATTTAATAATGAAAATACATCTAAAACACACTAAAAGCTTAAAACAATAACAAAACTTCCTTCCTGATGTTGTAAAACTGAAATATTTCAAGTAAGTTTCTCAAAAAACGTTTCGTAGTTTACTCCAAAAACAAATTTTTACACTCAAAAACACTTTTTCCGTCGCTTTTTATACACGCATACAGCTTGACTGTCTGAAGTCAACTAATATGAGTCACCGGTATGAGTGGAAAATTCCATAGAAGAACATTATCGTACACGTGCAGCTGTTGAGTGGCAAACGGCACTCGGACCGAGGTACACTTGGACCAAGGTACACACATCTCCCCTACTGTGTTGATGTGCTCTGTGTTTTGTTGAGCACAAGCAGGATAATATAAATAACAATTAGACTACGTTGTTCTGTGTTGCGCTTTATCTTAGTGATATGGCAATTTCCTTAGGCTCGGTTAAGTCGTGGGTTCAATTCTCATGCGATGAAGAATAATAGAATTTTTTTATAAATATTTTGAATTAAATATCAGTTTCAAATTTAATCCATATTGGCCCAGAGGGGTAGTTTTCTACCCCTACACTAAAAAAGGGATTTCTATGAAACTAAGGACTGCGTTCGATAAAATTTTCCCATACAAAATTCAAAAAATCTCTGGAACTAGTTGTCCGATTTTAAAAGTTAGATCCATTCTTGAACCACCATTTTATTACAATTTTTAAAACGTATCTAGAATTTTAATAATATTTTTTTTTACAATTTTCTTGTAACTTTTCTGACACTCCTTCCATTAAGGATTTTATGGTATTATTTGATAACTTTCTAGCTGCTGAACACAACTTTTCTCGAAAATTTTTAGCATCCCTGGTAACTTTTTTTATTGCCTTTATCTCCTTTTTAACCAAAGCCCAGTATCTTTCAATTGGCCAGAGTTCTGGACAGTTTTGAGGATTTGCTTCACGAGGCACCAAAATCACATTATTTCTTGAGTACCCCTCTAAGGCCAATTTACTATAATGACAAGATGCTAGGTCTGGCCAAAAGAAAGTGGAAACTTCATGCTTTCGTAGGAAAGGCTAAAACTTTTTTTCCAAGCATTCCTTAATATAGAATTCGGAGTTTACTGTTCCAGTGGTTACAAAAGAATTGCTCCTTTTGCCACAACTGCAGTGTGCTTGCCAAACCAAGAACTAACGAGGAAATTTTGACTGCTTTTTTGACTTAAACTTTTCGTCCGCAGTCCCCCGCGAGTTTACAGTGTAAAATTTTTGGCCTGGAAGCAGCGTAAAATCGGCAAAGACATACGTTCTGTCGTCCATGATACAGCATTTGATTTTATGGAAAAAAAAAATTAATTTTTAATTTTATGGCGTGGTGTTTTGCTTTCGTGTTCTTCATAGCATTTCTGTCAGAAACTTTTTGTACCTTAAATGTCTTCAAACTAACCTCTTTTTTGGCCTTGCGAACTAAAAACTCGGAACACTTTACCTTCTGTGCCAGTTTTCTGCATGAAATGTTTGGGTTCTCTTCAAAATTGTGACGAAGTTCTTCTTTTTGTTTTGGTCACGAATGCCTTTTTCTCTCGCGGAACCTGGCTTTCGAAACACATCCAAGTCTTCCTTAAATTTTTTCAGAACTCTTGATACCAATTTCACATTAACTTAGCTTTTCCGAGCAATTCTATTGGTAGTCTACCCCGGGTGGTCTTCAAAAATTTTTATTATAGGCTTTGAACTTGTAGCTCGTTTGCCATTTTTAAGTAAATATGACTGACTGGGGACAAAATTTGAAAACCATAGTTTTGGTACATTCAATTCAAAGCCTACTGCGAAAAAAAATTTTGAATTGAGTAATTTGAAAACAAGTTATTGGCTAAAATGTGTGGGACAATTTTATCGAACGCAGTCCTTATGTACACACAACCGTACTTGCATAGAGCAAAATAATTATGTACAGGAGTGGGCATCATGCGAGATGTTTCAAGGCGCGCATAAAACATAGAATTTGTATACCAGTTTGTATAATTCACGTTTTGCGTATCTCTATGTTATGATTTGATTGCCTATTATAAAACTCTAAAAACTATTTGTTGATACATATCTGATCTATGGAATATTGGCTATTTATGGTATGTATCACGATAACCTTTCGTTTACCACGCCCACACCACCCCCTCACATTAACCGAAAGTCTCCAAGAAGACCATTTTTGAAAAAAAAAAAATACTTTAATATTAAAAATTATAACATCAGCACTTGTTTCATGTTGCCAAAAGATGGTAGTCTCAGCATGTGAAAAAATAATTCAAATCGGGATTGCTATGTCTGAGATGTCCGATGTTGAAATTGCTGGGGTAGTTTTCTACCCCTTGGGCCAATGTGTATGCATATACTTTTCGGGCAATTTTGACGTTTTTTTGAAGGCGAAGCCATATACGTACGAGTATTTTGTGAGAAAATTATGTTCTGATTCTGAATTCTGAAGGTTTTTGACATGCTTAAAGCGTTGCCGTTACCTGTTTCGTTATATCACGTCAGAATTTTGAGATATTCTTGTTGTAAAGTGAAAAGTAGCTGTGTTTTCAGCATTTAGCTTTGAAGTGCGCAATATGGAAATTTGGTCATCTGGTGACTGATTACAGGAACATGCATGGGTTTCGATGAAACTACATGAGATACGTAGAACATAAAACAGTTTTTGAAACAATGCATAAGTTCAATGTAATTTCTTTTTGCTAATGCCAGAATTTTATCCTTAAAAATAAGGACTTTCCTTACTAATAACCCATTAAGGTCACTTGGTCACCTGGCTATGGACCACTGAACCATGAGTGGATTCCAATGAAACCAAATGGGATCCAGAGAATATGCCTGAAAACAATGTTTGAAACATTGTATCAGTTTAGTTCAGTTTCTTTTTCCAAATGACGGAATTTTGTCCTTAAAAAAAGAGGTTTTCATACCAAGAACCCAATATGGACACGTGGTCATGGACTACTGAAAGAAAAAGGGATTCCGATGAAACCAAATAGGATTCTAAGAACAATGTTTGAAACAATATATTTAAATAACTAATGCCAAGGTTTGATCCTTGAAAATAATGAGTTTTCATACCAAGAACCTAATTTGGAGACTTGGTGACCTGGCCATAGACCACCGGAACGTAAATTGATCCCGATGAAACCAAATAGGATCTATAGAAAAACAGTGTTTGAAAGAATATATCAGTTTGGTGTAGTTTCTTTCTATCCCGAAACTTTGTACTTGAAAATAAGGACTTTTCATACCAAAAACCCAATATGGCCACTTGGTCACCTGGTAATGGACCACTGTAACATGAATCAAGCCAAATGGGATACACAGAACATAAAAAAGTATTTGAAACAATATTTCGGTTTAGTCCAGTTTCTACTTCCTTAAACCATAACTTTATCCTTGAAAATAAGGGCTTTTATACTAATGACCCAATGTGGTCACTTGGTCGCGTGGTCACTGGACAATGAAATATAAATGTGCGCTGATTGAACTGAGTGGTTATCAATTGAGTGGGTTTTATTGATCATAGAACAACATTAAAAATGAGATATCAGATACAAAAACCAGTTTTGTTCCGAATTGTGTATATGTATTGGTCCAAGGGGTTGAAATTTACCAAATTCCAACGGATTTTTCTTGATTAGGCCCAAAGTAGCCTATGATCTAAAATTCACAAAAAAATTTCAACGGAATCGTGTACCGGGCCGATATGAGTTAAGAAAAAAATTGATTAATTAATGATGTTGAGCTGTAACACCCTCCTAAAAACGTTACGGCACGTCACTGTGTACATGTGCCATAGAACTACGTGTGGTTCGAGTATAACTCTATCAGCGCAGCGCCTGTGTGTATGTGTGAGTGTATTCCCAAGGGGAAGAGAAGTGCTTCAAAAACCCTTCTGAAGTGCATCCTTTTCACCAATAAGCGCTTCCGCTCCGTAAGAACAATACTTTCTTTTTAACATTGCATGTCATAGGATGTAAGTGAGCAAAAGCTTACCGCAGCCTTACCAAAAAAGAGTTTTTAAAGCGCTTATTTGTAATGCTGCGGTAAGCGTTTTTTCAATAAAATAAAAAAAAAGAAAAAAAGAAAAAAAAAAAAAAAACTGGCTTCGCCAGGATTTGAATCCACGACCCTCCGAGTGCTAGATATTTTTTTCTTACATTTACCAACCCTTTACACGGCGTGCTTGAACCAAGTTTAAATAAAAGTTTCTTGCATATGAGTTCTTTGACTGAATTATGTTACGTAATAACTTCACGAATCAAATGATCCCAAAATTAAAAAAATCGAATGGGCCCTTTTTGAAATAAGGAGCCTTAAACACAAAATTAAAAATATTTGTAACATTTTGCAAACTATTTTTTCTAAACTAATTTGAGGTCGCTGAACACGAAAAACGCATTTATTTTTTTTTCCTTGGGGTCGTTCCCAAGATATTCGATAATTTATAATTTCGAGGTTATAGCTTCATATGTATGTATTCTCATACATATACATCAATATATTTCTATGACGCCAAGTCCGATCAATTTTATTTGTCCACGCTTACAAAGAGTGATTAACGGCGCTTCTAACAAGTATACCAATTATAATGCTCCAAACAAAATTGACCGAGTTAAAGCAGGAAAAGGCTTGATATTTCAAAATTTTTTTAAATTTTTCACATCAACTTCAAATGAAACACTTTGTTTTTGGCATATATTTTTTTTTAAATAATTATTTTTAGAAATGTTATTTAATGGCGCATATAATTGCAAACATTTTAAGCCTATGTTGAGCAAAATCGAATGAAATTTCCAAAATATATTAAGGTTTTAGTGCAATAGAGAAATTTCGATTTCTTTTGAAAATTAATAGAGGTATTCACGATCTAGAGTAACGTCCTGAGTAACAGAGTAACAGGGTAATAGTGCACAACCACAACAACAAAATATACGTAAGTTACTCTGTTACTCTTTTACCCTTTTAGTCAAGGTATTTTCTAGTGTAAAATAATCTTACACTTTTGCCTTTTTTTTACTATATCTATTTCTATAGAAACGTTTGAACTTGTTTATGATTGAGAGGCAATTTTCGTTCATCAAAAATAAAAATTTGAATGAGAGCAAAATATTCAATTAAAAAATTTTTTTTTTTGTTGGCAGCTAAAATTATTTTGAGAAACAAAAAGCAAATATAAGTGCAAAGTATTGTGTATGCTCACTATTCAGAGTAACTGAGTTCACTTTTACCCTGTTACTCAGCTTGTTACTCCAGATCGTGAATAACTCTAATATTTTTGATACAATCCGCAATGTTCTTCTACAGAGAATGATTAGAAGTTACTTAAAACATCTTTAAATGTTCAATAAGTGTAGGGTGTCCTATTTGGAGGCTGAAAAATTGGATCTGTTGACATTTCGAAAATTCTCACATCTTCCTTATTGCACTAAAGCCTTTATATCTCTTGGAAATTTCATTCGATTTTGCTCAACATAGGCTTAAAATGTTTGCAATTATATGCGCCATTAAATAACATTTCTAAAAATAATTATTTAAAAAAAAATATGTGCCAAAAACAAAGTGTTTCATTTGAAGTTATGTGAAAAATTTAAAAAATTTTTGAAATATCAAGCTTTTTCCTGCTTTAACTCCGTCAATTTTGTTTGGAGCATAATTATTGGTATACTTGTTAGAAGCGCCGTTAATCACTCTTTGTAAGCGTGGAAAAATAAAATTGATCGGACTTGGCGTCATAGAAATATATTGATGTATATGAAGCTATAACCTCGAAATTATAAATTATCGAATATCTTGGGAACGACCCCGAGGAAAAAAAAATAAATGCGTTTTTCGTGTTCAGCGACCTCAAATTAGTTTAGAAAAAATAGTTTGAAAATGTTACAAATATTTTTAATTTTGTGTTGTATTAACTTTTTATAGTTATTGCTTAAGGCTCCTTATTTCAAAAAGGGCCCATTCGATTTTTTTAATTTTGGGATCATTTGATTCGTGAAGTTATTACGTAACATAATTCAGTCAAAGAACTCATATGCAAGAAACTTTTATTTAAACTTGGTTCAAGCACGACGTGTTTAGACAGCTACACCAACGCCCGATGATATGAAGAGGTATTAAATTTGTATATTAAGCAAATGTTGTCCAAACAGAATTTGACATGCAAATGCTCCTGCAGCATTACATAGAATCATTGTGAAATCAGTTTCAATTCAAGTAAGCAAATAAAAATGAGAAATTAAAATAGAAAAGTGAAATAAAAAAGGTTGAATAAAAAATATTTTAATAAAAAAAAAAAAAATAAGCAAAAACAAATAAAAAAACGGAAAAAAAATCACCCGGGCTGGGTTCGAACTCACATTGTTCTTACTGAAGCCTTATATGGAATCATTGTGTAATCAATTTCAATTCAGTTAAATAAAAGTAAATTAATAAGAGAAAGGAATATAGAAAAGTGAAATAAGAGTTGTTGAATAAAATATATTTTAATAAAAAAAAAAAAATAAAGCAAAAAAAGTAAAAAAAAGTAAAAAAAAAAATCTCCCGGGCTGGGTTCGAACTCACGTTGTTCTTACTGCAGCCTTATAAAAAATCATTGTGATAGTGCTTCTAAATTTCTATGGGGACAAGCACTTTTGAAGTGCTTGGATCAGAAGCGCTAGAAATTTTTCCTCTTGGGTTATTACAACTATAATTTCAAGGCGCCTAAGATGCTGCAACAATAACCGTTGTTGACAATGTAAGCAAAGCAAAGCAGCATCCGAATAGCAAGTATTTCAGATTTAATTGTGGGATTATTTGGGTTGGTAGGATTTTTTAGTTTAAAAAGGTTTATCAAAAAGCATTCGCATACACTAACAATATTTGTATTTTAATACTCTTATTATTTCAGAGCTTAAGGGAACATTCTATTTTTTACCTTATTTTGTTCGTTCACAATCCTTGAAAATTCTAGTTATTATTTATTTTAAATTGAAAGAGTGAAATCGAGTATTTGAAGTTGAAGTTAAGCAGATTTTTTCCTGTGCTCGTTATTTGTATTTACGAATACGTGTACCTATTGTTGATAGTTAATGCAAAAGAAAACTGTAAGTAGTCGAGTAAAAGAGGGATATGAAAATTTTTCAACATAAAATTTAATTTACTTTAAAATAATAAAATACGTGAAAATGTAATGAATGTTTCATTTGAATTTTATTTTATTACACATAAAATTTGTTATTAGACTAACGAAAAAGCATATTGTGCTTGCTACCCATAGTATACCTACAATAGGGTGGTTTCAGTTTTGAAATTTTTTTTGAATAGAAATTATATATTGCAGCAGGAATTGCAGAAATCCGGAGAAATGTTGAAGAGAATTGATGGCACTAGCTTTTTAACATGTATAATGGAGATGTTTTATGGGGGCTCTATGCATCGAAAGCAGTTAAAAGACACAGATAGATATGAAGATTCCAATATTTCACTTTTCTAAAATATTAGTGTTTCATTTTTTCAATATTTCACTATTCGATAAACTCAGTATATGAACATATCAATATTTCAATATTGTTTCATTTCAATAATTCCATATTTTAATATTTTATTCCTTCAATAATAAAATACCTCTATAATTAAATATTTGAATATTTCAATTGTTCAATATTTCACTATTCCAAAATTACAATATGTCATTAAATCAATATTTCAAATCTGCGATATTTCAGTGTGTCAATTTTCTAATATTTCAATAATTTAAAATGTTCAGATTTCAGTTTTCCAATATTTCATTACTTCAATAACACAGGTTTACAAAAAATAAAAATGTCATGGCGTTTTGATCAGACTATGTGTTTCCTAGGGACTTTGACGTCCTGAATCCGAATCCGGGGTCCGGGTTCCAGAACGTATGAGAAAAAAGATTTCAAGGTCATATGGAGGTCAAAATGGGGTTCGTGTGTCGTTTAGTGATAAATTCGCTAAAATTCTGAAATAAATTTTTTATCATTGAATTCTTAGTCCTTAAAAAGAATATGTCATCAAGAAGGGTATTTTGAACCTACTTTCGGAGATATAGCCATCGGAAGATCCGGATATATCTTCTATGAAAACCGCTATAAGTTGGGAACCCCTGGATGGATTTAAAAAATATTGGTGTCGTATTAAAGGTATTTTAACAACCTATAAAATTGGATTCATAGTTTTGGAGATATGACCTTTTTTGCAATTTTGAGAAATTTTTCAATTACAACAACAAATACATCAACAACATCAGAAACAACAACAACAACAACAAAATATCTTTCATATGACATCAATATTTTCCAAATCCATCTAGTGGTTCCCATCTTATAGCGGTTTTCATAGAAGATATATCCGGATCTTCCGATGGCTATATCTCCGAAACTAGTTCCGAGAGACCCTTTTTGATCACATATTCTTTTTAAGGACTACAAATTCAATGATAAAAAAATAGTTTCAGAATTTTAGCGAATTTATCACTAAACGACATATGACCATTTTGACCTCAATATAACCTTGAAATCGTTTTTCTCAGACGTTCTGGGAAAAAACGGACCCCGGATTCGGATTCAGGACGTCAAAGTCCCTAGGAAACACATAGTCTGATCAAAACGCCATGACATTTTTTTTTTTTTTTTTGTAAACCTGTGTAATTAAATGCATCCATAATTAAAAATTTCAGTATTTCTATATTGAGTGATTAACTATTTCAATACCAAAACTTAAGTATTTCAATAATTCAATATATCAATGTTTTCAAAATCTTGATGTTTTAATTCAATATTTCACAAATTCAATATTCCAATATTTTAACCTTTCAATATTTCACTATGTAAAAATTGCAATATTTCAATACATACATTAAATTTCCAATACATCAAAACACCAATGTACCATTGCTTCAATGAACCAATAATTCAATATGTCAATTTATCAATATTTTAATGTCTCAATAATTCAAAATTTTAATGAATGAATATTTCAATAAGACAATTTTTCAATTTGTCCCGAAAAACGTTTTCGGTATAACATTTTGAAACTATTACTTACATGTGTTTTATCAACCCTTAAATGATGCAAACACAGAATTCATTACTTTCTATATTATATTGCTTTTCATCAGAGCTTTCACTAAAAATAGTCACTTCGGGAACGTTTTTTATGGCTTTAGTGATATATTTGCCGCCGAAGCAAATTTTTCAGCTTGGTGATTTTGAGCCAAACATTTGATGTATGAGCAGTAGGCGCGTCCGTTGACCGATTTTGCTTATTTTAGATTCCACGAGCTGAATTTGACAACGGAAACAGTGTACCAAACTTCATTGAATTATCTTGCTGTGCCCGCTAATCAACTCAAGAGGTGCAACTGATCAAGAAAATATAAACTTTTCTATACCTGCCACGCCTCCTTTTTTGCATTTAAAGCGGAAGAGCAAAGTGAATATACCCTGGGTGTAGGGTATGAAAACATACGCAAGCAACCAGTGGCGCTGATCCAGAAAAATCTTGGGGGGGGGGCCCAAGCCATATAATCAATCAATCAATCAATACAAAATATTCGAAATTTATGTATGCTGTTTATGTTCGGTACCTACTTACCAAATTTCATTAAAATATCTTGCGAAACATAAGTGACGTTCTTAAATTTCCAAACTTTAAAAAGTGGGCATGGCACCCATCTGATAACGCTAATTTTTCGACCCATGCATGATTTTCACGTTCGGTAGCTATCGTTAAAGTATAGCTTAAGAGACATAACGTATTTTAATGGCGCAAAAAAGTAGGCGTGGCATTATATTTTTGTGTTGACTCTTCTTCCAGGGCATGGTACTTATGCTCGAAGGTTGCCTACAAAATTTCATCAAAATTGCTTGCTAAGCTTCCGAGAGATAACGTATAAAAACTTATAATCGTTCACAAATGGGCGTATCACTAAACTGCATACGCCAACTAATCGACCAGTGTATGGTACTTACTTTCGAAACCTACCTTCACAATTTCATTGAAAAAGTTTTCGAGATATGTAGTGGCCAGGCCAAAGAAGTTTCACATAAAAATATGCGCTTGGCTTGTTACAGTAAACTTTCTAAACTATTCATCAAACATACAAGTTTGCTAGGTCTGCAGTGCGCTTAATAACTATAACGATTTTTTAATAATCGATGTTTTGACTTAACACAGATATCAGCATTTTCTCATCTCTATCAGTCAAGTTTGTGAAAAAATATTTAATTTGTTACTTTTAACATTGTTCTTGTACCTGAGGCCATACAATCACAGCCTCTAATTTTATAAAAACTGAAATTGTTATCATTTTTATTTATTCATTGTTATTTTGTTTATAAAGTCTCAATAAAGAATTCAATTCAATTCAATTCATATTTTTTAAAGCAACGTTTCACATTCTATAACATTCGATATGGGTAAAATTTTTATTGACGAAGTCCACGCTCAAAACGTCCTACAACGCATGTGGGAACAAACCGAGCGAAAAGAATATTGTGATGTTGCACTGATTCCTGGCGACAAAGAAGAAATGCAAATTTTAGCTCATCGCTCCGTCCTAAGTGCATCAAGTGAGTACTTCAAAACCATGTTTACGCCACCATTTAACGAAAGTGCAGCGGAAAAGGTTAAGCTACCCAATGTAGATGGTGAAACGCTCAAATCCCTTGTGAAGTTCTGCTATTCAGGGCGTTTAGAAATTTGTGAAGACACTGCTGAAAAATTGCTAATAACAGATGGTTCACTACTCATAGAGCCTGTATTCAATGCCTGCGGTGATTTTTTTGCCGAGCAGTTACACCCAACAAATTGTTTGGGTATGGCGCAGCTAGCGGAACGTCATCATTGTGACTCACTTACAAAAAAAGCAAAAGACTTTTGCTTCAAACAATTCGTAGAGGTTTATAAAACAGATGAATTCTTGAATTTAAGTGTCGAACAGTTGACTCAGTTGCTGGCAAGTGATGATCTACGTGATCCAACTGAAGAGCATGTATTTAAGAGCGTAATGTTGTGGTTAGAACACGATCGATCGGAACGAGAACAACATAAGGACGAAGTGTTGAAGTTAGTGCGGTTGCCACTGATGAAGCCAACGTTCCTTTTTGATCATGTACAGCCAGTTTGTACCTCACCTGCGAGTCTCCAATTGTTCATGAAAGCTTTACAATGGCAAGTTATACCAGAACGCAGAACAGTAATTGCAAGCGAATTTGCTAAGCCAAGAAAATCAGATGAACGTTTGATGGCAATACGAAAAGTTACCAATAAGCTCAATATTCTGTACCACTGTCCACAACGACTTCAATGGATGAAGTGGCAGGAAAATTTGGAGCATCGTCAAGAGTTTGGTGTTGCAGTCATGGAAGATGATCTATTCATAGTGGGAGGTTTGTTTGAAGGTAATTATTCAAATAAGGTCATAAGTATAAACCTCAGAACTTTGATAATGAAAAATGTAAATTCAATGAGCGAATGTCGTGCGTATTTGGGTGTGGCAGCAATTAATGGTTTTGTGTATGCGGTGGGTGGTTTTAATGAAAATGGCCTTAGTTCTGTTGAAAAATGGGACCCGACATCAAACTCATGGAGCATTGTAGCTTCAATGTCAGTTGGACGATACGATTTTGGCATTACCGTCTTCAATGGCAAAATTTATGTAATTGGAGGTCATGATGGTAACATACACCTGAAGTCTGCAGAATGTTATAATCCACAAGAAAATGTATGGACCTCGATTGCTTCAATGTGCAAAGAACGCTATTGTCCAGGAGTAAGTAATTTGTAAAAGCTCTTTAAAACTATGTTTATTATTTCTAATTTTTTTTCTTCACATACAGCTTGCAGTCATTAATGGGATGTTACATGCAGTAGGCGGAAGTAAAACAATTGAACGCTATGACCACGAGACCAATCAATGGACTATGATGTGCTGTTTTAGTGGTGGAATAGTTGGAACATTATGCACTTCATTCAACGCTAAAGTCATTGCACCTTACAAGGATCGTGTTGAAGAATACAACCCTACAACGAATGAGTGCAAAGTAAATACTTATATTAAAGGATTAGAAAATGTAGTTCGCATGTTTTCATTTTCTGGTTCACTTTTAGAATCAAAATTTATCGAAAATTAATTAAATACTTCAATGGAGATCTTAAAAATTATAAAATGTTTATGAAAAGAACTTATGCAAAACAATGATAAACACATGTTTTTTTTTTATCAAAAACTTATATTAACGTTAAATGTGTTGTTAAATATCACAACTGTCTAAGTCCCTCTCTGATATGTAGGCAAAATAAAATAAATTAAAAACAATTTAATGAAATTTATTTTAAATGATTTTTCACAAATTAAAATGATTTTAATTTTGCTTTTTAAGACTGCTATTTTTGAATATTCCATTAATACGAACTTGTACAGTCAAATTTGCAATGAACAACAACCGACGCTACAAATATTAACTTGGAAATTGGTGGCATATGTTTCGGCTATTACCACATACACATATATATATTTGCATATATATAAATGTACATAGCCTCATCAGACCTATTTTAGTTAATCCCGCCTATTAATGTTAGAATTCTAACATTTACAATTATAACCTTGCGAGAGCAAGAATCTCACTAGCAGTGGACAAATAATCCACAACAGTGGGATATTAATTGTGAATTGTGGAAGATAGCATGTCTCAAAACCAAATTTGAGAGTGCGTTCAACATAATAACAATTAAGAAAATATTTCCAATGAACACAGCTGATAGCAACATGTGTACTTACATAAATAACAACAAAACAGTGTTATTTATGTGACGATCTTTGACGAGGTAGATCGTTCCGTAGCGTGGCCTAAGTGGTAGAGGTCTGCTGCACTCTTTCATTAGAATGCAGAAGGCTGCGGTTCGATTCTAGTAAGAAGCAAAGATTAACTAAAATAGGTCCTGATGAGGCTATGTACATATATATATATGGGCACGGCCACGTAAGACGAAACTATACAACTTTTTTTTTTTCTTTAAATCTCCCACTCATTTGCCCATATTTCATAAGTTTACATCTAATGCTGTCCAAAAATACTATTTTCAAGTATATAAGTTGATTTAAGGGGTGCTTTTTTCATAAAAACTTACTCTTGCTTGTGAAAAGAAAAAAAAATGCCAAAAAAACAAGTCCCGAAAAGAAGGTAAAAATTTGCTTTATTTTTATTGTATCAATGCAATTTTGATATCCGCAGAAAGAAAATATTTGAAATTAAGGATTAACATTGATATTTTGAAGGAAAACCAGTTGCTTATGCATATTTGTTGGCGATGAATTCTACCGCAATAAAAAACGTGACGTTCCCAACGAAATATTTTAAGAAGTTTCTTGTAGCGGAAGTTAGTGGGTAAAATATTAAAATGCAATCACCTTTTTCGAGTATTTTCAGTCTAATTTCTGAATCCATTTTAAAATTACTTAAATAAAGTGTCTACCATGGTGAACATAGCCACTAAATATGTGTAACGTTCCCAACATTTTTTAATCAAAAATCATAAGTTATATTTTTGCACTAAAATTTCTTCTGAATCCACGCTGTGTTGAAAGGGATAGAAATTCGTTACAATAATTTTAATCAATTAATAAGAACTGTTGGATTGAAGATGAAGTTATGGACATAAATCACGTTAATTGCTATTTTGAGATCTATCCAAGTGCATAGGATATCACAAATATTTCGTTCTTTACAGGCTTTTTGAAGCTTCCGAAACAACCTAGTAATATTCTTGTTACATGTACCAAATTTCATGCATCTAGCTTAATCCGTTCGGCCACCTGTCAGGGCTCAACATAAAAATCTGAAAAAAACAGAAAAAAATTTATTTTCGATTTCATTTTTTTTGTTGAACCCAGACTGGTGGCCAAAAGAATTTAGCTAGATGCATGAAATTTGGTACAGATAACGACAATATTACTAGGCTGCCTGAGACTAAAATTGGACGTGATCGGTTAATCTCCACGCCTACTTCCCATACAACGTTTTAACTAGCATATATGGGAGGTAGGCGTGGACATTAACCGATCACGCTCAATTTTAATCCTGTTCAGAAAATGGCTCTCAGTATTATCTGTACCAAGTTTCATGTAGATAGCTTTATCCTTTTGGGAGAAATCGTAATTTCAAAAAAAAATATGTATCTAGGTCTTGGAACAAAAAATTTGTAATGTAGTGTAAATGGAAACCTTCCAAGGAATGAAATATTCACATATTTTCATCTTTATGGATGTTTGGACTGTTTGGCTGTATTTGCCTACGCTTTATTTATAGAAATTCGTATGCGTAACGTTCCCAACGCTTTTGCGTGACGAAACCAACGTTGCTTTAATGTCTGTAAGTCCACCAATAACATTTGTTTCACCAAAATTACCATTCCAATCTTAGCTTTGATCCTTTATCTTGATATTATAAAAGATGTTCGGAAAAATACATTACTAGATTCGCAGACTTTTTAGAAAATGTGCACTGACCTCAAAAATTGTTGAAAAAAAAAATAACGTTCCCAACGGCACTTAAACTCTTATAACTTCTAAGCCATGAGCGATAGACAAAAACTTTGTTCCTACAAAGTATTGGCCTTAGGGAGCTTTATTACATGCATTTAAGATATCATGATGTTTGATTATTTTTCAAAGAGATATGGGCAAAAATGTGCGTGCGAACGTAACGTTCCCAACGGTGGCCGTGCCCATATGCAAATATATATATGTGTATGTGGTAATAGCCGAAACATATGTCACCAATTTCCAAGTTAATATTTGTAGCGTCGTTTGTTGTTCATTGCAAATTTGACTGTACAAGTTCGTATTAATGGAAATTTATTTTATGTAAATTTTTCCTAAGTAGTTAAAATTAACGATTCCAATAGATTTCGTTATGCTGAGTCTTAAACTGACTTCCTCTACCTCGTCAGGATATCGAGATATCCTAACCTAAAATTGCAAAAAACGACGTTTTTGCTGTTTTTCAAATTACTAAAGTTCCAGGAGGCAAGGATTTTTTCTGCTATATTCCATAAAATGAAAAATGGCATACTGCTCTTCCCCTTTCCAAAAAATAGCCTTGAGTGGTCATCTACGATTTTTATCATTTTCTTATAAAATTAGCTTTTAAACAAATCTCAAATTTTCTCAACTGGTTTTTCTAAACGGTTCTCTATAGAAGCTTAGGACCTCAAAAGTTGGATTGTTATTTTTTTTAATAAATAGAGCAAAGCTTTCTCTACTTTACTTCACTCAATTTTTCGTAATTTGTCACTTGTACATCTTTGCTTCGAACCCTCTCATATGTAATATATCAATATTTCAATAAATAGATATTGCAATGAATTAATACATATTTCAGTATTTTAGTATTTCACTATTTGAATATATCAATGATTCACTATTTTATTATTCCAATAATATAATCAGACCTGTTCCGTAATCCGTGTGGTTTCAATTACTTTTCATTTAAGAGGCTTTTTGATGAAAATGATGATTTGAATTAACGAAAAAGTAACCGTTTAGGAAATATTCTTAAAAAACTTCAAAAAGTCGAAAAATTCGACTTTATCGAATATTTCCGAAACGGTTACATTTTCGTAAATACAAATCAATATTATTTGTATAACCTATAATTCTCCACAAAAGATAGCTACACTTTATATCGTGTAACACACCATTTTCATCAAAAAGCCTCTTAAATGAAAAGTAATTGAAACCACACGGATTACTGAACAGGCTTGAATATATCAATATTTCAATAAATAAATATTGCAATAAATGAATATTTCAATGTATCAATATTTTAGTATTTAATCATTTCCATATATCAATGATTCACCATTTCAGTACTCCATCATTGAAAGTCTGCTTAAGTAATAAATACTTGAACGCCTCTTTTTTTCAAATATGCCAATGTTTCGAAGCATTATATTTTTATATTTCCATACATCCATATGACAATCCTTTAATATATGTATGTTAAAATTAAAAATTTTGCAATTTTCGTAACTAAAACCACCCTAATTTGTACATTCAATTTCTAAACTGTGCACAATTCCGTTAAGCGGACCCAATTTTTTACCAGACTTTGTGCGCGCACCAAAGTTCAAAATGTTGGCCTTGCACTTGCAGTCTTTGGCAAACCCGAGGGGATTAACAGAATTCATGAGCAGCAGCAACAGCACTCGCACTTGTCGACAACGAGCCAACTGCAGCAGCAATGATGATGCGCTGAATTCTTTGATGAAATATGTGAGCAGGATATGAGTGAACATTGACTAACATGACAATGATGAATTTTTTTTAAACTTTATGTCTTTTTGCCCCTTCTTCTTTTTGTGTTGTCATGTAGTGCGGATTAAAAAGTTTTAAAAAATGTGAAAATAAAGCGTAGCTAGGGGAGTGAGGATCAGGACAATCCGTTTTTTTACGATTTCTTCTTATAAATTCTTAATGCTTTTGTGCGACCAGTGTGCGCGCTTTTCTGAGCTTTGGCTGAAAAGTTTTTTTTTTGTGATATTGAATTTAGGATTTATGGTGTAATATTGAAATTAAATTTACTGGAAAAAATATTGCAATTTTGTTCTCGAAGTCAATGAATGACAAGCCCAATGGGAAAGGAAGCGCTTCAAAACCACTTTAAAATCACATCAAAATATGCTCTAAAGCTCTTCGTTCTCGTACCGATTTTCTCTTTTTTTAACATTGACATGTCATTGAAAAAATCGCTCTGCTCTTGCTTCGACATAAGCACTATAAAAGCGCTTTTTTCTCATAATGAAATCCACTTTGTTGTTTTGTATGAGAACCAAGAATTTACCATATTTGTGGGCTTTTGACAAAACAACCTAACTCGAAATTGGCAACTTTTCAGAAGAGCCTAGAAACTAATTAACTATTGTACTTTTCAATAATGTGGCTCAATTTCGTTGATGAAGCTTTGAATCTCCTCTTTTCATACATTTTTATTCTTAAAGTGTCAGCTGTCCAATTTTTTTTTTTTTTCTTTTGGTTAATTACACTTCACCTTACGAATGGCGCTAAGTTCAAATCTTGCGTGAACTATGGGACAGTCTTATATATCTGGAACAATAAATCATAGAGACATGGCGATTATACCAATAATAAAAGCGTATTTAAATTGAGTTTTGAGTAACATTTGTATTTTAACAATTCAAAAAACCGATTTTTTCACTAACTCAAAAATAATACTCACCGTAAAAACAGCATTATTTGATGCAGTAAGAAAGGGAGAGTAAAGCGCTTTATTTGAGCAGTACAAGCATAAAAAAGGAAGCGCTTTACTAAGAGCAGTAAACTCAGCGAGGGGCAAGTGCTTTTTATTTGATTTAAATCTGATTGGGTAGTGAGGCCAAAGCGCTTTATTTGATTTTATGTAAGCGCTTGGAAATAGTGCAAGGAGACTAAAGCGCTTGTTATTTACATTTTTATGAAAGCTCTTGGAAATTTCCGATAGGGAAATTAAAACACCTACACGAAGCGAGCGCCAAAAAATATTTCTACTTTCGTATCAAAATCATCAATTTATTTTTTTGCTTTGAGACACATGATACTGACATGAGTAGTGTGGGGGGAAAAAAGTTTCAATGTGAACACAATAAAAATAATTTTTATGATGTTTTTATATGAGAATTCAGAAGAATTTACACTTACTTTTTCGAAATTGATGAGAGGAATCATATTTGCCAGAAATGTCGCCGAAGAGATCAAAGTATTTCAATATGAACAAAAATAAAACTAGTACGGGTGTAAAATTTGGCCTGACCAAACATTAAATACCCTACACTGCAGTATTTTTTAAATTTTGCTCATATGGGAGGTGCTACGCTCTCTTGTCCGAGTTCACCCAGTTTTTGTCCAGAGCTTGGATTTATAGTTTTTAGTGTCTGAGTGAAAAAACGTTTTCAGTATAGCGTTTTGAAGCTTTTGCTTATATAGGAGGTGCCACGCCCTCTTGTCCGAGTTCGTCTAGTTTTAGCTTAGAATGTGAATTTATAGTCAACGAGTGAAGTTTGGTTGGATTATCTCAAAAAACTCTTTCAGTATAGCATTTTGAAACTTTTGCTTATATTGGAGGTGCCACGCCCCCTTGTCCGATTTCACCCAATTTTTGTTGAGAGCTTTCATTCATGATACTTAGAGTCTAAGTCGAATTTGGTTCGAATATCTCAAAAAACGCTTTCAGTATAGCGTTTTGAAGCTTTTGCTTATATGGGAGGTGCCACGCCTTCCAGTCTGAATTCGTTCAGTTTTTTCTCAGAGCTTGCGCTTTCAAATTATTAGTGTTTATGCGTATTTCGGTTGCATTGTCGTGAAAAATACTCCTAAAATTGCATTTTGAATATATTTTTTGTATGGGCGGTAGGCGTGTCCGTTGACCGATTTCGCTCATTTTCAATCCCCCGAGCTATCTTTAACGACGGAGGTAGTGTACCAAATTTCATTGAATTATCTTGCTCAGTTTTCCCAAAAAGTGTATTTCAACACACAGCCAGCCAGCCAGCCAGCCAGCCAGCCACCCAGCCACCCAGCCAGCCCGACAGACGGACATGGCTATATCGACTCAGGAGGTGACGCTGATCAAGAATATATATACTTTTCTATATCTGCCACGCCTCCTTCTCTCCGTTACAAACGGAAGGACAAAGTGAATATACCCGGGTGTAGGGTATAAAAAAGCAAAGCACGAATTCTTGTGTTATTTTAATATTTTGCCTATAACTTTTTTAGGGCTAGAGATAGGTAAAGACATTGCACAATAAGTATAAAAAAGTAGACAAAATTTGCTTTAAAATGTCTTATTAAAAAATATCTTAGGTTAAAAATTGACCGAAATATGGCCAATGGTACATGGAAATTTTCTTTATGCGGTCGGAAAAACGGTTTTTACTTAACACCAAGGCACCAAACGAAAAAAGTGTCTAAGGCAAAAAATTCTTAGAACTATCCAAGAAATACATGAGCATTTTTTTCAGAATTTTATAAATTTTTTTTGACCTAGTTTTGAAAAATTATAAAATGTCCCCAAAAATTATGATAAAAATCATATCTATTCCCAGAACAATTCTAAGTATGTATTTTTTGTCTTATATTCGTAAGACGCATAAACGTTTTCCGAACGCGTAAACAAAATTTCTATATTTGAGTGGCCATATTTTCCTTAATTTTTGCCATAAGAAATTTTTTAATAAAACATTTTAAAGGAAATTTTATCTATTTTTTATATCCAGCAATGCTTATACCTATCTCTTACCCAAATAAAGTTATACGGAAAGTAGTAGAAAACACAAGAATTCGTTGTTTATTTTGGTTTTTTTTTTTCTTTTTGTTTAAAAATTTTTGGCTAATATAAGCTATTTCGATGGCAAATTTAATTCTCTACACATAGTTTGATCAAAAAAATATCAAAATTTTGCTTCGTTCGCCAAATATTTTGAAAAAACTTGAAAGGGTACATAACCCCCTCCCTCCCTCTCCGATATCCATCCTCTAATTTAATGCCACTCCGCTGTTTTTTCATCTTAAATGACCGTGAACGTTTTACTTCGTTTGAAAATGACCTAATCAATAGACTAATACACACAGAAAAAAAAATTGTATTTCCAACAACTTCATGTTTTGTTTCAAGAATTTTCGTTGGTTGAAATCTTCCCAACAACTTTTGCTCTTGTTTTAAATATGAAATTGTTATATGTTTCATAAAACGAAAAATTGTTGAATCAAGTAAAAAGTTGTTGGAAGCTTAAGAGCGGAAATTGTTATTTCAAAAATGAAACTGTTGACAATGTTTAAGAACGAAATATTTGAACAAAAAATAAATGATTGTTGAAATGTTTGTGGTTTTATTAGTACTTATTTATTTGGAATATATCTTACAGCAATAGGAATGAAATATATACAAAGACATTGGATGTCGTATGAGAAGAAGCCGAGAGAAGTACATAGCGTGTTCATACGTGGAACTCCTGCTTCAACGGCAGAAAAGGACAAAATCTTTGCATCTTATCGTGACTGGCGATGGAAAATGGTTTCAGTACGAGAATCCCAACAAAAGTCGTGAGGTGAGCCAGGTCTATGCATCGACATCGTCCGCAAATCCAAATATCTAGGATTCGAAGCTTCTCTGTATTTAGTGGGATCAATAGAATTCAATTTGTTATGATATGCTGCCAGAAAGATGGGAGAAAATATGTTAAGTGATGGGGAAAACTTTGAGTGAAATTTTTCTTACCTTTGTTCGTTAAATAAATCTTTTTTTGTTTTAAAAAGGATTTTTTTATTTTTTTCCTTTCAAAACAGAATGTTTGAAGTTTTGTATTTTAAAATATTTTTCATAATTTTTTATGACAAATGTGTAAAAAACTAAGTACCAAGAATGAAATTGTTGATTTAAGAATAAAATTCTTATTTCAACAATTTAGAAATAACAATTTTTTAAGAAAGAAAAATTGTTGTTTTAACAATCTTTTTTTTTCTGAGTGTAGGAAAAGAAGGCGATTCAGTGGGTGAAAATGAATCATCCAATGGTTTTTTTTTTCTTGATTTTTATTCAATTGTGTTCAATATATGGGTAATTCTATTCTAACGCGTCAAATCATGTAATCGTCCACTAAAACACCAATATGAGGTTCTAAAATTATAGCAAAATTTTTTTTATATTTTTGTATATATACATTTAAATAGCCTTTATAAGATCCACCACTTAGTATATCGCTTATTTTACATAGCTCTCGTGGAAAACCAAAAATATGAGTAAAAAAGTAACTCCCCTGGCTGTAATCATAAACAATTTTACTAACTTAACGTATATGATTACAGCCAGGGGAGTTACTTTTTTACTCATATTTTTGGTTTTCCACGAGAGCTATGTAAAATAAGCGATATACTAAGTGGTGGATCTTATAAAGGCTATTTAAATGTATATAAAAAAAATTTTGCTATAATTTTAGAACCTCATATTGGTGTTTTAGTGGACGATTACATGATTTGACGCGTTAGAATAGAATTACCCATATACATATATAATATTTTTTATATTGTTTTATGGTTTTTTTTATTAGTTTTGGGTGAAATATACTGTTTTCCGCACGATCGTTATATATGTAGAGGAAGAGTACCAGGTGTGGGCACAGTTTTGTTTTCGACTCATAACTTTTGACCAAATGTATATTATGCAGACGTATAAGTATCAATGGAAAGTTAGAGACATTAGCTAACTAATGGTGTAGAAAGTAAATTGATTTCATCAGTTGGAAAAATTATATCAAAAAAATAGTGTTTGGTTCGGTTGTGGGCACCCTTAGAAAATCGGCTAAAAATGAAAAAATATGAAGTAAAACGCAATCAAATGGAGAAAAATGCAAAATTAATTTATTCTGGACACATTGATTCGCACAAATTCATCATCTGAAGTGCAATGAATGGAAGTAAAATAGCTGGCTTGCATGTTAGCGCACTTTAAATGAACAAAAGTCCAGGTCGTATTGGTTCTCGCTCAATGACGCTCAGTTGTCTGCCGTGGCGCGTTCAAAAAACACTGTCTAGCAAAAACTTATTAAATGAAATCAGAAAACAAAAAGTAAAGTAAAGTCGAATTTTAACAGCCACACTAAGTGAAAACACCTTAATTAGTTCCTAAGTTTTTTTTTTATTTTTTTCCAGGAACATTAAAATCAGTTTCTTCTGCGATATCTTTAAGGACCCTATTGGTTCTTTCCTTTCTACTAAAAAAGGTTAAAAAGGCATAAGAATACCATTTAGATTAGTAACTTTGGCATCCACGACGATATTTCAGTAAAACACACGTTTTAAATAAAAAATAGTGGTGCCCACACCCGAACCAATTCGGGGCCCATACTCGGCTTAGATAGCCACTTTGAAAAGCATTGAGCAAATTGTGTTGTGTGAACATTTTGGTTGCATTCGGTTTTGAATCACAAAATATAACGAATTTACTGCACAAATTTAGATTGCATTCAGCTTTTCGATTAATTCACTTCGATTTATCGCACTTGAAAAATTATTGAAAAAAACTTTTGTGTTGACTTTCACTTATTCAAAAATTATACAGTCCTGCGATGAAAAAAAGTATGAAATCAGAGTAGGTGCATATAATAGATTTTTGCTCGCTAAATCCGAATATGACCTCCGATTTGCTCCATCACGTCTGAGATCCGAGTTATCCTTAGTTTAAAGTGCAGAAGACGCTATTTTTAAACATAAGGCGTACATCCTGAAAGTAGTCTAGTTCACTTTTAACAGCGGCATTGAATAGCCCTGAGCTTCTTCTTTAAAGCGTACTTTTAACTTTTCCAAGTGGATCATTAGTTTTCGAGATATCATCCATTGAAGTAAAGGTATAAAAATTGAATATAGTCCTTTACAAGGATTAGTGATACCTTTACTTCAATCGACGATATTTGGGAAACTAATGATTTAATTGAAAAAGTTAAAAGGCCTCTTTAAAGAGGAAGCTCAGAGCTATTCAATGCCGCTGTCAAAAGTGAACTAGACTACTTTCGGGATGCACGCCATATGTCTGAAAATTGCGTTTCTTACACTTTAAATCAAGGATAACTCGGATCTCAGATGTGATGGAGCAAATCGGAGGTCATATTCGGATTCAGCGATCAAAAATCTATAAAAATCACCTACTTTCATTTCATACTTTTTTAACTTTTTCAAAAACGCAGGTTAGTTTCTTCTCAGCACAAAGTTAATGCGTCTGTTTGCTCCGGTAAATGCACATAAACTTTGTGCTGTCATAACACGCGCTTAACATTTGTCAGAACAGCTGCATTTGTTTTCTGTCAAAAGTTATGGGGGGTGCCCACACCCGAACTATGCCCGCTGGCGGTACTCTTCCCCTATTATATGTATAGTTTGAGAGATGTGTATAATCCCAAGAGGAAAAATTTCTAGCGCTTCTGATCCAAGCACTTCAAAAGTGCTTGTCCCCATAGAAATTTAGAAGCACTATCACAATGATTTTTTATAAGGCTGCAGTAAGGACAACGTGAGTTCGAACCCAGCCCGGGAGATTTTTTTTTTACTTTTTATTGCTTTATTTTTTTTTTTATTAAAATATTTTTTATTCAACATCTTTTATTTCACTTTTCTATTTTCCTTTCTCTTATTAATTTACTTTTGTTTAACCGAATTGAAATTGATTACACAATGATTCCATATAAGGCTGCAGTAAGAACAACGTGAGTTCGAATCCAGCCCGGGTGATTTTTTTTTTCGTTTTTTTATTTGTTTTTGCTTTTTTTTTTTTTTTTTTTATTAAAATATTTTTTATTCAACCTTTTTTATTTCACTTTTCTATTTTAATTTCTCATTTTTATTTTTTTGCTTTTGCTTACTTGAATTGAAACTGATTGCACAATGATTCTATGTAATGCTGCAGGACAACATTTGCTTAATATACAAATTTAATACCTCTTCATATCATCGGGCGTTGGTGGAGCGGTCTAAAGGGTTGGTAAATGTAAGAAAAAAATATCTAGCACGCGGAGGGTCCGTGGATTCAAGTCCTGACGCGGCCAGTTTTTTTTTTTTTCTTTTTTTTTATTTTATTGAAAAAACGCTTACCGCAGCATTACAAATAAGCGCTTTAAAAACTCTTTTTGGTAAGGCTGCGGTAAGCTTTTGCTCGCTTATATCCTATGACATGCAATGTTAAAAAGAAAGTATTGTTCTTACGGAGCGGAAGCGCTTATTGGTGAAAAAGATGCACTTCAGAAGGGTTTTTGAAGCACTTCTTTTCCCCTTGGGATGGGATGTAACGAAACGTGACGCCACAAAAGTGTTGCAAAAATGTCTCGTGGCTTTCATCCAAAACACGGCCAATAAAGTTTCACTAAAAAAAAATGTTTCTCAGTGTAGCAAAAACATTTTGCATATCATTTGTCGTTAAAAGTTTCAAATTCGATGTTGTTAGAAGAAATTTAAAAAAAAAAAATAAACAGTGTGGCCATACAAATTTTACACGCAATCTGTATGTGTGTATGTGTGTGTGCGTGTTTTGTTTGTGTGCTTGTTTTGTTTGTGTGCGTAAAATTTAATTAATGAAATTTTAACGCTACAACGCCGCCAGTTATACGAACCTTATTATTGAAAAATGAAGTTATTTTAATGGATGTAAAAGGATACACGTCGTCGACAAAGGCAGCCTGCCAGGTGGTAGTGGTGTTATGATTAGAAGTTCAGAGAAAAGCATGCGATATATTGTTACAACATACTTTATAAATTTACCCATAAAAGCTACGCATCGACGACACTACTATAACTATACTGGCTTACTCTTATTAAAATGTGCCAAAGCCAATAGTAGTAGGTAAATAGTATGGGCAATATAAAGGCGCACATTTTCCTATTATCCTTTGAATAACAAATATATTTGTTTTCAGAATTCTTGAACGCATAGTACACTATATATTTGCTTTTTAGTGATATTGTCATCTTAATTAATTATCTAACTAAAAAGTTGACAGCGCTCATCCATCCATCCCGATATGACACAATGTTAAGAAGCCTAATTAAAATGTCCTGATTGTGTGTATATTATTTTTGACAGTTTATTTTATGAACATATGAGCTTTGGCTTTGACATTGCATGGTTTTGTTAGTGAAATGTAAATTATTAGCTTTTATGGGATATGTTCTCTTGTAAAAGGAAAATTTTTTCACAGCTGCAATTTTTACCTTGTCGTACCTTTACCTTGTCTTTGTCTTGTTTGGGGTACGTAGAATCGCCAATTTTTCCAAATGATGTTATGTATTTGTCCTGGTAAATTTGACATAAATATGTTCCAAATTTTATCTATCTGTGTCGAATAGTTTGAGAGATATGATGAATTAATATTTTTTTTTTGTGTTGGTGTGTGACGTAGCATTTTCCGATGCTAATACACTGTGATACTCACGGCTTAGCCTATGGGTCGTTATCCGTATTTGATAAATCGCATCATCTTTAGCCTACATTACTTAAGAAGCCTAATAGTGTACTTCTTTGACTGCATACTAGTTATTGTGAATGTTTTTTATCCATAAAGTCAAAACTGTACGAATCTACCCCTTCTTACCCTATTTTTCTAACACTTTTAATGTTTCGCAAAACCGATTTTTTCAAAATTTCTCGAAACGATTAGTCGCAAACTATGTGATTTTCCACCATTCACCATTCAGAAGAAAACGCGGAGGTGGTCGGATACCCAACACATTTTGTTACAGCTGCGGTTTATCAAATGGATATGAATTTTCATATTGGAACTAATCTCGGACTAATCTTTTATAATACAAATTTGAATTTCCTAATTGAACTCAGTCAAGATCAGCACACATTATTTTTTCCCTTTTAGTATTTTCCCTGAACATATCCAACCCCTAACTCCACCTCTTAGGGGAACTCCCTGTAAAAATTGCGTTCTTATGAAAATTTTGAAATTGTATATGAATCCTCCAGTTCAGGGTGCCATGGCGATGTTTCCATCTCCGATGTTTCGTACTTTTTGTAATAAAATATTGCACTTTGCTCTACCTTTCCAAAAATATTCTTTTAAAAGTATTTTTTAAGCTTAAAATCGTCAAACATAAATTAACTTTTTTCTCTCTTTCTGTCTCTCTTTTTAGGTAAGTTGTCTTGCAGCATAAAATTATGAACTCTTTAGCGAACAAGAGTGAGTAGAAACAACTAAGTACAGTACTCTTATATACTTACATCCAGGCCCGTGCAAACGGGGGTTGTTTTGGGGGTTCAAATCCCCCAGGAAGATCTTTTTCCATATAAAACGGTACAAAATTAGAGTTAAGGATAGTGTTGCTTGGTTTTTTTTTATATGAAAACCATCCCCCCCCAAGAGCAAAAATAGCGCACAGTGCTGCTTACATGAAATGGTTATATTAACTACGTCCTGCAACAACAGGTATCTCATGTGGCTTAGTAGATATATGCAAAAAATTAACATTTTGTATTGCATTAAATGTGAATGTTACTCCATATGTTATACCAAATATCACAACCAGCTGCTATTAAAACAGCTGTTATGTTGTGTAGCAGATCAGTACTATTTTGATTGCAGTGCATTAAGGTTAAAGTATTGACCATCAATTAACCCTGTGAAATAAATGTGAAAACATTGTAACTGTGAAGATTTGCTTTACACTTTTGTAGTGGAAAAATGTGTAACCATAAGTATCAAAAAAGTGTCGAAAATTGTGTCGCAAATAAGAAATTTTGAAAAATGTCTCGTCAAAAAAAGTGTCGTAAAATGTTAGCCAAAACATGTGTCGTCAAAGAAGTGTCGTCAAAAATGTGTCGAAAAAACGGCCGCCAAAACAAGTGTCGCAAAATGTGTCACGAAATAAAAAATACCTATCGGAACATGTCTCGTTTTAAAAAAGTGTCAAAAAATATGTCGAAAAAATTGCCAGCAAAAAAGTATCGAAATATGTATGTGTAGTAAAAAAAAGTGTCGAAATATATGTCCCAAAATAAGTGTCGAAAAATTTGTAACCGAAAAAAGTATCGAAAAGTATATGTTGCCAAAAAAGTGTCAAAAAATGTGTAGGAAAAAAAAGGGTCGAAAAATGTGCCACCACAAAAAGTATCGTAAAATGTTTCACCAAAAAAGTGTCACGGCCTTTAAATTTTATTCCTAGTGCGAAAAATAAAGTTTCGCATCAAAAAGGACATTCGACTTCCAAAAAGTAGGTACATTCTGGCATTGAATTTAGTACATTTCAAAGAAGAAATGACATCACAGAAAAAATTCTTATTATTATTATTATTATATTTTATTAAATATCTATATATAGAACAGTTTTTTTTTGTCTCCCTTTTGCGAGCTAACCATTTAACCGATTTTCGATATTTTTTTTTATATGAAAGGTATTGTGATGTAGAATCCACGAATCCAAAAATTATCCTCATAAGTTGCCATTAAGGTATTTAAAAACAAGATCAAAGTTTCCCATATAATTACAACAACAACAGCATGCACAATGTTATGCTGTGTTGTTAAGAAAGTGAATGACACAGTGGAGTGAGAGAAATTTTGTTGTTGTTGTTTTTCCCTTGCTTGCACGAAACCTGTTTCGTTGCGCTCTGTCGACGTTCTGCACCGATATTTTGGATGTTTTTCGATACATTTGGACTTTTACCGATATTTTGGATGTTTCTCGATACTTCTGGACTTTCACCGATATTTTGGATGTTTCTCGATGCTCTTGGACTTTGACCGATATTTTGGATGTTTTTCGATACTTTTGGACTTTTACCGATATTTTGGATGTTTCTCGATACTTTTAGACTTTTACCGATATTTTGGATGTTTTTCAATACTTTTGAACTTTTATCGATATTTTGGATGTTTTTCGATACTTTTGGACTTTTATCGATATTTTGGATGTTTCTCGATACTTCTGGACTTTTATCGATACAATGGATGTTTTTCGATACTTTTGGACTTTTATCGATATTTTGGATGTTTCTCGATACTTCTGGACTTTCACCGATATTTTGGATGTTTCTCGATAGTTCTAGACTTTTACCGATATTTTGGATGTTTCTCGATACTTTTGGACTTTTACCGATGTTTTGGTAATTTTTCGATACTTTTGGACTTTTATCGATATTTTGGATGTTTTTCGTTACTTTTGGACTTTTACCGATATTTTGGATGTTTCTCGATACTTTTGGACTTTTACCGATATTTTGGATGTTTCTCGATACTTCTGGACTTTTATCGATATAATGAATGTTTTTCGATACTTTTGGACTTTTATCGATATTTTGGATGTTTCTCGATACTTCTGGACTTTCACCGATATTTTGGATGTTTCTCGATACTTTTAGACTTTTACCGATGTTTTGGATATTTTTCGATACTTTTGGATTTTTATCGATACAATGGATGTTTTTCGATACTTTTGGACTTTTATCGATATTTTGGATGTTTTTCGTTACTTTTGGACTTTTACCGATATTTTGGATGTTTCTCGATACTTTTGGACTTTTACCGATATTTTGGATGTTTCTCGATACTTTTATACTTTTACCGATATTTTGGATGTTTCTCGATACTTCTGAACTTTTATCGATATTTTGGATGTTTCTCGATACTTTTGGGCTTATATCGATATTTTGGATGTTTCTCGATACTTTTGGACTTTTACCGATATTTTGGATGTTTTTCGATACTTTTGGACTTTTACCGATATTTTGGATGTTTCTCGATACTTTTGGACTTTTCCCGATGTTTTGGATGTTTCTCGATACTTTTGGACTTTTATCGATATTTTGGATGTTTCTCGATACTTTTGGACTTTTACCGATATTTTGGATGTTTTTCGATGTTTTGGACTTTTATCGATATTTTAGATGTTTTTCGATACTTTTGGACTTTTACCGATATTTTGGATGTTTCTCGATACTTTTGGACTTTTCCCGATGTTTTGGATGTTTCTCGATACTTTTAGACTTTTATCGATATTTTGGATGTTTCTCGATACTTTTGGACTTTTATCGATATATTGGATGATTCTCGAAACTTTTGGACTTTTACCGATATACATACCGATGTTTTTCGATACTTTTGAGCTCTTTTCGATATTTTGGATGTTTTTCGATACTTTTAGGATATTTTTCGATACTTTTGGACTCTACCGATATTATACTGAGCTTGCTGCATATAAAAAATGTTGTTACGATTAATGAATACTCAATATTCTGGCTTTCTTTTGTACCAAACGGCACTCGGAAAAAGTGTATTTATCTCAAAGTAAAAGGCCAAAATTTGGCCACCGGCGATACTAGTAATTAAAATTACATTTAATATAAGCACTAGCTGCCAGGGCTATCGGCTTAAAAAAAAAATTCTTAATAGTCGTATAACATAGAAAGATGGCAAGGAATGTGCCAATTTTTTGTCCAATTGCATGCAATGGTTTTTGCGTGTAGGTACTAAATGACTAACTTTATGGTATTGATATTGTGTACTCAGTAATTGATTGCTTGCAAGATTTGCAAAGAATGCAATCCAATTCCATAGAATATTTCGCCTTTCAACTTGTAGTCGTATTGCAATTGAGTTAAAATTAAACTTCTGCTTTCAATGCTAAGGTTTTTTGATCTGTAGGAAAACTTCCAATTGAATTTTAATTTAAAACGAGAATTTCAATTCTGTTTTACACAAAAAGTTAATTGGCATAAAGCAAATTGTTCTGCAAAGATGATGTTTCAAGGAGTTTTCAAATTAAAGCATCTTGTTTTGTTTCGAAATCAGTATAAATTGCAAATATTTCATATAAGTGAACATGATTCAATACAATCGTTTGGTTAACTTTAGGCATTTCATGACTGTCGTGGAAATCGTTTTTAAAAATGCAAATATTTTCTTTTACCTACCTTAATGTGATCCAAGATTGCAATCAATATAGATACGTATCTGTAAGTAATCAAAAAAAATTGCATGAAAATTTGTTAAATGAAATAAATTTTCTTGTTAAGTATTAGAGATATATTATTTGTTAATAAAGGGTGATCCAATACGAGCTTTCTACTTTATTTTCCAAATAAAATACATAAAAATCAATACAAATCTTTTTTTATTTCGTTCAAATGTTGCCCACGACTAGCTCTTAACTGTTTCATTCTGTGGGTCCAATTTTCGACAACTTTTTCGAGCATATCGGCCGGTATTCCTTGAATAACACAAGTTATGTTTGTTTCCAAAGCGTCAATAGTTCCAGGTTTGTCGACATAAACAAGTGATTTAACATATCCCCAAAGAAAGTAATCCAATGGCGTCAAATCACATGATCTTGGTGGCCAATTACCAGGAGCATTTCTTGAGATGATGTTTTCATCGAACGTTTCCGTCAATAAAGCGATTGTTTCTCAAGCTGTATGGCATGTTGCGCGATTCTGTTGAAACCAGAGGTCTTTACACTAATATCCTGAATTTTTGGCAACAAAAATTCATTGACCATTGCTCTGTAGCGAGCACCATTCACTGTAACATGGCCTATCCGCATTTTTGAAGAAATACGGTTCGATGCAGTGGCGGATCCAGCATTGTCAAGAGGGGGGGCCGATTGACTACATTTCTAGATAATAACAGAATGTTTTTAAAATCTTTACATATAAATTTAAAAAAAATTTAATCACTTGGTTTGAGAGGGAGGGGCCGATCGCCCCCCCTTGGATCCTCCTCCTGCCCATATACCACACTAAATAGTACGTTTATCGGAATACATTGGAAGCTCTTGGATTGCTTCTGGTTGGCAAAAAAAATTTTCTTAAAACCTGGGTCATATAAGAAGAGATTATTTTCGCATATGCCCATATATGTATTTAAAGGCTGACTTCTAATAAGAATTATTATCTTTCGTATTTAACTACACAGATATCGTCAGCTTAATTGTAAACCATAGAAAAACTGCTTACAACTCCATAACTGCTGAAGTTTGGAAAAATTTATTTCTTCTATTTTATAGATCGTAATTCTGTTTATTCAATAGAGAAAAAAAAATTTCTGCAAATTTTAATAGAAATGAAGTTTTGAGCTCTCTAAAAAATTATAAAAAACGGCAGTTTACAAATGACACGAAAATATTATTAGACCAATTTGGTGAAATTTCAACGAAACTTTACTCGAACATAAAACTTGCTTTATATACAGTCCCTTTTGCAGTGCAATTCAGAACAAAAAAATTATGAGTTGTTAAGAAAAGGTGCCTATAATTCTCACCTTTTCCCAATAATTTTTTTCTTTTCCACCGAGGGGGAGTGATATTGTGTATCGGACGACATGTGATAAGTTTCCATCATAATAAGAATGACATAATTGATGGATACCAGTGTTGCGAGAAAATCAAGCCCAATTACCGATAATATGAATCCTAGACGCCCATATAGCACGTCTTAAACTACATTAGCGTCGTCAGGCCAGTTTGATATAATATGCTTCGTCTGTAACTATATACATAGACATAATCAGATCAATTTGATGAAATCTCAACGAAACCATACTCTTATCTTAGACTAATTTTATCTACAGTCTATGGTACAGCGCAATACAGAATGTGAAAAGATAACAAAAAAAATAAATAAATACACAGAGCTGTTAAGAAGCAGTTATTGTCACATTTAACCAATAACTTCTTCTTTTCTTCAAGTGGTAAGGAATGTTGTGTAAGTTCGCATTGACATGAATTGCATAAGTAATTGGCTGCCAATGTGGCGATGGATATCTTTTTTTAGCAATAACTTTTTCTTTTCCTCAAGAGGGAGTGATGTGTGTCAAAAGCCCCTTGATAAGCTTGCATCATATTCTACATAAATGGGAAAACGTTGGTTTTAAAGCAGTGATGTCCAAAGCCTATGACCACGGGCATTTGAGTTTTTGTGCTTAAAAGCTTTCCGTATGCATACTCATTTACTCACAGATAAGCGTTCGACTGAGTCAGCAGTTGCGTAGATTTTTATAGATTTTTGATTGCTGAATCCGAATATGACCTCCGATTTGCTCCATCACGTCTGAGATCCGAGTTATCCTTGATTTAAAGTGCAAGAAACGATATTTTCAGACATATGGCGTACATCCTGCAAGTAGTCTAATTCACTATGGACAGCGGCATTGAATAGCCCAAAGCTTTCTCTTTATAGCGTACTTTTAACTTTTTCAATTGAATCATTAGATTTCGAGATATTATCGATTGAAGTAAAGGTATCGCTATTCCCTTTACAGGACTACATTCAATTTGTATACCTTTACTTCAATAGATGATATATTGGAAACTAACGATCCAATTGGAAAAATTAAAAGTACGCTTTAAAGAAGAAGCTCAGGGCTAGTTAAAGGATGTACGCCATATGTTTGAAAATAGCGTTTTCTGCACTTTGAATCAAGGATAACTCGGATATCAGACATGATGGAGCAAATCGGAGGTCATATTCAGATTCAGCGAGCAATAATTTATTTATAAAAATCACTTACTCTGATCTCATAATTTTTTTCATCGCAGGACTGTGTTATCTTTCACATCGCACGAATATTTTTAAAATTTCGTTTAGGGGTTCCCAGCCTTAACCGGTTTTTGAAAAAACTATGTGCGGATCTTCTGATTTCTATGACTTCAAAGCTGAATGATCTAATCGATGCTTTTGATTTTATATTTTCAAGCTTTCGATCTTTTTTAAGTATGTAAATATGCATTCATATGTAGTAATTAAAAATTCCACTAATAGGGTCTTTAAAGCGGAAAATCGAGGAGCCCAAGGAAACAACTGCGGAATCTCGAGTAGAGACACCTAATTTCCCAGTGGGCATTGAAGTGTTACTACCAGAAGATGACTCAAGTGATAATGACCTTGGAAAATGGATACGTCAAGCTACCTTAATGACTACATCACATAAAATGGATGTATTGAAAAGATACTGGGTGCCGCCTGAAAATTATGGTTTTGAGAAAGTTGTCGCACCATCAGAGAGAAAATTTAATCACTGTTGGCTAAAGAAGTGTAGCCCTTGGCTAGTATATTCTCGGCACTCAAAAGGAGCACTATATTTGAATTGTGTGCTATTTCGACCAGTTAAGGTAGTTGGCGTTTTGAGTTCTTTTTTACTTAAGCCTCTCACTCGTTATAAACACACGCACGGATATTGTAAAAATCATGCTTTCACTCAGTGGCATAAAATAGTATTAGAATCAACAAAAAATTTTATGGAAAATATGCCAGTCAACATAGCGATGGTTTCTGTTCATAAGAAACAAATTGTAGAAAACCGTAGAATAATTTCATCCTTGATTTCTTCTACAATTTTCTGTGGTGTAAGAGGAAAAGATTGATTGCCAATTTATAGAGAGAAAATTATGATTTTAGCAATTTATTGAAAGAAAATTTTGATTTTATTAAAAAAAACCAGGTGGCAACCCCAAAAAATTTACTATGGGATTCTATAACTTTTCAATAAATAAAGTTGACTAAGAAACGCAATTTTGCAAAAAAACGTCTGGCAACCTTAATATGGCAACCCTAAATTTTTGTTTCATCGTTTTTGGACCCAAGATGTCAATTTAAAGAGAGAAAATGGTGATTTTAGCAATTTATTGAAAAAAAAATTTTTTGATTTTATTGAAAAAACCAGGTGGCAACCCTAAAAAAATATGTTGGATTTTTTAAAAGTTTATCTTAGCGGTTTAAGGCTAAAATTAAATTTGTTTTCTTTTAAATGTATAGTTTGAGCAAATTTTACAAAAAAAAAAAAAACATGTGGCAATCCTGAAAGTTGCTTCTGCTGTGTACAGCGAAAAGCCGAAGTTCAAACAGCCGAGTTAAACAAAAAGCAAAAGCAGAATCGGAGTTACGCTTCGCTTCGTGTTTGTGCTTGCTTGGTTAAAACTTTGCTATTTTTAATAACAAAAGCAATAGCAGAGCACAAAAACAAAAATGTGCTTGCTTGAATTGCTTTGACTTCGTTCGTTGGAAAAAAGCACAGCAAGCAGTAAGCCCAAAATGTAAAATGCAATAACTGACACAGCATAGTTCAGCAAATTTTCGTTTCTATAGCTATTTTATAGTCAGCAGGTCAAACCCTGGGCAGATGAAACTTGTGATATAGAAAAGAACAACTCTGAATTGGAATTCGATTTTTCGATCTTGAGAAAATGGTAATTCGAGAAGAATTTCTTGGATTTGTGGAATTGGTTGCTATGGATGCCAAAACTGTAGCTGCTGCTATAGACAACTTTTTACAAAATGCAGAACTTGATCCTGATAAATGTGTTGGTCAAGGATATAATGGTTGTCCAACTATGACAGGTCATGTTGGTGGTGTCCAAACAATACTGCAAAAAAAAAAATACAAAAAAAGCATTGTTTTTTCATTGCGCAAGTCATAGGCTAAACTTAGTGGTTAATGATCTTAATCTTATTCCAGTAATACGGAATACAGTTTCTTCCATCAAAGATATGATAAATTTTTTCGAGAATCTGCTGTACGGAAAAAATATGTACCCAATATTCCAGCTTTATGCGAGACATGTTGGTCAGAAAAAAATTAAAACTATTGCTATTTTCAACAAACATTTTAAAAGTTTCGTTGATGGGCTCTCACGTTTATCCAAAGAGGGAAATAATTCTGCAACCAAAAACATTGCCTTCCAGCTTCAATACGCATTAATTTATGTATTTATTTTATGTTCTGAATTGATTACTAAATATTCAGCATTACTGGAACCAGTTGCAATCAAAAAATATAGACATGATTCAATGCTGCAATCATGTGAAAGAAGTATTGTCAGTTATTGAAAATCATCGGAAAAATGCGGACATTGAGAGCCAGTGTTTTGTATCTACCGCTCGATCAACAGCTCAAAGCATTGGTGTTGATTTTTAAAACTTCCACGAATTGTAAACAGCCAACAAAATCGGTCGAATCATGCTGCGGCAACTTCAGAGGAATACTGGAAGCGAACTTTGTTTATCCCGTACCTTGACTCGCTGATGACTTTCCTCAGGGCCAGATTTTCTAATGAAAACCTACCAGCTTATTCTTTATTTTTGTTAAACCCTAATGAAACGTTCAAGATGACATTTAGTGAATTTAAAAACAAGCTGCAGCAAGGGTATAAGTACTACGCTATTTAAAATCTTATTGATGAAGCTGAAATGTGGTGCAACGTTTGGCGTAACAAAAAAATAGGACGAAAAGACTTAAATAAAATAGCTTTGGTAGAAGCACTAAAAGAAGCTGAAACATTTTTTCCGGCTACAAAAAAAGCTATTCTAATAATTCTCTCTCAGCCGTGTACCACATACACTATCGAAAGGTCTTCTTTAACATTGAGGCGTATCAAAACGTGGTTAAGGTCCACTATGACCGAAAACAGATTGAACGGTCTCTGTATGCTAAGTATACATAGGAAATGGGTTATTGAAAACAAACTCGAATTTGAGAATGTTATTATAAATAAATTTTCAGAAGATCCCAGACGCTTAGTTTTTAGTTAAAACTTTTTTCATTTTTATACGATTCGGTTACATAACTTGATGTTATTTTTGCTGACTAGTACTGATAATATGCATTTAAAAGATAACATACCCAAGCAAATTTTTTTTTTTTTCAGAATTAAAAATAAAAAGTTATCTTCTTCCTTCATAAGTTATTTTGAGCTGTTATTTAATATTTTAGTACACACATATGCTACCAATAAAAAAAAAAGAATTTTCGAAAAATTTGAGTTGCCCCCTTATATAAAATCCTGCGTACGCCCTTGGCTTTTATACATTGACAATATGCGCTAGTATTGGATTTAGTTATCACTGACAACTGCCTGGTTTTTTATACCCTACACCCAGGGTATATTCACTTTGTCCTTCCGCTTGTAACGCAGAGAAGGAGGCGTGGCAGATATAGAAAAGTATATGTATTCTTGATCAGCGTCACCTCCTGAGTTGATATAGCCATGTCCGTCTGTCTGGCTGGCTGTGTGTTGAAATACACTTTTTAGGAAAACTGAGCAAGATAATTCAATGAAATTTGGTACACTGCCTCCGTCGTCAAAGATAGCTCGGGGGATTGAAAATGAGCGAAATCGGTCAACGGACACGCCTACCGCCCATACAAAAAATATATTCAAAATGCAATTTTAGGAGTATTTTTCACGACAATGCAACCAAAATACGCATAAATACTAAGAATTGTAAGCGCAAGCTCTGAGAAAAAACTGAACGAATTCAGACTGGAGGGCGTGGCACCTCCCGTATAAGCAAAAGCTTCAAAACGCTATACTGAAAGCGTTTTTTTTAGATATTCGAACCAAACTCGACGCAGACACTAAGAATCATAAATAAAAGCTACCAACAAAAATTGGGTGAAATCGGACAAGGGGGCGTGGTACATCCCACATAAGCAAAAGTTTCAAAAGGCTATGCTAAAAGAGTTTTTTGAGATAAGTCAACCAAACTTCACTCAAACACTTAAGACTATAAATGCACGCTCTAAGCTAAAACTAGACGAACTCGGACAAGAGGGCGTGGCACCTCCTATATAAGCAAAAGCTGAAAATGTTTTTCACTCAGACACTAAAAACTATAAATGCAAGCTCTGGACAAAAACTGGGTGAACTCGAACAAGAGAGCGTAGCACCTCCCATAAGAGCAAAATTTTAAAAATACTGCAGTGTAGGGTATTTAATGTTTGGCCAGGACAAATTTTACACCCTTACTAGTTTAAAATTTCTTTAGGATAATTGGGTTCTGGGTATTAATTACAACAAAAAAATGAGGCGCTTGGATCCTGTTTAACTAAATTGTTAAGTCTTTGTTTTTTGATATAAATCGCTGGTGAGAAGTAGAAATTTTGTTGTGGATGTTGTTGCTAATGTTGCGATACATATTTGCAAAGTTTCATAAAAATTTCTTTGACATGGTTTTTTAAATGAAAATAAGTTGACAAAGCTTCCAAACCTAGCTACAAAACCTCTCGGTTAATAGGACATTTTTTTGGAGAAAAAATTGTTTTTTTAAATTGGCAAGTATTTTTTTAAAAATTGCCATGCCTCAAAAGCTTTCCTCAGGTTTAAAACGTTAACGTACTAATAAAGTGCACTTTTCGACCACTGTATGATAATTATATTCAGCACATACTTACAAAATTTTATTAAAATAAAACATTCCTTATACATAAAATTCAAAATTGATATAAGTAAAATTTTGAAAATTTATTTCATGAAAACTGTTTAAAGGCACTTCAGACTATCTGAGTAGTCATATGCGTTTTCTTTTGTTTTTCTGTATGATTTTTTCGCTGATTGTCAAATTTTTATTGTTTTTAATTTCTATTGTTGAAATTATTTTAATTTTTTATTTTTCCAACAACATGATAAAATTTGAAAACTCAGAGGACTTCTCTTTTCAAATAGATTCAAATCTAATGCCAAAATAACTCATATGAGTTTTCTTCTGATAAATCATTTGTGAAAGAAATTTACATTCACACTATCAGAGTTGCCATATTTGACAACTCATAAGAGTTTCTATATGATTTCTCAGATAGTCTGAAGCGGCTTTTACCCAAACTAAATGAAATTTTGCAAGCATATAAAAAAAATGTCAAATTTTAAAAAAATAATTTAAAATATTTTTTTTTTTTTTATTTTGTTATTTTTTTGAGTTTTTAAATAAACAATTTCCTTTTTTGATGCTAGCTTAGGGTCTGTTTCACCAGTCCCAGATAAAGTTGCTGATAGTTATCTAGCAGTTAAATAATCTAGTAGATAAATCTGCCTGATAAATTTTTTCTGTTTCACACTCGAAGCTACAGACAAAATTTCTGTCAGATTTCCTTCTGATATTTTAAACGTAAGAAACGTAAATGTTTGTCAGAATCCAATACAAAATATAAATAAACAAAAATTTGAAATTTCAAAAATTAAATTTTTTACTTTTGGATATGCGTTAACGGGGCATTCATTTGGCCGTCATCAAAATGCGGCAGCAGAAATTCAAGTCATCGGTTATTTCATGCAGTTTCTTACTTTTCCATTGAGCCAAGCGTCTAGCGCCATGCAACCGGACTTCAATTTTTCATGTTCTCCGTGTGGCACTCGCAATCGGCTGCAGCCGATTTTTAGTGATCCTGTGCATATGAGGGTACAAAAGTGAATTTGGAGTAGAAAGAATCGGTGTTTAGTCGTTTCAAGAACGGCCAATCCGTGACAAAACAGTTGAATATGATAATTTGAGAGCACCATTGAACATTTCGCTTATGCCAATCGGGATCCAAAATTAGGGCAGAAGTGAGTTAATTTTGAATACGGCTGACGTCCATAAAATCAAGAAACCCAAACTACCGGCTCCAAAAATAAACATATGGATACAGGAAGGACTAAGAACGTAGTGCAGTGACGAAGCAGCCCATCTCGTGCCCTGAGACCACAACTTAAGTTCTCTAGTAGCCTTTCATCACGACAAAAAAAAAAAACAAAAAAAAAAAAAACAGCAGTCTTCTTGCCTTTGGTGTACTTCTACCCAAATTTTGGATCCCATTTGCACAAAACGAAACACTCAATGACACTCTGCACAATGGGCGGAACTGAAATTAATAAATTGAGGAAATTTGCATAGGGATTGACCGTACCTTAAACGAAATATCACCGATACTCGCTCATCGACGACTCATTTTTGCAAATCTCAATGTTACACCCTCACATGCACAAGAATACTCTATAAATTGGCTGCAGCTAGTTGCGAACACCACACAGAGAACATAGAAAACCAAGGACCGGCAAGATAAAGTGAACGACTAGCTCAAAGAAGAAATAACCATAGAACCCAAATTTTTTCTGCTCGGTCGGTTCTTACCGTCTTGAACGTGTCGGAGTCAATTTCTGTTTTTGTTATTTTATGATACTGTGAACAATAACCATGATATTCAAAATTTCATCATATTAAGCCTGTTTCTGTTGATATGTCTATACAAAGTACAATGCTTATTTACGTCCACGAAGGCGCGATAAAAATTCATTAATATTTTATAGGGTCTGTATTAAGTGGGTCATGACCACATCCATTTTCTGGGAAATATTTGTGGGATTCATAATGTTAATGACCTAATATAAGTATGAAACTCAAATAAAGAAGCAACCTTGGGCACTTTCATGTGATTCACTTTTTAGGGCTATGGGGTTTTTAGTAATACATCCCATTTTTAAAGGTATAATAAGTAGATATGACTATAAACATGGAACAAAAAATACCTGCGTTTTTTCTGTGAAATTTTACAATTTCTAATTTCAAATAATTTTAAAAATATCTATCAGATAAAATTTTATCAATAACATGATGTGGCAGTTAATTTATCAGAGACTTTATCTGACAGATATCTCTATCCATAATTTGTGAAACAGAATTTTTTGCCTATCTGACACATATCTGCTAGATAGCGCTATCAGGAACTTTATCTGGGAGCGGTGAAACAGACCCTTAATGAGATAATTTTTAAATTTTTTTTTTTTATTAGAAGCGTATAATATTTGAGTTCTTACGTTCGAAAAGAAATTGGACTGCCCGGCACTATTTGTACCAAATTTACCTATTTAACTGCATAGCGGCGAGCTCTAAATCGGAAGCTCGGAATGAGAAATAATAAGCTGAAAACTGGCATACACCTTCATTATAGTGTTCTAAATGTAGTCTCAAAAGTCTCGTGTCTGCGTCTTAAGTTATTCAAGGTCAAAAATTAAAAAAATCAGTTTCTTGCAAATAAGTATTTCGCAAACGGTTGCTTTTTCAGATAAATAGTGCGGTACAATTTTGAGCCCTGCTAATTTCCTATAAAAAAGTCCTGTGAATTGTTTTCGTACGGCTTATAGTTTAGGAGATATTCTAATTAGAAAAGTGGTAAAGCTTGGTAATTCATACATGCAGCGTATTAGCGAGCATAGTAATATGTTGATTTTTAAAGTGCCATAACTCAAGAACGATGAGTCGCACGAAAATATCAAAACCATATTTTTAAAGGAAATTTTATGCTCTATAAAAAATAAGCGATATATGTATACAAACAATTTAGGATTTTAGGAGTTATTCTATAAAAACAGGTTTTTTTACGATTTCTTAAACTTTATAGAATAACTCCTAAACGGTAAATTTTATGTGTACATACATTGCTTGTCATTTATAGATTTAAAATCCCCTTTAAACAAATGGTTTTGATTTTTGCGTGCGACTCATCGTTCTTGAGTTATGGCACTTTAAAAATCAACATATTGCTATGCCCACTAATACGCTGCATGTATGTATTACTAAGCTTTACCACTTTTCTAATTAGAATATCTCCTAAACTATAAGCCGTACGAAAACAAGTCAGAGGACTTTTTTATAGGAAATTACCAGGGCTACAAAATTGTACTGCACTATTTTTCTGAAAAAGGAACCGTTTGCGAGATATTTGCAAGAACTGATTTTTTAATCTTTGACCTTGAATAACTTAAGACGCAGACACGAGACTTTTGAGTGTTCTCTCATTCCGAGATAAAATAAAAATTTGACTGGCCTAAATAGCGTGAACTGCAGATTTAGAGCTCGCCGCTATGCAGTTAAATAGGTAAATTTGGTATAAATAGTGCCGGGCAGTCCAATTTCCTTTCGAACGTAAGAACTCAAATATTATACGCTTCTAATAAAAAAAAAAAAAAATGAAAAAATTATCTCATTAAGAAAGCATCAAAAAAGGAAATTGTTTATTTAAAAACTTAAAAAAAATAACAAAATAAAAAAAAAAAATTTTTTTAATTATTTTTTTAAAATTTGACATTTTTTTCATATGCTTGCAAAATTTCATTTAGTTTGGGTAGACAGTTTTCATGAAATAAATTTTCAAAATTTTAGTTAAATCAATTTTGAATTTTATAAAAAATTATGTAAAAAATCAAATTTTAAAAATTTAAAAATTTTTGTATGAGGAATGTTTACTAATAATTAGATTCAGGTTATTAGAATTAAATTTCAACAACAAGTGGAATTTGGGGTACACACTTGGCGTGAATTGTCTCATCTGCTTTCTCATTTGGTCAAACTTTTCCGAAGAAAAGTTATTTTTTAAACATCTCAGTGATTAAAATAGCAATATTCTGTGTCAATACATCTTCAGTTATCCCAGAAAATGTTCAATTAAGGCTTGTTGATACTCCCTCTAGTATGTCTAGATAATCTTCTAACTGAGAAAACTAATAATATGGTATTCACGTTTTACACCTACCAACGAAATTTCGTCAAAAAAACTTATATAGTAACGAAGATGTCCCCAAAAAAGTGTCAAAAAAAAAAAAAAAAAAATTGTTCATACGCACAAGCTTGTCAAGCATGTTGTTAATTTTGCAGTGCGCTTAATATCTATCACGATTTTGTAGTAATCGATAATTCCACTGAACTTTGATATCAGCATTTTCTCATCTGCATCAGTAAATTTTGTGAAAAAATATTCTTTGAAGCTACGTTTTACATTCGCAGCATCCGATATGGGTAAAATTTTTATTGACGAAGTCCACGCTCAAAACGTCCTACAACGCATGTGGGAACAAACCGAGCGAAAAGAATATTGTGACGTTGCACTGATTCCTGGCGACACAGAAGAAATGCAAATTTCAGCGCATCGCTCAGTCCTGAGTGCATCGAGTGAGTATTTTAAAACCATGTTTACACCACCATTTAACGAAAGTGCAGCGGAAAAGGTAAAGTTGCCTAATGTAGATGGTGAAACACTCAAATCCCTAGTAAAGTTTTGCTATTCAGGACGTTTAGAAATTTGTGAAGACACCGCTGAAAAATTGCTTATAACAGCTGATTCACTACTCATAGAGCCTGTACTCAACGCTTGTGGTGATTTCCTTGGAGACCAATTACACCCAACAAATTGTTTGGGCATGGCACAGCTAGCAGAGCGATATCATTGTGAGTCACTTACAACAAAAGCAAAAGAGTTTTGCTTGAAAAGATTCGTAGAGGTTTATAAAACAGATGAATTCTTGAATATAAGTGTCGATCAGTTGACTCAGTTGCTGGCAAGCGATGATCTTCTTGATCCAACAGAAGAGCATGTTTTTAAAAGTGTGATGATGTGGTTAGAACACGATCGATCGGACCGAGAAAAACATAAGGATGAAGTGTTGAAGTTAGTGCGGTTGCCACTGCTGAAGCGAACGTTTCTATTTGATCATGTACAACCAGTTTGTACCTCACTTGCCAGTCTCAAATTGTACACGGAAACTTTAAATTGGCATTCAATACCAGAACGCAGAACAGTAATTTCAAGCGAATTTGCTAAACCACGAAAATCAGATGAACGTTTGATGGCAATACGAAAAGTTAACAATAAGATGAATATTCTGTACCACTGTCCACAACGACTTCAATGGATGAAGTGGCAGGAAAATTTGGAGCATCGTGAAGAGTTTGGTATTGCAATAATGAACGATGATCTATTCATAGTGGGAGGTTTGGTTGAAGGTGCTCGTTCAAATAAGGTCATAAGTATAAACCTCAGAACTATGATAACGAAAAATGTAAATTCAATGAGGGAACGTCGTACGCATTTTGGTGTGTCAGAAATTAATGGTTTTCTGTTTGCGGTGGGTGGTTTCAATGGAAATGCTCTTAGTTCTGTTGAAATATGGGACTCGAAATCAAACAAATGGAGCATGGCAGCTTCAATGTCAGTTAGTCGATACTATTTTGGCATTACTGTTTTCAACGGCAAAATTTATGTAAGTGGAGGTCATGATGGTAACATTCGCCTGAAGTCTGCAGAATGTTATAATCCACAAGAAAATGTATGGACCTCGATTGCTTCAATGTGCGAAGAACGCTATTTTCCTGGAGTAAGTGTTTGCAATAGCTCATTTAAACTCTGCTTATCATTTCTGCTTTGTTTTCATCAAATACAGCTTGCAGTCGCTAATGGAATGTTATATGCAGTAGGTGGTTATGAAAGCAAAACAATTGAACGCTATGACCATGAAACCAATCAATGGACCATAATGTGTAGTTTAAGTGAAACAATATATCGCAGATTATGCACTACATTAAACGATAAAGTCATTGCACTTTACAAGGATCGTCTTGAAGAATATAACACTGCAACGAATGAGTGTACAGTGAATACTTCCATTAAAGGGTTGACCGATGTACTTGACACATTTTCATTTTCCGGTTCACTTTTAGAATCAAATTTTATCGAAAATTAATTAAACACTTTTATGGAGATCTTCAAAATTCTTAAAAATGTTTGTGAAAAGATCTTATGTACTAAAACAAGGTTAAATTTATTTTTGTATATTAAAAATTTACTTAAACGTTGATGATACATTTGTGAGCTTATATAAAGCAAAAAACTTTGTTTTTTTCCTTATGCGTTACTTTAAACTAATAAAACTACATGCATAGTAAATACATTTGTAGTTTTTTATTAATTTTTTAAAATTTTACAAATTCTTAACGTAATTACGTGCCTTGAATTATTTAAATTTTTTTATTGGGCGTTATAAATTTTTCTAAAATTTCCCCCTCGAGAAAATATTTATTTGCAATCGTGAATATTTAAAATCTAAAATTTTTGGAATTTAATAAATATAGTAGTTTAAGAAAATCCCCGAGACTTTTGATTCACGATAATCTCCATACTGTCTTCATTGTTCAGCCATTATTTAAAAAAGCATTTTTTCAGGAGACGGATTTTAAACTTTAATTTGATGGGAAAATGCCTACAAAAACTGTCATATTTTCTGTAATGTCTTTTATATCGAAAAACAGAAGGCGTGGAGATATAGGGGGTTATCGTGAATCAATATTCCCGGGGAATTTTTCTCAAATTGCAATAGAGAATGCACTGCAGTCTGAGAAAAATTCCCCGGAAATATTTATTCACAATAACCCCGCATAGAATTTTGACAGCTCCTAGATCTAACTGAGAGCTGCCTTAATGAAGAAAAACTAGTGAGGGTGTATTCTTTGGCCTGGCCAAACATTAAATACCCTACACTGCAGTATTTTGAAAATTTTGCTTATATGGGAGGTGCCATACCTTTAGTCCGAGTTCACCCAGTTTTTGCACAGAGCTTGCATTCATAGTTCTTAGTGTCGGAGTGAAATTCGATTGCATTATCTCAAATAACTTTTTCAGTATAGCCTTTTGAAGCTTTACTTATTTGGGTGGTGCCACGCCCTCTTGTCCGTATTCGTCTAGTTTTAGCTCTGAGTGTTCATTTATAGTCCTTAGTATTCGAGTGAAATTTAGTTGAATTATCTCAAAAAACTCTTTTAGTACAGCATTTTGAAATATATGCTTATATGGGTGGTGCCACGCGCCCTTATCTGATTTAACCCAGTTTTTGCTAAAAACTTGCATTTATAGTTTTTAGTCTTTGAGTAAAATTTAGTTCAATTATCTCAAATAACGCTTTCAGTATAGCGTTTTGAAGCTTTGCGTATATGAGAGGTGTCACGCCCTCTTGTCCCAATCCGCCCAGTTTTGGCTTATAGCTTGCGCTAGTAATTCTTAGTATTTATGTGTATTTTGGTTGAATTGTGAAAAATACTCTTTGAGTTGTATTTTGAACATACTTTTTGTATGGGAGGTAGGCGTGTCCGTCAACCGATTTTTTTAATGGATCTGACCATTGCTTTGACAGCTAAATCAAAAAAAAAAAAAAAAAAAAGACACGAAATATAAACATCTAAATTTCATTAAAAATTACTGAAACAAGGTAACATTACAAAATTGATGGTGGTCGAGTTCGACCAAATCTTCACACTTTAGTCCAGGAAAATAAGACGAAAAAAGAGCTTCTGTTCGAAAAAATTCCCAGTGGAAATTTTTCACCGGAATTGTCTTTATTTATGCATGATACACAAACTGTGAAAAGTCCATTGCAAAGTCGTGTACGCATAAAAAGTTATTTAGGCTCAAAGGTCGCTAAAATCAGTTTTTTGCAAATATCTCGCTAATGCTAACTTTTACAGAAAAATGTTGGTCTACAATTTTGTAGCACAGGAAATTTCCTACAAAAGTACGTTAAAAGTATTTGCGTACAACTTCTAGTTTAGGAGATCACCCAATTAAAAAGTTGTTAACAGTTATGATATGAAATACTACCTATGAGTTCATATTAAAATATCTTACTTTTTAAATTGCAATAACTCTTCAATGAGAAGTTGTGCAAACAAAATTAAAATGCCGTTTGAAAGATAATTTAATTTGCTATATACCGTACAAAATTTTTTTTTTCGAACGGCTCATGACCTTAAAAATATTCTTGAATAACCGTTAAGGCTTCGAAATTACTGGTTTTTTAGATATTCAATAAAAACTGGTTTTTTGGCATTTTTAGGGTTTTTTTGGGATATCTTCTAAACGGTTACTTCTATGTGTACACATATGGCTTATTTTTTGTAGATCTTGTAATTCTCTACAAATTTAGTCCCATTACTTTTTATCGTAGTACTTACCAATTCGCAGATATCCTTAAAAAACCAGTAATTTCGAAGCCTTAACGGTTATTCAAGAATATTTTTAAGGTCATGAGCCGTTCGAAAAAAAAAAATTTGTACGGGTATATAGCAAATTAAATTATCTTTCAAACGGCATTTTAGTTTTGTTTGCACAACTTCTCATTGAAGAGTTATTGCAATTTAAAAAGTAAGATATTTTAATATGAACTCATAGGTAGTATTTCATATCATAACCGTTAACAACTTTTTAAATTGGGTGATCTCCTAAACTAGAAGTTGTACGCAAATACTTTTAACGTACTTTTGCAGGAAATTTCCTATAAATTCATTCACACATTTTACGCTGAACTGAAATATTTGATCCAAAAAATTCAAGATTCAGAGTACACTGATTTCATTTTGATTCTGAAATACGAATACTTTAGTGTACTGTTTTTATACAAACAAATACTTCAGGTCAGTGTAAAGCGTGCGGGTAGAAACGCTACTGCAAAATATAGGATATGGTAACACTTGCAAGTTGCAACGCATTGGTAACCCAGGATTGCAGCAGCTTTCATACGCTTTGGCGAGAGCGTCAAAAAAGAGACACAAAGAGGAGGTCGAAAACTGTTTTTGGCACCAAAGTACCATTTTGCAGTGAACTGCATCAAATCAAGCAAGACAGGTCAGTGCAGTATTTGTTTTTTTTCTTTGATGTCCAAGTACACGTACCTACTGTCAAGACATTTGCACGCGATACTGAACTGAAGTATTTGATAAATAAAAAGCAGATAAAAGACATAAGGGACCGTTCATTAATTACTTAGATTAGAAAAAGAAACAAATTAAGAATTAACAGAAAATCAATACATCGTCTCTATTTAAGTGAGAAATACTAAGTCAGTTTTATCCAGTTTCGAGTTATTGGAAGTACGGTCTAAAATTTTATATTGTTCAGTTTAATGAGACCCGCGGTAGGCAATACGCTTTTTTTACTCAAAATCAAGGCATCGGTCGTAAACAGTGTATGTAGCATAAAATGCTTTGAATTGTCCAAGGAATACGTTTGAATTTTTTTAAACATTTAAACATTTTTTCAAGAAAACTAAAATTTTTTCCAAAAAAATAAAATTTAAATTGTTTAGTGTTTAAACAATTCATGCATTTTACAGTATTGAAGTAGAAAGTTTTTTTTTTTGTAAAATTGATATTTCAAATCGTAATACCCACTGTATAAAATTTTTTGACGAATTATGTTAGGAAAAGTTACTAGTTGAACATTTAGCTACAAATTTAGTAGAATAAAATAACGGTTTCCTTAATTCAGGAAATTTGATAGAAAACTGAAGTCTCTAACAAAAACTTTAGAGGTCGATAAAAATCGTTAAGCAGCTAACTTTGCAAAACCCATCGGAGACTTACTCAGCTATGGTAGGGCTATCGTCCCAGTATAGCCAAGTCTTGTCCTGATTAATTTTTTTTTTTAAATTGTTGTACTGTGTAATCTATAATTAAATTAATTATTGTATGCGCTGGGTTTCATTTGATAATAATTTTGTGAATCTTACGTTAGATATTGTGTAACTCCCCCCTCCCCAACGTAAGAAATCGTAAGTTTTTTCACTACCCCCTCTCCCCCTAAAAATCTTACGTAATCAATGGATGGCCCCTGAAATATCTTGAAACGAAAAGTTTTGAAACTACAACAAGACGTCCTGTCCACAGCCCTAATTGCAATATACTGCGAAAAAGTTTTCGTTGCATAATTTAGGAATTTTTTAAACTTATTACTATATGTTTACTCATTTCTTTATTAAGTGCACGATTTATAAGAGCATCGACTCTGTTACTAATGCACTTAAAATCATGTTCACATTTTGTGGTTCGGCATTATGGAATTCAAAAATAATGCAGTATAAAAATAAACTCCTGAAGTTATGCAAAATTTTTTTTAAGTAAAAATTCTGTTGAAAGCCTTCGAAAATTCTAAATTCCAAACAAAAAAACTAAGTGAAAGCTACATATATAAAAATAATTTTGTAGCATAATTTTAGGAATTAATTAAAAACAGACAAATTTATGAAATTAACTCGAAAAAGTATCTCTCTCGTTCTCTCTACAAACGTTCTTTGATAAATATCTAATTAATTTTGCTATAATTTTGATTGACTTTTTCGCGGTGGTCCAAAATTAAAAGGTAAATCATAATTTATATTACCAGCGCCACAGGAGCAATAAAAATCAAATAAATTAAGTATCTTTTGATCCTTTAATATTCGAGCTGATTGCATGCGACCGCCGATATTGATGTGCAACCAGACATAATAATGTGGCAACTGATTAAAAATACTGCCGAGATAATTGTACAATAAATTTTGTAGATACATATGTGAACAGCGAGTGTTAACCATGGTAGGTAGCGTCGAAAATAGGCATCCTTTGGTAGTATAGTGTACTATGGGGATATTGGCGGCTGTTTATTTTTGACATAAAACATAAAAAAAAAATGTTCAAATTCGATGGATGGCAAATGTGAGTGTGGGCGTTGTATGGGTGATTTTACTATTACACGTTGTGCTGTAGGCGTGTGAGTGCGAAACGACTGTATGTGTGTTAACATGAAAAACTTGCCACGGGCATACATATGTATATGGGCAAATCCGAAAATAATCTCCTCTTATATGACCCAGTTTTTAAAAAAAAAAATTTTTCATGTACAATAACCAAATGTGGTGGAATTTATTCGTAGACGTATGAGCTGCAATTTCCAATAGGCGAACAGAAAATTTTCGACCTGAGGGGGTGTCAGGAGGTCGTTTTATCTGAAAATTTTGGGAAAATCGAGATTTTCGATACTATACGGGAGAGCACATACTTCAGAAGTAGTAGATATGTTACGGGGCACCTTTCCAAATATTCTGAAGTAAAATTCAAAAAAATCGTATGTGGGTCGTGGCGACAAAATGGGTTAAAAAGTCTAAATCACTCATTACGGCCACATAACAGGTCCTAAAATTCTGAAAAAAATCAAGCAACTTCCTTGATAAAAAATAAATCAACTTTGCTTATGATATTTTCTAATCTAAGCGCCCCCTGCCGAGTAAAAAATTAAAAACGCTAAATTTTGGGTAAAAAATGCGATTATTGGCGATATGCGATCGAGCACACCATAGCGACACATAGGGTAAGATAGCGGGATATCTAACAAATATTCTGGAAAAAAATTCAGAAAAATCGTATGTGGGTCGTGGCGTCAGAATGGGTTGAAAAGTTTAAATCGCTCATTACGGCCACGTAACAGGTCCTAAAATTCTGAAAAAAATCAAGCAAATTCCTTGATATAAAATAAAGCGAATTTGTTTACGATGTTTTTTTAATTTAAGCGCCTCCTGCCGAGTAAAAAATTATAAACGCTAATTTTTGGGTAAAAAACGTGATTTTTGGCGAAAAGCGAAATTTTGAGTTTTTTAATTTTTTGTTCCAAATGAGGGGCTCAAATTAAAGAAACATCATAAAAAAAGTCGATTTATTTTTTCTCAGAGAATTTGCTTAATTTTTTTCAGAATTTTAGGACCTGTTACGTGGCCGTAATGAGCGATTTAAACTTTTTAACCCATTCTGGCGCCACAACCCACATAGGATTTTTTTGAATTTTACTCCAGAATGTTTGTTAGATATCCCGCTATCTTGCCTTATGTGTCGCTATGGTGTGCTCGATCGCATATCGCCAATAATCGCATTTTTTACCCCAAAATTAGCGTTTTTAATTTTTTACTCGGCAGGGGGCGCTCAAATTAAAAAAACATATTGAACAAATTCGTTTTATTTTCTATCAAGGAATTAGCTTGATTTTTTTCAGAATTTTAGGACCTGTTACGTGGCCGTAATGGGCGATTCAAACTTTTTAACCCATTCTGACGCCACGACCCACATACGATTTTTCTGAATTTTACTCCAGAATATTTGTTAGATATCCCGCTATCTTACCCTATGTGTCGCTATGGTGTGCTCGATCGCATATCGCCAATAATCGCATTTTTTACCCAAAATTTAGCGTTTTTAATTTTTTCCTCGGCAGGGGGCGCTTAGATTAGAAAATATCATAAGCAAAGTTGATTTATTTTTTATCAAGGAAGTTGCTTGATTTTTTTCAGAATTTTAGGACCTGTTATGTGGCCGTAATGAGTGATTTAGACTTTTTAACCCATTTTGTCGCCACGACCCACATACGATTTTTTTGAATTTTACTTCAGAATATTTGGAAAGGTGCCCCGTAACATATCTACTACTTCTGAAGTATGTGCTCTCCCGTATAGTATCGAAAATCTCGATTTTCCCAAAACTTTCAGATAAAACGACCTCCTGACACCCCCTCAGGTCGAAAATTTTTTGTTCGCCTATTGGAAATTGCAGCTCATACGTCTACGAATAAATTCCACCACATTTGGTTATGGTACATGAAAAATTTTTTTTTTAAAAAACTGGGTCATATAAGAGGAGATTATTTTCGGATTTGCCCATATATGAGGCTATGAGCGCAACAGTGGCCTAACCTTTACTTCGTTTATAAAGCAAAAGCACATATCCTGAGTCGATAAAAGCACAAGTTATTTGCTTTTGATTTTTTAACGAAGTGAGGGTTAGGCCACTATTGCGCTCATAGCCTCATATGTATGCTGTAACATAAATGAAAACAAAAATTTTATTACAAACGTGTGTATAGAGTTGCCAAAATAAACAAATATAAATGCGCCTAAAAGTATGCAATGTTCTTTTTGCGCATTGTTGTGTATATGCCTATATAAGCCATTAAAGTTTTTGCCACATTTTGATTGCATACTTTCAGGCATACATTTAAATAGCACAGTGAGCACAACCATTGACATTACTTGGTCAATGTTGGCAACCGCAAAACATAAACATGTTTATGACTAATTTTTGATGGTAATGAAAAAAAAAAAAAAAACAAGAAAACCCACACGTATGCGTGTATACGCACACATGTATATAATTCATATATGGCAACATATTGTGCAACTGTGCTTTTATTGTTGTTTGTGTTTTTTGCACAACTTTTTCCAAATTGGCTGCAAATTGTATAAACAAAAATAGCAAATATATGAAATGTTTAATTTTATCCCTTTTTTGTGGCATTTTTTAAAACGCGCTAAATCAATGAATAAATAAATAAAAACGTAAATTGTATAATAAATGTATTGTTTTTAAGTGCTAGAAAAATAAACGCTTCAATGCATTTTCCAACCACACAAAATGCTAACAAAACTTTCTGAAAATTTAATAACATTTGTCGCTTAAAATTAATTGAATGCTTCAAGCAAAAAAATGGCGTAGATTAAATATTTAAAAAAAAATATTTTATTTTAAGTGACACAATGGAGAGTACTTGAAAAAAGCGCACATGCAAACTGTTAAAATCAAATTAAATTTTCATTAAGGCAATATATGCACAACTACAACAGTTTAAGCCCTGTTAGTAACACGTTAGCTAGACACTTTATTTGTTGAAAAGCTTCAATTAAAATTACAATTTTAGCACTAAAAGATTTACACATAAATACAAAATACACAAGAATTCTAGGGTGTTAATTATGTAGGGTCAACTGGGGTAAGATTAAATTCTAAAAAATCAATATTTTCAAAGTAAATTACACCAGCTTAGTAATCGTTACTAATATTTAAGAAAAAAGGTATTTTTTAATATTTTTCCAAAAAAGTAATCTTTGCAAAAGTGCCAAAGATGCAATAGTATTACTTTCTAATGCATCAGTCCGCAACAAGTTGAAGGAGGAATATGAAAGATCACGACGTTCTAACAATAAAATTAGTCTTGTTTCTGCATTTGAACCTAGGTCATGTTCACACCACAAGTCGAATGTACCCCAGCTTACGCTACATAGAAAATGCCAATGAAATAAAAATTGTTCATCATCCTGTATGAACAATTGTTTTTAAACCGTGGCTAACATGGATTTTGGTCACCCGCTTTTAGTCGCCTCTTATGACAGGCATGCTTACCTCAGGCATATTCAAACCCCTTACCCGCAGAGGTGACCAGCCAGGGTGTGGAAGGGCGTAGCGATGGATAGCGTTGCGCCTTGAAAGAAAACCCACAACGCCCGTAACTGGCACTGACAACGCGATGCCGCCTTAAATAAGCATCTTGTCGAAATCCTGAAGCGTCTGACCCATAGTGGCTCCCAGGTCAGCGTCTGTTCCAGATTGGGCGGCTGTACGTGAAAGTGAATCTGGCCACTATATTGGCAGCGCTTGCCGGATCCAGCCTTAAGCTTATAACTTACTGCGTGGGGCATTGCCGAGAAGATTATACTAATGAAGCATGAATCGAAAAACGATGGAAAATATCTCTCCAAGTGGTACCCACGTGAATGTGGTTAATCCACCTGCCTCGGCAGCATGCACATTAGATTTGGAAGTGCAAGAAACATGCATAATTAGGAATGATTCTCTTATAATCGGAACCAATATGGTTCGTCAAAATTGTTTGGCCCTATGCTCCTCCTAGGGGTTAAAGGAGAATACATACATACATAACATAGATTTAAGCTGTGCTCAGATTTAGACTAAAAGACAATCAAGTTTCGTATATTTTAGACCGTTTCCATTTGACTTTAGAATGACCACGTAATGGTTAACTTAAGCAAATAAACCTTCAATAGTTATCACGTACGTCCCAGGAGGAAAAATTAGGGATCAAAATAAGCGTGTATTTTGTGTAGTGAATTACCCTGCACCGAGCACGTGACATTCATGTACAGCACATGAAATGAGAGCCTCATATCTCAAGATCCTATGGAAGAATGAGTTTGTTCATTTTTTGGTTAAAGCCTGGCAGCAATATTTTTAAAGGATTTTTGAATCATTAAATTTCGGAATGTTTTGCCGTCATCGCGGATTTTGATCAATCTTAATATTAATCGATGATAAATTTCATAACCATTCCGAAAAAATCCAGCGGACCTAATTTTTTTAGCCGAAAATTACCGGCAGACCTATTTTAATGGTGCTACAGTGGGTACAATTTCTCTGTTTTCACGGAATTTTTTTTTTTTAATTTACGTGTTTTAATGTCAAATTTAAAAATATCTTGGTATGTGAGCTTAAAAACTGCCGGAAGTACCCACTGTCGCACCATTAAAATAGGTCTGCCGGTCATTTTCGGCAAAAAAATTTGGTCGGCCGGATTTTTTCTGAATGGTTATGAAATTTATCATCGATGAATATTAAGATTGATCAAAATCCGCGATGACGGCAAAACATTCCGAAATTTAATGATTCAAAAATCATTTAAAAATATTGCTGCCAGGCTTTAACCATGCTGACCAATCTTTTCTTATTCGTCTTAGTGTAAACTACCATTTTGCATTAAAAATTTCAGAATCCGCGATGACGGCACTTTTAGTATTGCCGGCTCCTCGCCTATAATATATGCCTGATAATTTAATTTTATCAAATTTATTTGAATGTAATGTTATTCTCAAAAACAACAAAAAAAGAACCTGCAACAGCGTGAGCACTTTGCTCACGCGCGCCTGCTCGTGTAACTTTTTAGGGTGCGCCTGCTCACGGGTTAAAATGTATTTTGTGGGCGTGTCCCTTGGGCTATTTGCACTAAATTTGGATGGTTCCTCCTAACTATAGGGTTTTAATCTTAGACTAAATTTCAAGTTGATATATTTGTCTGATGGTATGTATTTGCTATCGTACCTCTGAAAAAAGTAATAAATCTTCTGGTAAAGGTCACGAAAATTTCAAGATCAGTTAAACGATTTACTTCATATTGCACCACAACATTGCTCATGTAAAGACATTTATTTGTACAAATTTTCAGGCCGATATCTCTTTTCGTTTTCTCCACACATGTAAACGTGAAGGTTACGAAGCTAAGGTGAGGAAACCTGGACTCATAAAAAAAGTGCGGTGCTTAAAATATAACTCGGAGGAGTTATAGCGAAATAACTAATTTTCTGATTTGTTTTAGAAGAAATTTTTTTTTTGTTTCATCCTAACGCTTTAAAGAAAACTTTTCTTTTTAGCCAATTGTATGAGCCATTTAACAGTGAATTTAGTTTATAGGGGCTTAAAAGAATTTTGCAAAGTTCTGTGCACAGAACTGTAAGCGAACAAAACCTCATCAAAAAATCTTCAGTGATTCCAAGTCGAAGTTGTCCCTATCTTCCCGGGAGGTGTGCTGTGCCTTTAAAGTTAAAATTTTCATAATTTTTTTTGTTTTTGTTTTTTGACTTTGGCGATTCTATTAACATACATAGCATGTCTCAAAACCAGAGTGTATTACCAACTAAAAACAATTAGCAATTTTTCACAACAGACGGCGCTAAGTGAGCTTTATGATCTATGCATATAGCGTTCTTGTACAATAGCATTTGAGTGTGGTTTCTGACAAAATTTAACTAAAACTGATCTGATGAGGCTATATATGTTCATGTTTTTATATGAAAATATATAAATATTAGGGTGGGCCGTTTTGAACACTGATCTCGGCTACCCCCCTATGTGAAAGTTCATTAAATTTTATGAATATTTGCCCAAGGATCTATACCTCTGCGTTCAACTTTAGTTCGGCGCATTTTTGATCGAAAATTGTACCTTTCATGAATATTTTTTTTTATTTTCATACTAAATTTTAAAAATTTTTATAAAGACAAAAGTAATATCATTATATGATTTGGCTGGTATTCTGTCAGTAATCAATTAAATTGGGTTCTGTTTACATAAAAAGTCCACTTGATGGTGTGGAATTGATGCTATATATTTAAAAAAATGATATGGGTCAAATAGCCGATTATTATGACCGACTTTCAAAATAAACGATTCATATTTTTGGATGAATTTTTTCAAACAAAACACCAACCTAGGCTGAAAGTTCATTCAATTCTATGAATATTTGCCCATGGAACCATACCCCTACGTTCAACTTTAGTTCGGCGCATTTTCAATTGAAAATTTTACCTTGCGTTAAATATTTATTTTTATGCTTAATTTTAAAAATTCCTATAGAGACAAAAGTAATATCATAATATGTTTGGCTGGTATTCTGTCAGTAATCAATAAAATTGGGTTCTGTCTTTACGAAAAGTTTACTTGATAGCGTGGAAATGATTATATTTATTACAAACAATTAAATCTTCTATTTCACCTCCCTGAAGCTACGTAATCTTTACGTTTACACCTTGTAATAGATTTACAGAGCTATTGTAATAAGTTATAAGCCAAAAAGTCTTTCGTAAGATGCAATAAGTTATTTCATGTTTCTAAAAGCTAACTGATCAGCTTAACAAAGATTTTTCTTTGAAATATAGCGAAGGTTCGTGTATAGCAATAGAAAAAACTGTTACACACATAAATTCTGTTTCAACCAATGAGATGGTTCGTGTTTCGCAGTAATTTATATTTTATGCAGCTGTTACTTGAACACTAGAGAAGGTTTTTCTATAGCTGAAGCCAAGTATGTTTGGAGAGGTTTATTTTGCAGAACAGTTTAAGTTTGATTGCAGTGCAATAAAGTTGCAGTGTGAGCTATTGAGAAAAATTGTTAACCTTTTAAATAATAAAGTAAAGATTATTTTATTTAAAGAGCAATGAATCATTGTAAGTAAACGGAATTAATCTCAAGAGGTAAGGGAAAAATTCAATTTAACGAGCTTAAAACTCTTTTTAAACTCTTAACTCAAGCAACGAATTTAACTACGTGGGGTTCTTTTTATGGAAACATTTTGGTGGCATTTTCTAACCTATTTATTGTCAGTTAGTTTCACTCCTTTCTTCATGACTGCAGTAATACTTCATAATCCAAAATTACTTAAAAATATGCAACGAAATATGAAGAAAGTTTAAACTGTCCTGCCAAGTGAATGGGAATGACAAGCGAAAGCTTAAGAGCGCAGGCTGCTTAAAACTTTGTAATTTAAATGTTACCCAAAATAAGTAGGGTAAAAAGTTTTTTTGCAAAACCCTTTCAAAATATGTCACAACTTCTATTTGTGTATGCATGTAAGAAAAAAGGAGTATAAATCAGTGCTGTTTTACATTTCTTATCCCTCAGCTGTCGGCCTTTTTTTTGGTTTTTTTTTATGATACCCAAATAAAGTAATCAATTTATTATGTTAAAATAGGATTTTAAAAATTTTTTTTCAAAAGTTTTATTCCACCGCTTGGATAAAATGTAACATACAAAACCACTGGTTGAAATTCAATAAGCTTCATTTTAACCGTCTTCAAAATAAGGTCCAGTTTATGTACGAGTATATATGTGTACATGTCTGCTGCCGACTGGTACGAAATAAAAAAGATACAAACCAAATAAAAGTAACAGAAATACTGGTAGGTGTATTACTCTTTTCTTTTTTTTTTTGCATAATTTTACATAAAGCTATCCTTTGCAGCCTTTCCCCATCCAGAGCTTCCGCCTTCGCTTATTTGTTGCTTAGCGATGCATAAATTTAAATCTGAAACATCTCTGGAGTCGGCTGTCAGTATATGAAAAGAACGTAGTTACCGCATGGTATGTGTGCTGAAAACTGTGGCTGGGCGTGAAATCACTAGAACACGTATTTACATATGAAATGATGGCATAAAGCTTTGGCGCTCATTTGTGGCAAGACTGTCATAACTCAAAAAAAAAAAAAAAACTTCATAGTAAGGGTGTTACCTTTGGCCTGGCCAAAAATTAAATGCCCTACACTGCAGTATTTCGAAAATTTTGCGTGTTCACCCAGCTTTTGCTCAGAGCTTGTATTTACCATTTTTTAGTGTCTGAGTGAAATTTAGTTTGATTATCTCAAAAAACGTTTTCAGTATAGAGTTTTAAAGCTTTTGCTTATATGGGAGGTGCCACGCCCTCTCGCCGAGTACGTCTAGTTATTGCTCAGAGCGTATATTTATAGTTCTTAGTGTTTGGATGAAATTAGGTTGGATAATCTCAAATTACGTTTTCAGTTTAGCATTTTGAAACTCACGTGCCACGCCCTCAAGTCCAAATTTGCCAAGTTTTTTGTCAGAGCTTGCTCTTACTGTCTTTAGTGTTTTAGTGAAATTTGGTTGGATTATCTCAAATAACGTTTTCAGTACAGCATTTTGAAACTTTTGCTTGTATGGAAGGTGCCACGCCTTTTTGTCTGAATTCGCATAGCTTTTGCTAAGAGCTTAAGCTTACCGTCCTAAGTGTTTATGTATGTTTTGCTTGCGTTATCGCAAATTATGCGCTATGAACATATTCTTTGTATGGGCGGTAGGCGTGTCCGTTGACCGATTTCCCTCGAGCTAAATTTGACGACGGAGGCAGAGTACCGAATTTCATTGAATTATTTGCTTAGTTTTCACAAAAAATGTATTTTCACGCAAAGACAGCCAGCCAGCCTGCTAGCCAGACAGACGGACATGGCTATATCGACTCAGGAGGTGACGCTGATCAAGAATATATATACTTTTCCATACCTGCCACACCTTCTTCTCTGCGTTACAAACAGAAGTACAAAGTGAATATACCCTGAGTGCAGGGTATAAAAATTTTGAAATTACCACCAGATCATGTTATGTAAATACAAAATACTTAGCATTTATCAAATGTTTAATAGAATATAATGCAAATATGTGCAGCTTCGGAATTTACCATCACAGAGTCAAAATTGTAAAATTCACAGAAAATGCAAAGTACTTAGCACTTATCAAATGTCTCAAGGAGTAAATAAGTAAATAAGCTCCGTGTTTGCTAGAGTGAAAAATTTGTGCGATTTCGGGTTTTATCATCACGATGTTAATTCCTCATAAAATATAAGAAAATAAGCTCTGTGCTTTGTTGAAAAATAAATTTGTGAATTTCATGCAAAACTTTTACCACCACAGTGTCAAAATTGGAAAATTCAGAAAAAATGCTTCAAAGAATATAAGACAATAAGTCCAGGGTTTGCATAATTTCGTACAAAAATTTTACCATCACAGAGTCGTAATTGAAAAATTTACAGAAAATGCAAAGAACTTAGCACTAATCAAATGTTTTAAAGAATTTAAAAAAATAAGCACAGTGTCTGTTTTTGAGACAAATTTCTGCCATCACAGAGCCAACAATTAAAATGCAAAGTGCTTAGCACTTACCAAATATTTTAAAGAATACTACAATGGTCAAAATTCGAACACAAATGTATTAAAAAAATCCGGTAATTTTTGGATAGTTTTAGTACTTTTTTTTTTGATATTTGGTACAAAATAGAAAACTCATTTATCATCGCCGGTACAATGCTAAATGTGAAATGAAAAGAAAACAAAATACACGATGTCAGTGTCAGTCAGCTTTTTGTCTTTCTCTTTGTGCTGTATCCTCTTTTCAGCTCTGTGTGACTGCGGATTTTGTCGTTGTTAATATTGAAAAGTTTGCATTTAATTTGACCTGACTTAGTGGCAAAATATTAAAATAATTATAACTTTGTGCACATTTACACACAAATACCTTTCTAATGGTGTATAATTCAAAGTCGTGCTCCATTTCTAACATAGTAAAAAAAGATGGACATTGCAAAGTACTTAGCACTTATCAAATGCATTAACAAATTTTAGGAAATAAGCTTATGGCTTTTGTGGGACACAAAATTTGTTCAGTTAAGAATTTATTGCAAAAATTTTATCATCATAAGCTCAAAATTAGAAAATTCACAAAAATGCAAAGTATTTAGCACTTATCAAATGTGTTAAAGAATACAACTCAAAAGAGTAGAGTTATTCACGATCTGGAGTAACAAGCTGAGTAACAGGGTAAAAGTGAACTCAGTTACTCTGAATAGTGAGCATACTCAATACTTTGCACTTATATTTGCTTTTTGTTTCTCAAAATAATTTTAGCTGCCAACAAAAAAAAAATTTTTTTAATTGAATATTTTGCTCTCATTCAAATTTTTATTTTTGATGAACGAAAATTGCCTCTCAATCATAAACAAGTTCAAACGTTTCTATAGAAATAGAAATAGTAAAAAAAAGGCAAAAGTGTAAGATTATTTTACACTAGAAAATACCTTGACTAAAAGGGTAAAAGAGTAACAGAGTAACTTACGTATATTTTGTTGTTGTGGTTGTGCACTATTACCCTGTTACTCTGTTACTCAGGACGTTACTCTAGATCGTGAATACCTCTAGTATATTTTTCTTTTCGCTAAACAGAGAAAAATTTCCACAAATAAAGTTGTTGTTTTATTTCTTTGGAGGCGTTCAAATTAAAGGCTTTGAAGTGTTTTTGGTATTTTGAGTTATGACAGTCTTGCAGCAAATGCGCGCTATATAACGTATAAGAAACTTTGCACTTAATGACATAGTTAACACAATTAGTAGTGTAAAATTATACCCACCCCCGCTCTTTAGCAAAGTTCTAATTAAAAAAAATTTAACAATCAAGCACTTGAAATCTTTGTCTAAAGCTCTACTCTAATGTGCCACAATTTGGGTAATAAATTTCATAGAGCTGCTTGCTCTTTCTTTGTCTTTACTGCCTTTGGCAGAATGGCATGTTCATTAATGTTACCGGCAACCACAGTGACCAGCCAGCAACCAAGCGGATGTACAACCACATTCATATGTGGTCCATTAGTGGCAACACCATTATGACCAATGTCGTCATCATCATCATCATCATCATCATAGTCAATAGCTGTGCTTCCTTTACTTTGCAACAATTGCAATTCAAAGCTGCTTCCGTTGCACTAATAGCACTATGTGGCACATGGTATTACTCTTAGTGTTGCCTTTTGCATGAGGCGTGTGTTAAATATATGGCGGCGTTCGTAGAAAAAATCATTAAAAATTGATTTAAAAAAGCAATTCTAAAATAAAAAAAATCAAATTTCTTCTATACAAAAATTATGAATTGCAGTGCACACACAGAGCTCATGTATGAGAATTTGAATTCATTTAATGCACAACCTTTGAGTAAAAAGTTAAGAATTCTAACTAAAATTCGATTTTAAACGGAAATTTTCGCTACGAAGCGATTTCTTAAGCCATGACTTTGTTGCATGTTCATATTCGAATATAACTGATGAGTTTTGATTATGATGGTGCAATAGATGGGGTAACTTGTGTGAAATATTCTGTGTCTGTCCTGTTAACTTAAAGTATTCTTCTGAAAATAAACAAACAGTAAGAAAACAGAAAAAAGTTGGTAATAATCGTTCGAAGCATTTTACGGTTTAATAGGAAGGGAATAGCATTGACGCGCAATCTATATGTGTAGCGTGTGCCTAGGATTCTGATTTTTTTTAAACTATGCATCCGTAAGATTTTTGTTCCAAACGCCAAGAAAAACCCATTTCAAAATCCAAATTTGCATTTGTTTTTTTTTTTTTTGTTTGCGTCTGCTAAACTAGTTCACACATACTTACATAAACCTATGTTGGATAAATTGCGTACACATGTTGTTGTTGTAATATTATGCAAAAATATGGAAAAACAAGATTGAGAAAACCGTGTTTTTGAGTAAATATTTTTTTAAGTAAAATATTAAAAAAAAGGTTTCAGGCTTTGGTTGCCTTTGTTTGAAATGAAGATCAAATTAAATCAATTAGATTTTCATTCAAAAACAAGCAAAATTCTTTTCATCTTAATGCATAAAAAAATGTAAACAATGGGCGCGGCCATTATTAAATTAGCTGTTTTTGCATAGAAAAAAATTACAACAACAACAGTAGACACCAAACTAAGATTTGACTGCGTAAGAAAGTGCAGATCAAAACAAAAGAATTGCAATTTCAATGTCACGGTCAAAGGCATAACTATTTTGGTTTTTTTTTTGTGCGTTGCAATTTTTCATGAGCGCCGGATAGAACAGCTTTTGACTCTGACCCATTACGAACCTAGGGAATGTGAGCGGGACTTTGAAACTATTTTTTTTTATGACCAAATGCATTAATTCTTTCTCATAGTTTTTGGAAAAGAAGGCCAAGGTTATCCTTTTTAAGGACATTGACCCTTAAAAATTCTTTTGGTACAGCGTATATATAAAAAATCAAATAAATACTTATGAAAAAAAAAATTTGCCCAAAATCTTAAAAAAATTAAATAATCACCTGATCTGAGTAAAACGGAGTCCCAAGGCTATCCTGCCAAAGGACATTGACCCCCCAGAAAGATCAAAAACGAAGTGTAGGTAGAAGATCAGACGATTCCGAAAATCGGCAACAACAGCGTAACGAATCGTTTGAGTTCCGACACAAATGAAAGATAGGCAACAAGTAGGCAAAATAAAAATTAAAAGATCAGTTTTTGTTTAAGCACGAAAATGCTCGGTCCGGTCCGCAATTTGAAGAAAAGTTGGATATAAAAAAAAATTTAAGGACATTGTGTAGGAGTAAAGTTTTATCCTAAGGACCTTGAAAACTAAAGGACGAAATGAATAAAGTTTTTGCCTAAAAAAATTAAATACTTGCAAAGTTAGTAAGTTAGAATGTCCTAATTAACTGCAAAAGTTTAAAAAAAAAAGTGCGCTTCTGAAACAAATCAAACGAAACTAAGAATAGTGAGGATTTGATCCTAAAAAGCTAATGCTTGTTAATATTCGTGTTTAATGTTAAAAATTAAATAAAAGTTTTATTGAAACTAAAGAAAATATATAAGCACCAAGCTTAAGAAAAACTAAGTAAAAAAAAAAAGAACTAAGTTTCAAAAAAAAAAAAAAAGGACTGTGCACAAATTCGTAGAATCCTTTTAAAAGTCCCAATTCGTAAAAATCTTTGAAAAAAGAGGACTGAGTAAAAGTCAAAATTAATATCATAAAAAAAAGGCGTTAAGCAGCAGCTGATAGGGCGACAACGGACTAAAGGAATCCGAAAAATGCAGAAAAATAAAAAGGACATATCCTCTGGATTGAAAGAAAGCTAAGTTCAGATTTGTTTCATTATTAATACATAGTATTATTTAAAAGTATTTATAAAAAAAAGAAAAAAAAAAAAAAAAGGATTAAAAATAAAATAGAATTTGTTCAATTAAAAAAACAAAAAAAAAAATATAGAATAAAGACAAATAAAAATTCATTAATATAAAATTAATTTTCAATTTAACTTAAAAGAATTGATAGTTTTTTTTGTAATTTTGATTTATTTTCTAAATTCATAACTTGTTTATGTTAAGATTTAAAAATTTATTCTTATTTAATTAAGCGGGCAGGTCTTAAATTCTAATATAAATTAAAAATTTTGTCCATGTGCAATCTACGCAACCAGGACGCGGTAGTTCGATTTTTTTTTTATTTTGAAGTTTTTTTGTAGGGACCTAGTACTCCTCAATAGAGCTCTTTCGAGGTAGGTAGGGTGACCCGAAATTAAAGATAAAAGAAAAATCGTAAATTTAAAATAATTTTTAATTTCGTCAAAAAAATTATAATTTGAATGAAAATTTCATGGTTGTTAAGGTTTTGTTAGTGTTAAGTGTAAGAAAAAAAAAATAATTCTAGCTTTTATTAAATTTAATTAATATTAAAGATTTAGAAACATATTTTTTTTTTTCTAATTTGTTGTTAAGGTACCTATGTGGTTTTGAAATGATTTTTGTTTGAATTTTTTTTTGTAATTCTTATTATTATCACCCATTAATTATAAATTTATTTAAATTAGATGAAATTTGAAGAATTTGTTGATAAGGTCGTGAAACGCTAAATAAAACTTAAGTTTGTTAATTATTTGATAAAAAGAAAAGGTTGCTTGTTTTTTTATTTGTGTCGGAATTTTTAGGATGTTGTCGATGGATTGTGTGTTGTTGCTGATTTCGGAATTTTGATCTTGATTTTTTGATCTTCAAAAAAAAAAGGGTATAAATTTTTAGGGTGCATCATAAAAAAAAATGAGTTGCTAAAAGGAAAAATATTTGGGGTAGCTTGAGGGGTTCTTAAAGGGAAGATGGTGCCATAACAAATTTAAAGAAAATGTGATTTCTAAATCATAATATTTTTTGTTGTTTAAGGGGTAATTGCATCCGACATGCAATTACTACGGTTGGGAAGGGATCGCTATTGGGCCATAACATCGGGCTCACGTGAATCTGATATGATAATACAACAGATAGTTTTTTTTTTCAGTTTTTTTTATTGACTATCACACTCAGATATTGACTCGTTTGAGAATTTGTTTTCGTTTGGTTTTGCAGTTTTGCTATTTTTTTTTGTTTTATATGTGTTAATTTCACATGTCGAAAGATGGGTCGGAACACTCACCCTGGCGTAGACGAGCTAGCTAGCCGGAAGGATACATCCGGTACGATAAAATGGTCGGTAACATATGGTAGAACATTGTCTTGTCGTGGACAAGATTTCGCTCTTGAATGTAGTGATCAGTTTTTGGATCAACATTTACAATCCGCTAAAGTAAATACCTAAACGTCGTATGTCATTCAAAATTAAATTCTCGAGACATAACAAAGCACGGACGTAAGTGACACCAAACATTTTCAATTCGCGTTCGGTTTATACATACGTTAGATGGCTCTTGCAACTACCGTCAAGTCCATGAGTCGAGTTCATAAGTCATATACAGTAGTATAGCTCAATATCTAGTCTGTACTAGTCCTCGTTGTAAGTAGAACGTTAGTACTTGTACACTTTCATTCTGCAAACACGTGCATTTCATTGCTAAGTATGGCTTAACCAGCTGAAGTTCATACATCATCCTCTCTGCAACTCATTGTGCTCAGTACTTTCTATTTATACAAGCGGTATATACTTCCTACGACATTTGTGGGTTATTCACTGTAGGAGGCACTCCGAAGCCCTTTCCATACGAGTGCCCTTAAACTGCGGACAATTTAGTAAAACGAACTAAGCATTTTCAAAAAATGGGCTTTATTTCGCTTTTTTGGACGTTATTTCATTTCAATTTTGGGCGTTATTACGTCATTTTATTTTTTGGTCATTATTTGTTTTTTTTTTTGGGCGTTATTTTATTTTATTTAAAAAAAAAAAACAAAACAAAGCCCAAATTTTTGGGCGTTATTTCCAAAATGATTATCGCCCAAATTTATATGAAAATAATTTGGGAGTTATTTCGTTTTTGATTTTGGGCGTTATTTCCTAACGCCCTCCCATTTTTGCTGCCATTCTTGAATGCTGCACATTCTGTTGTCCACCTTGGAAACGCTTGGACCTACATGTTTCATAAAGTGGCATTTCTAGTAAAAATTTTATCCGGCGCACAGTGGCACATCACAGAAAAGTTTCACCCAAATGAAACTGCAGATCGTGAAATCAATGATTTTAAAGAATTTTTTAAAAAATTTTTTTTTTTTAATTTTTTATAATTTTGGTATAAAAACGTAGTTTTTGTAAAAAATATAAGATTTTTCAGTTAAAATTAGTGTCCAGCTTAGAAAATAAAAATATTTTTGACGTTTTAGTTTTAAGCGTTCTATTCAATTTTATGAACTAGGTGGTGCCACACCGTCCACAAAATTGATACCTTATATATCCGAAACTACTTGACGTACATATGGGTGGTGCAACGCTCATCGAAAATCTAATGCATCATGGCCGTGATCATCTCACTTTTTTCGAAATTTGCAGTTGGGTTCTCTGATTTTTATAAAAATTCACAGAGATGTTTTAAGTGCTTAGACCTCTCATTATTAGTTTTGCGAAAAAAAAATTTTTTTCCAAGTTATGGGCATGGAACTTCAGGGTGTCCAAGTGGTGTTTTTGCGCAAAATCGATGCAGTTTTTTTTCTAAGTCCCGCCATTTTGTCAAAAATAAATTTTTTAAATTTTTGTTTTCGGATTCTTGTAGGATTTTAAACGTTAATTTATTTTCCATTTTTGAATTTGGAAAATTTTGAAAATTTACAAAATGGCGGCCACTTTTTGAAAAATCTTAAAAGTTGATTATCTCAAAATAATATTCTCTTTATTTCTTTATTTTTTTTTTACAAAAAGGTGAATGAAATACAAACATTTTGTAGAAGACTTGTTTTGCGCTAAATGGCTGCGAGAGCCACAGAAACATTTTTTCTAAAAAGTCACGTGACAATTTTTTTAACTTTGTTTTGTGCTTTCATTTACACCCACTAGGTGGCCAAAAAAAAAATTTCAAAGTACAAGGATATAATTTCCATTACTTAGAAAATAGAAGCTATACCAAAAAAACCAATATTTCCTATATGAATCATAAAAATAAGTATTGACGAAATGACGGCCATGTTTTGAAAAATCTTAAAAATCAATTTTCCAAAAAAAAATTTTTTTATTTTTTTTTTTTACTAATGTGTTTTGAAAAACGAATGTTCATCATAACCTTTCAAAAGATTTCATTAAAAAATCTTTTAAGAAAAAAAAATTTTTTTTTTTTTGGAAAATTGATTTTTAAGATTTTTCAAAATATGGCCGTCATTTCGTCAATACTTATTTTTAAATTATATTTATATCTCCATGCTTCTGAGAGATATCGTAGGCCGAAATATTGTCAAAACGGGTTTTTTGCACTTTTGTGTCTTTTTAAGTTAGGATATCTTTGACGAAAAAAAAGATATCAACATAACTTAAATTAGGTTTTAAAGGAAAAGATTGGAACTTTCAAATATCCAAGCCACATTTGACGAATAAATGATATGTTACATAGTTATATAGCTTCAAAAAATGGCAAAAAACGATTTTTTTTGGTTTTTAGGTTACAATATCTCATAAACTATACACGATAGAGCAATTCTGAGGTTGGATTCGCGTTTAGCATTGCAAAACACATCGATTGTGATTATTTTAATTTTTCTTTAATGTAGTTAAAAAATTTTTTTTTTCTTTTTGTGTGGGCAAATGCCCCAATTGGAAAAATCGAGATATTTTCAAAAAGGAATCAGCTACGATTTTGATTCAAAGTGATATTTCATCAGAATAACATTACAAACACTCGGAGACATTCAGTATACGTTGCCATTTTAGTTGAACTTAATGATGCTTCAGGAGCAGTGTGTCCGGTTCGCTGGATATTCCAACTGACTATTGGGAGAGGTTTAGATAGTCCCCATTTCCCTACCGTTGGAAGGAATAGGGTCTGATCGCATGACTCTAAAAATGGAAACCGTCGTACACTAGACCATGTGTGAAGAACACCGTAAGATTAAGCCATCATGGCAGGTGCTCACGTAAAGCACAAGAGACTTCTATGGCACATAATGTGTATGACATTACTTTTGCTACCGTTATGAACTTATTCCATTTTCGAAAAAAAAAAACCCCATTCATATCAGCATTACAGAATTTAAAGTTTAAGATTTCCGGGGAAAGTAGAGATTCGTAAAAGAATTTAGCAATTTTAAAAATTTTGTTTTCTGAAAATATTTTAGCAAATTTGTGCCAAAACTTCTTAAAACTTGATGCAGCGAATCAAGTGCGATATATTTGAAGCGTTTTAAGTAGTAAAAACGAAAGAAATTTATAAGCTGGTAAAATGTTGGATAGAATTGAGAAGACTAGCTAGTCACAATAAAGGACTATAATGGAATCCCTTATTTCCAATATTAAATAATGGACATGAGAAGTAAGCAGAAGTCACCCATAACATTTTGGTTATGAAAGGATAACAAAAGAAATAATAAAATAAATTTATTTTTGCTTTTTCATATACAGAGTCATAAGAAGAAAATTCTTAAGACAAAAATGCAAGTTACACAAATCAATTTCTGGTAAATGAAGAAGAAAGCTTTTAATTAAATTTGCTCTATTGATGATGCCTGCATTGCATAGAAATGTTGGCTAACTAACTAAAGGGACAAATGGAATGCTCCACAAACACATCAACATACGCACTTAATTGGAAGCCCATTTTCAGTTGAAGCTGCTTAAGCATACTTGAGAGTCCTTTTTTTGTGCACCACTGTTAATAAACACATCCAACAAATTGGTCGACTTTTGTATTAACGCAGTTGAGCATTAGAAGGAAAGAAAGAATGAAAGAAGGACATTACGAAAAAGGAGACTGGCGCATGGTCATTTTGTTTCGATTGGTTTTATGTTTAGATTTTCTGGTTGTTTTTTTTTTTTTTTTTTGTTTTCCTTTTCATTTCTATGAAATTCAATATTTTTGATTAAAAACACTTGGCGCCATATTTTGGCTTATTGTTATTTTTACTGCCTTTGTTGTTGTGTTGTGCTTGACAAGACGAAAACAAAAACAAAAACACAAAAATAACAACAATGCAAGGAACAATAATAGCCAACAACAATGCGCCTTCTCTCACTTCAAGTATTTTGCTTCATTTGCAGCAGCGTACGCTCGCTCGCCTAAAAGTAGGCAACTTATATAATATAGTTGTTGACATCCAAGTTGCACGACGAGGGTTTGCTGAATGTTTTTTGTTGTTGTGCTTTGTGTTGCTTTTGTTTTACAAATATCCACATAAAATCCACATTCAGACAAACACATACACACAAACGCACACACACACACACTCACACTTTAATCAGCGTTGCGCGCTGCTTGTTGACTTGTGCCCATGTGCCCATGTGCATGCATGTGTTAAAGTGTCTTTGTGTGTATGTGTTAATAAGTGCTTTTGTCCTTGCTCTGCATCAAGTTCCTTCTTCGTTCACTTTTTCTGCTCCACAGTGCGATTTCATTGTTTTCGCTGCGCGTGATTTGTACAACTGATGAAAAAGATTTTATTATGATGACGCTGTGTTGTTGTTTTTTTTATTTTTTTGGACTAAATTTATATTTTCTTCAGTTATTTTGTCATGCAATAGACTTTAAGTTATGCTGTCTGCTCGAAATTTAAGGCGAGAGCTGAACGAGAACGTAGGGATTCATCTTGATCACGGAAACTTTGGGTGTTGCGGTATGCGACTTTTTTGAAAAACGTAAATTTTGTTGCGAACAATAATAGATATGACTTTCGGAAACAATTTTTGATCTAGGAAAAAAATTTATTTTCACCTGCCAGTATTATTTTTGTGTTTTTTACATAAATTTTTAATATAAATGGCTATAAACTTTTTTTCAGTAACCCTGATGTAAAAAACTTACATAACATGTTTTTTAGCAAATATTATTAGCTTTGAAAAACCGTTAAAAATTTTGAACTAGTACAAGTCATTCTAAACTAATTATCATTTAACTGAAAGTGTATTTAGGGCAAAAGGTTCACACATAAGGAGTGAAATTGAAAAAATCTCAACACACGTTTTACCAAATACATAATTTTTTTTTTGGGTGTAAAATTTAAAAATTTCTTTGAACTAGTTATCTTTGAAAAATATGTCAGTTCCCTGCAAAAAATGAGTACCAGTTGTATTTTAATTTTTTACATTTCTTTATTTTTTTATTTCCATTTTTGTTTCACGTACGAGTATCTGGAACATTTCCTGTATTTTCTAGGTATTCGTACCTCTATTTTTTCGACATATAGTTTTCTGTCAATTTTGAGAATACAAATTTAAAAAACAAAATTTAAATTTCAAGACAATATGAAATCACAACATAATGAACTGGTGAGCGATTATCTCAGTCCAGGGTGAGTAGTAGTTGGTGATGGAAATCTTTGAATTTAAAAAAAATACAATTACTCTTTATTTATTTTCTTTAAGAGTTGCTTGCAATCCCTTGCACATTGAAGTGTCTGCTCTGCGAAGATACCTCTCAAGAAGTTTTCTTAAAATGTTAGCTAATGGTGAGTCTCGCATACAAAATGTATCCTTCTAGCTCTTCTCCATGGATATAAGAGTGCCCTTATGTGCAAAGTTAAAATTTTTTTTTCTGATTATTCTTTACAAAAGATGCCTTCAGCACATTTAGTTACTTCATCGACTATTTAAAAGATATTGCTCAATAGAATCCCAAATCCATTTTGGAGCTTATAAAAATTTCTAAATGGATCATATAGGTTGACAACAAAGTTATATATCGCCTAAGTTATGATGACAATTGCCATCTCCCGTGCTGCTTACCTTACCTAACAATACTCAAAAATGATTTATTTATTTATTTAAGTAAGGATTTTACTTTATAAATAAATTTATAAAGTATAAAGGTACGGGGCAACAGGGTCATAAGTACCAGTAATAGAAGTATTTACATATATTAAATATCAGTCTTAGATAAACTGTGTTTCGCTAAACATTCTTTAATAATTTTGTAGGAATCTCTCATGCTGCAGTCTAATAATTTTTGAATTGGTTGGTTTTTTCTTGAAACAGGACAGTCAGCTAAAATGTGCTGAACAGTGAGTGAAGTGGAGTGGTTTTATCAAATAAATGTTTTGTGGTGAACAATGTTTTTCCAAGTCTGACTCTGGCTATAGAAATGCATTTTTCTTTGGATAATTTTGTGTTAAAGTTGAGTCTCACTAAGGAAGGATTATGATTGCTGGATTTTTCTCTGAATATTAAAATAACAACTTAATATTGCCGAATCTAAGCAAGGGGTGACAGTCCATTTTTGAAACTCTAATCGAAAACCAACTGAGTTTTCCCACTAATTCCAATTGTTTTTTTTTAAACCTTCTCTGATCTCTATTTTACGGGGAGTAAAAAAATTACAACTTTGCACATTTCATATGTTTGTCTCAGGCAGTCTAATGGACATAGTTTTTTAACTAAATATTAAATTTATTACAAATTTAAAATTTTATTGTAAATTACTTTCTAATATAATTTACAGATACAGTGGTAGCCACAGAAGCCATGTAGAAGTGAGTATTTTAATACAAGAAAAGCACTCCGGAAGATCATTGGATTGGCTAATATCTCTATGGTTATTTCGTAAGACTAGCTTTTACTATTTTGTAACTTTAATTTAATTCATTCCAATTTGTAATTTTTAGGCCTTTAAGGCCGATGAAATGTGATCACCATTATTGTGAAATAAACTTTCGCATGCAATTCTTCAAGTTTTCGTTTTTTTTTTTGGATTTTAAATGGGATTTTAATCAGCATACCTACAAGATACAGTACCAGTACGCGTGCTTCGAAACGTACGCGGATTATTGTAGATACGTGTAACGAGTATAGTACCTGTACGCTTATTTATAAACGTACTTGTACTATTTCAGATACGTATAACAGATACAGTCCCAGTATGCGTATCTAAGTATTTATGCAGGGACGAGTAACCGATACAATACAAGTATTGGTACGACAAAACCAATACCTGTATTTTTCCCGACAGCAATGTTAACGTTATTGAAAGAGTACGGCAATTTCTATGTGATTTTCAAAAACAAACAAAAAAAAATACGTGTTTGTGTCCCCGATACATACGCCGTTTGTACCTAGTACACTGTTTGCAGGGTTATTATTTTTAATGACAAACATGTTGATTTGTTGTGAGTTTGATCAAAATGAGTGAACAAAAAGAAGTACGTCTTAAAATTATTAAAAATTTTCAAAAAAATCCAAATTGGTCCTACAAAAAATTGGCCAAACTGTTTCCAATGTTATTAAACAGTTTCAGGAGAATTTGACCATTGATAGGAAACCTGGTTCGGGAAGAAAACAAGGACCACGTGATATTGGGAAAGCCAAGAAAATTTAAAGCATATTGAAAAGATCTCTAAACACATCTGCTAGAAAAGTTGCCCGGTTAGCTCAGTGCTCTGACTATTTGGTGCGAAAAGTTAAAGCCAATGCAGGTTTGTAAACATACAAAGTCGAAAAAGTTCCAGACAGGAATGTTGCAAAAAATTTAGACGCCAAAAGTAGATTTCGGAAATTAAAATCGAATTTCATACAAAAAAATTCATGTTGTACAATGGACAACGAAACGCATGTACTGGCAGATTTGACGCAGCTTCCGGGTCCAAATTTTTATGTTGCTGATGTTCAAGAAAATGTCGAAGGACAATTTAGAGTCCAAAAGCAGACAAAATTCCTGGTATGGCAAGCTATATGCAGTTGCGGCAAAAGAAGCAAGTCATTTGTTACAGTGGGCTCTATAAATACCGAAATATACATCAAAGAATGTTTGGAAAAAAGACTTTATCCTTTCATAAGAGAGCACAATGTGTCCACATATTTTTGGCTCGATTTGGCATTATGTCACTACGGCAAGAAAGCTCTGGAGTGGTACCAAAGTAATAACATAGTTTTTGTACCAAAAGAGGCCAATCCTCCAAATTGTCCGGAGCTAAGACCAGGGGAGAGATATTGGGCTCTTGTGAAAAGAAACTTAAAGAGCACAAAGCAAATGTCCCGAAATATCGAAGATTTTAAAAGGAGATGGTGTTTGGTCGGGGACCAAATTTATAGTTTTCAATATACATACAAACAAATTTCAAGAGTATACCTTTCGAGAAGACGTATACGACACCTTCAGACGAGTTAATTATAGCTGTCCTAAGGTGAACTGCAATGTTGGGCTGCAACCGCGTTGAGCATCGTGGATGATGACGACACTGTTGAGTGTGCTGCTTATGACCTTGATAAAGCCTTTTTCCATACGGCTGCTGCTGTCGTGCTGCTCTCGGGCATCAATGAAACTGCTCCTGTGGGAACCAGGTTATTGCTTTTGGGCGAAGATAACAAAAGCGACAATACCAAAAAACTTTTCTTTTTGATTTTACTTTGATTTTATTTACTGAAAACTTTTTATTGTGCTAAATAATTAAGAACTGAAATTTTATGTTGTTGTTTGCGGTGTGGTTTAACAGCGAGTGAAGAATTTTCCTAACTTGAACTTTAGACTTCAAATTGAGAATTGTGCTGAGCAATTGTCAGCAATTCATATTGAATACGAGTGAGCGAGAAGGCAACATTCATACAGAATACATACTTATTAGTAGTTCTGACAGCAGACTGTAACGAGTAGTTACAGATCGAGCGGGTGGACAGTATTGCCGTTCGACAAAGAATCACATTGCAATTTAGGAATTAAAGTTTACGTGTTTCATCGCGTAAACAGATGGGCAAACTGTTCCAAAAGGAAACAATTATCAAATCTCTAATGGAAGCCTCACCAAAAAAGGTCCACGAGTTCGTGAATAGTTGTTAGAACTATAAAAGTTATATTTTTCTGTAGTTTGTAATATATTGACAATTAAATAAAGAAAAAAATCAAAACTCTAAGGTCAACCGTTTAAAAAATTTTGAATTTTATATATGTTAAGATTTTTTCGATCTCACTCCATACTTTACGTCAGTGACTTGTTTTTTTTTTAATTTAATTTATTGTATATTTATATACATATATATGTTAGAGAGGATCAATTCATTTTTTGACTTGGTAACATCCAGTTTCGGATTCTAAGTCAAATTTCATGTAAAAAACTCCTAGGGACCATACATGTGCGGTGAATTTCGAGGCACCTTAAAATCGTTTGAAGTTTTGAGTGTTTTTTTCCACTGCGAGATTGTCTTTGAAAATTTAGATCTTCTGAACGATTTATTGTAGCACAATGATCTTGGCTTCTTTGGAAAGGTGTTGCTGCTTTTTATCAATTTATGGCTAATTTTTTGAAAAACGTCATCGGATTCTAAAGTTATGACCTTCTGAATGAAGATATATGAAAAATTTATACTAAATGTATTGGAAATCACATCTTCTTCGAATAAAAAATTGTAACTTTAAATTTTTTTATAGTGCATAAAAATACCTTTCTTACAAGGGTCTATTCATCAAGATACGACTAGCCATTCCAAAGCTATGACACTTTTGAATGAAGTCAGTTGAGAACTTCATACAAAGTGTATTAAAAATCACATCTTCTTCGAAAAAAAAAATTGTAACTTTAAAATTTTTTTATAGCGCATAAAAATACTTTTCCAACGCAGGTATGTTTTTCAAGATACGGCTAGCCATTCTAAAGTTAAAAATGTGACTCGTTTATTTTGAAATTGGTTATTTGACCGATATAATTTTTTGGAATAAATATAATCAATTCCACGCTATCAAGTAAACTTTTCGTAAAGACAGAACCCAATTTTATTGATTACTGGCAGAATACCAGCCAAAACATATTATGATATTACTTTTGTCTCTATAGGAATTTTGAAAATCAAGCATAAAAATAAATATTAAACGCAAGGTAAAATTTTCAATTAAAAATGCACCGAACTAAAGATGAACGTAGAGGTATGGTTTCTTGGACAAATATTCATAGAATTGAATGAACTTTCAGCGTAGGTTGGTGTTTTGTTTGAAAAAATTCATCCAAAAATATGAATCGTTTATTTTGAAAGTCGGTCATAATAATCGGCTATTTGACCCATATCATTTTTTTAAATATGTAGCATCAATTCCACACCATCAAGTAAACTTTTTATGTAAACAGAACCCAATTTAATTGATTACTGCCAGAACACCAGCCAATTCATATAATGACATTACTTTTGTCTTTGTAAAAATTTTTAAAATTTAGTATGAAAATAAACAAAATATTGATAAAAGGTAAAATTTTCGATCAAAAATGCGCCGAACTAAAGTTGAACGCAGAGGTATAGATCCTTGGGCAAATATTCATAAAATTTAATGAACTTTCACATAGAGGGGTAGCCGAGATCAATTTTCAAATCGGCCCACCCTAATAAACATGTATATATGTGACTTGGTCTAAGAAAAGGGGGCTTACGTGTCAAAAAAAAAATTTTTAATTTTTTGCCGATTCGCATAAATTGACCTTTAAAAGTTGTTTTCCAGTTGTTTTCACAAATTTTTTTTTCGCACGTAAGCCCCCTTTTCATAGACCAAGTCACATATATAGCCTCATCAGATCAGTTTTAGTTAACTTGTCAGAAACCGTACTCGAACCCTTGACTCCAGTTTTCTAATGAAAGAAAACGCGGTGCCTTAACCATAAGGCTATTGACACGGATAAACTTCTCTGTACAAGATCGCCACATGCATAGGTCATAGGGCTAACTAGCGCCGTCTGCTGTAAAAAATTGCCAAATTGTTTTTAGTTGGTAACACTCTGGTTTTGAGACATGCTACGCTAGCTACAATTAAATTTGTTCCGAAAAATTCTGAATTCAGAAAAATTCGAAGCATTTGGTTTCTTGGGAAGTTTCATTGATAGCCATGTATTAAAGGGGAGAATGTAAATTTTAAAAAGTATTGAAAACTTTAGACATATTGGAACTTTTCCTTTCATATTGAAAAAACTATGTAACACTTAATAATCAAAAAGACTCTTAAAGGTACATAAGTGCTTTGCTGATCTTATGCCATTTATTTTAGAATTCCAACATACAAATTACCAAATTGCTTTGATTTAGCCGCACAAATTGAAAGTGCAATTTTCATGCTTAAACTGAAGGGAAACTAAAAACTTTATTTGTCCAATTTAAATATCAATTTTATTCCAACTTTTATTAAAAAGCGTAAATTCTCTATCGCAAGCCATTATTGTACGCAACTGCAACCACAGTTGTGGGTAATAATTTATGAAATTGCTAGCAATTTCGCCTCAAATTAAGAAACTTTTAACAAACTCTAATTTTTGTGCTTTAACTCAAACTCTGATGCAGCATATTCTCCTTTCTTATGCACACATTCTTCATTTGCTACGAGCTATGTACTGCTATGAACTAGGATAGCAACATGCTACACTTTTAATCCTTTGATTAATATACGAAACGACAAAACGATGAGCGTCGTACGTTGAACCCTTAACCAATGTGCCAAGCATGGTAAGTAGTAGTAGTTGTAGTAGCAACAGCCCTAACCGACGACGACGACGACTGATGTGATTTATTTTATACCAAATCCTTTGCAAAAGGATATGAATCAATTTCATTTTTAATTATTCTATGCTGTAGTTCAGCGTCAACATTAATTTTAATTCCCAGCACTTAAGTCCCGTTGGTGGGAGCACCAGAGGAGTTGTGGGTTTTCTCTGTTGGTCAAACAACAAAAACTGTTGTAACGCAGACTGATAGTGTAAATTGAGTAAAAGTTTTTTCCAACATTTTGTATTTTTTCTTTTTTGTTAAATTGAAACCCGTTCTTGTGCTGCACTAAAGTTGAGCTTTAAGTATTTTTTGGCTTTGCGGAAACACTTCAGGCAGCATTTTTTATTTTCTTTCTAAAAAGTGCAGGAAATCCTTTTAATTCCACACACACAAAGGAGTCAAGTTTTCATCTGCATACATGCGGTTATGACTCTCAAGTTGCTGTGACAATTAAATGAATTTAAAGTTGGTAACAAAATATCTCACTTTCATTAAAACTCAAGTTGGAGTCATCGAGAAATGTTTAATGTAAATAGGCAGTTAAACGAAAAGCTTTTCTTGGTGATATCCAGAAAACTTCATTAAAAAATAAATCCACATAAATAAACGCTGAGATCGAATTCAAGATCACTGCGTATTTGCATAAGCACATACTTTTCCATTAACCCATTTTCGGCCACGCTGCAAAAATTATTATTTATTTTTTTTTTTTTTTTGATATTAGTATATTTTTGAAGTAATTGGCATCTCCTGATACTAAATCCGTCATGAAAAATTTTAAACCCCACTTTAGCGTTATTTCGAAAAATCAAGTGTTCGATTAATCGAACGTTTGCTGTGTCAGCCCATACCACAAGATCCCATGCAAATACTCCGACACGAGGCTGTTAAATTTTAGCGTCACGATATTTACCTTCCGGCTGACGTACTATGAGGTGTTCACTCGTATTCGGTGTTTGGTCGTATATCTATGAGATCTTGTCGTATGGGCTAACGGCCAACGTTCGATTAATCGAACACTTCACTTTGATTCTTACCTGTGTCATTCAGGCGTTGACAGTGGTTCATTTTTGGATTGCAAAAGATAGTTTGGGCCTTTGACAGTAAAACCTCATCATTATTATTTTTTTTTTTAATATTTTAAAAATAGGTCTATCAACAAGGTATTTTACAACCACCCCTAAATACTACTAGAGGGTGGTGGAGAAGTGGTAAATAATATTTTCGAACATCTAGCAGATCAAAGTTATAAAAGGCACTAACAATCTTTCTGATAACATTTACATACTTCCATAGTTTCAAAAACTATTGAAAATGGACAGTTTAACTGTTTGATTAATCGAACAGTGACCGCAAATCGTTAAATAACTTTCTGAAAAGGATAAAAGGATTCTTAGACTTTTTTATAAGGAATCTGATTTAAAAACTAAAAAGATATTAAGAAATTCCATGGTTACCCCAAAAACCTGAGAGAGGGTGTTAAAAGAGTAAGCTCAGAATTTTTGAAGGTCATTAGGAACGGCCACTGTTTTTTTGCAAAATCTCGATCCCAAAAAATCTCAGAAAAAAGTTCGTCTTGAATCAAGGTTTATAAACAAATAATAACTGCAACCTAAAACTAATCACATGTAGTTTTTTTTTTTTTTAGGTAAAATACCCACAATCTTCATTTTGGATAAAACTTGTTGAGATAAGGTCATACTGAAATTACGCACGGAACTATTTTCACAAATATCTTTCTATCTGACACCTTTTTTTCATAAATAGGATTTATTAACTCTACAAATATATTCAATGGAAAATTTCATTAGGGGTCACTACAGACAAAAAATGCTTAAAACTTGCGAATAATGCGTGGAAAAGTGATAAAAACGCAAGGAGTCGTCACCTCAGAATAACAGGGTTCGAACTGCCACACCTTTTTTATGCATGTAGATAGTATCCTGTTGTCCTAAGGCACCTTATTTAGTGCCTTTTATTACATTTTTTATACATTATCCTTAAGACTTAAACATTTCTCGTCTTTAGGGGTCAAAAAGACCTATTAAAACAGGATATAATGGATAAATAATTTTATGGTAACCTTGGAACAACAAGTTTGATCCAAAATAAGGATTTAGAGTTTTATAGTAGAGCTGTCTGTTTCTGTTCGAACGTTCGTACTCACGTGATTACGTGAGTACGAACTTCGTACTTTAAAGGTACGAAATCACGTACCTCCAATTCACGTGAATTTGAGGTTCGCACAGGTACGTGAATTTGGTAAAGTTCGTACTTTTGATACGAACTTCGTACTATTCGTACCTCGTACTTCGTACATTTCGTACCTCGTACTTCGTAAGTTTCGTACCTCATACTTCGTACTTTTCGTTCCTCGTACTTCGTATGCCACGCCCACTATTTAACGATTGATCGAAAAAAAATTTAACACGTTATATCTCGAAAACTATGGACGCTATTTACATGAAATTTGGTAGGTAGGTGCTCCACATAATTAGCATCCGCTGACCAAAAAGTGGGCGTGATCGGACAATGCAACGCCTACTTTTTAACGATTCAAAGAATCGGCACTTTAAAACGCTATATCTCCCAAAATATAGAAGCTATTTCGATGAAATTTGATAGGTAGGTGCTCCACATAATTAACATCCGCTGACCAAAAAGTGGGCGTGATCGGACAATGCCACGCCTACTTATTAACGCTTCAAAGAATCGGCACTTTAAAACGCTATATCTCCAAAAAAATATAAAACCTATTTCGATGAAATTTGGTAGGTAGGTGCTCCACATAATTATCATCCGCTGACCAAAAAGTGGGCGTGATCAGACAATGCCACGCCTACCTTTTAACGCTTCAAAGAATCGGCACTTTAAAACGCTATATCTCCTAAAATATACGAGCTATTTCGATGAAATTTGATAGGTAGGTGCTCCACATAATTATCATCCGTTGACCAAAAAGGGGGCGTGATCGGACAATGCCACGCCTACTTTTTAACGCTTCAAAGAATAGGCACTTTAAAACGCTATATCTCCTAAAATATACGAGCTATTTCGATGAAATTTGGTAGGTAGGTGCTCCACATAATTATCATCCGCTGACCAAAAAGTGGACGTGATCGGACAATGCCACGCCTACTTTTTAACGATTCAAAGAATCGGCACTTTAAAACACTATACCTCCCAAAACATACAAGCTATTTCCATGAAATTTGGTAGATAGGTGCTCCACATAATTAGCATCCGCTGATCCGGTGATCGGACAATGCCACGCCTACTTTTGACAAAGTGTTTTTGTGTTAAAATCTCGTTTTTTTTTTACAAAATTAGACTGAAATTACACTTCTCTTTTAAGAGTTTCTAACTGTGGCAGTAAAACTGATTAAACAAAATTTCTTCACTTGCCAAACAAACCTGAAACATTTTTTTTCGTAAAATTTTCTTTCTAACTAAAGTTTATTTAGCTGAGAATTCCAAATGTATTTTTGGGGTTGCTTCATACTTTTCACAAAATTTTCCAACTAATACACATACATAATTGTAATTTTTAATATCATCGAAATAACTATTTAAGGAATAATAGCGTTTGGTCAGCGGATGATAATTATGTGGAGCACCTACCTATCAAATTTCATCGAAATAGCTTTTATATTTTGGGAGATATAGCGTTTTAAAGTGCCGATTCTTTGAATCGTTAAAAAGTAGGCGTGGCATTGTCCGATCACGCCCATTTTTTGGTCAGCGGATGATAATTATGTGGTGCACCTACCTACCAAATTTCATGGAAATAGCGTCCATAGTTTTCGAGATATAACGTGTTAAATTTTTTTTCGATCAATCGTTAAATAGTGGGCGTGGCATATCCGTACTATCTCAAATGGAGTACGAAAAGTACGAAGTACGAGGTACGAAAAGTACGAAGCACGAGGTACGAAAAGTACGAAGTACGAGGTACGAAAAGTACGAGGTACGAAAAGTACGAGGTACGAAGTTCGTATCAAAGGTACGAGGTACGAAGTTCGTATCAAAGGTACGAACTTTACTTCACGTACCTTTGCGAACCTCAAATTCACGTGATTTGGGGGTACGTGATTTCGTACCCCTGTTCGTGGATTCACGTGATCACGTGTAGTACGAATTCACGTGATCCGACAGCTCTATTTTATAGTAGAGTGAAATTTCGAAAAAAAAAACTTTCTTGTGGTATTTTAGTTTAAAAAAAATGTAGGATTAAAGACGAGCATTTAAACCACATCAAAAAGTTCTTAGTACACTTCTTTGACACCTTTTCCAAAAATTGTCTTTATTCGAATCTAGTCAACTGCACATGTTAAGAGTAACTTATTATTGTGAGTAAATATGGCCCTACACTAAAGACCCTTAAGGGGTATATGTAATAGTTTTCTTTAATTCAACTATTTTTTTTTTAGTTTTGATCATAAATTTTTTAATTAAACTTTATTTTGACTAAAAAATTACAAGAGTGCAACAGATTGAAAGAAAACAACAATTTTGAATATGACCTCGATAATTCTTTTTACTTGGTCCGAGCTATCTATGCTTTAATGTGGCGCAATACCTTTATTTTTCTATCTATCTTCGGTATTTAAATACCATATCAACCAACCATGCTTTTAAGCAAGTAATTTAGCTAAGAATTTGGTGATATTTAAAAAAATTAACAAATAAATGGATATGTACCATGCATGTAGTATTATTATTTAAAAAAAAAAAAACGCATTAGGAACAAAAAACAAGTTTTTTGCATTATAGAAGCTCACAAATGAATCATTTGATTTAACGTTAATGTAAATTTTGATATAAGAAAATCTGTGTTTATCATTGCTATGCATAAGTTCTTTTTACAAACATTTTAGAATTTTCAAAATCCCCCTAGAAGTATTTAATTAATTTTTGATAAACTTCGATTCTTAAAATGAACCAGAATTTTCGATAAACTTTGATTCTAAAAGTGAACCAGAAAATTCAAATGTGTGAAATACTTTTCCTAATCCTTTAATGGAAGCATTCACTTTGCACTCATTCGTTGTAGGGTTGTATTCTTCAACACGATTCTCGTAAAGTGCAATGACTTTATCGTTTATAGTGCATAATCCGCAACATATATCTTCACTAAAACTACAAATTATAGTCCACTGATTGTTTTCGTGGTCATAGCGTTCGATGTTTTTATTTTCAACTCCACCTACTGCATATAACATCCCTCTAGCGACTGCAAGCTGTATTTGATGAAAACAAAGCAGAAATGATAAGCAGAGCTTTAATGAGCTATTGCAAATTACTTACTCCAGGATAAAAGCGATCTTCGCACATTGAAGCAATCGAGGTCCATACATTTTCTTGTGGATTATAACATTCTGCAGACTTCAGGAAGATGTTACCATCATGACCTCCAATAACATAAATTTTGCCATTGAAGACGGTAATGCCAAAACCGTGTCGACTAACTGACATTGAAGCTGCCGTGCTCCATGAGTTTGATTTTGAGTCCCATTTTTCAACAGAACTAAGGGAAGAATTTCCATTACTACCGCCCACAGCATACAAAAAACCTTTAATTACTGCCACACCCAAAAACGCGCGACGTACGCTCATTGAATTTACATTTTTCACTATCATAGTTCTGAGGTTTATACTTATGACCTTATTTGAAGGAGCACCTTCAACAAAACCTCCCACTATGAATAGATCATCTTCCATTACTGCAACACCGAAGAAGTGACGGTGCCCCAAATTTTCTATCCACTTCATCCATTGACGTTGTTGTGGACAGTGGTACAGAATATCCATCTTATTGAGATCAACGTTTCGTATTGCAATCAAACGTTCATCTGATTTTCTTGGTTTAGCAAATTCGCTTGCAATTACTGTTCTGCGTTCTGGTATTACTTTCCACTGTAAAGCTTTCATTAACAATTCGAGACTCGCAGGTGAGGTACAAACTGGCTGTACATGATCAAATAGGAACGTTGGCTTCATCAGTGGCAACCGCACTAACTTCAACACTTCGTCCTTATGTTGTTCTCGTTCCGATGGATTGTGTTCTAACCACAACATTACACTCTTAAATACATGCTCTTCAGTTGGATCACGTAGATCATCGCTTGACAGCAACTGAGTCAACTGTTCGACACTTAAATTCAAGAATTCATCTGTTTTATAAACCTCTACGAATTGTTTGCAGCAAAAGTCTTTTGCTTTTGTTGTAAGTGACTCACAATGATGTCGCTCCGCTAAATTCGCTATACCCAAACAATTTGTTGGGTGTAATTGCTCTCCAAGGAAATCACCACAAGCGTTGAGTACAGGCTCTATGAGTAGTGAATCAGCTGTTATGAGCAATTTTTCAGCGGTGTCTTCACAAATTTCTAACGTCCTGAATAGCAGAACTTTACTAGGGATTTGAGTGTTTCACCATCTACATTGGGTAACAACCTTTTCCGCTGCACTTTCGTTAAATGGTGGCGTAAACATGGTTTTAAAATACTCACTCGATGCACTCAGGACTGAGCGATGCGCTGAAATTTGCATTTCATCGGTGTCACCAGCGATCAGTGCAACATCACAATATTCTTTTCGTTCGGTTTGTTCCCACATGCGTTGCAGGACATTTTGGGCGTGGATTTCATCAATAAACATTTTAGCCATATCGAATGCCGCATTCAAAAAATATTTTTTCAGAAAATTTCCTGATAGAGATGAGAATCGCTGATATCAAAGTTCTGCTGAAATATCGATTAATAAACATCGGGATAGATATAAAGCGTACTGCAGACTGAACGACATTTTTGATAAACATGTATGTTTGATGAATAGTTTAGCAAGTTTACTTTAACAAGAACTGCGCATATTTTTATGTGAAACTTCTTTAGCCTTGCCTTGAGAAAAATTTCAAGGCCACTTCTGATTTAGCGATTTTTTTTTTGTTACATTTTGTTATATCTCGAAAGTTATGGAACCTATTTGAATGAAATTGTGTTTTTAGGTTCCCAACGTAAAAACCATTCACTGGTCGATTAATTTATGTAACCAGTTTAGTGCTACGCCCAGTTTTGAACGATTAAAAATTTTAAAACTTCATATCTCGCAAGCTAGACAAGCAATTTTGATAAAATTTGGTAGGTTACAAACGATCATAAATTCTATGCCCTAGGCGAAAGTTTTACGAGCTATATTGATTAATTTGATAGGTAGGTGCTGAACATAAACTCTTCGCCTGCTTTTAAATTTTAATTTTCACTTCTTTCACGGGTAAAGAGTTGCACTCGCATGTTTGTATGTAATAAGCTGCAATCTTCTAATATATAAAAGTGAGATGTTGTTTATATGCTCGTTATATATGGACTCGAAAACTGACCAATTGATTTGAATGCGTTAGCATCGCTAAAAGCATGATCATAGGGTGGAAAAGGGAGCGATGCCACGCCCCCTTAAAAATCCTTAAAATTAATTCTTCATATCTCTGAAACTTTTTAACGTACATGGATGAAATTTAGTACATATGTGAAGAGGAACAAATAATGATCTTATTATATCTCTGAAACTATTTATCGCACATTTATTGGATTTGCTTTGGATTTGATCCTTTGAAATATTTGGTGACTCCACCCTCCTTGTACAAGACAAAGTGAAGCAACGCACAGACATGTTGTGAACATTTTACAATTGATTTGAGGTAGATTATCAAACAACAGACAGAAAACTGTTTTATGAAACCTTTAGCCTTTTGGAGAAAATATTGACAATCTTTCGATATCTACAAACTTGAGGTTTTCATTTTACGATTTCTAAACGCCGCGCAGTGTCTGGTTTTAGTGTGCTAGACGTGAAAAATTCAAAACTTAATTTTTAAACTTTTGTATGCAGAAGTGTTTAAATATGTCCACTTACCTCTAAAAATAGATTTTTATTTTCTTTGGTTAACATTTAGTACACATATTTGCACTTCAAAGTTCATATTTTGAATGTAAAAAAATTTAAAAAACTTTAGTTCCGGAAAGCGCTTAAACTGCAATAAATTTTGTGGAAATTTTTCCATGAAATAAAATTTAAAAAAAAAAAAACCAAAATTATACAAAAATATACATTGTTTATATATATCTTACATAGTGTTGCCACAAACAATTTAAACAGAATTGCAATTTTACCTGTTTTCGAAATTTATGTTTCTATTCTATATCGGACTCAAAAGTTATGAGCACCACTCCGCACCGGGTAGAGATGGACATTTTAAGAAAATATGTAGTTTTCAGTTGATGACACTTGAGGTGCAAAGCCCCCATATTTTAACCTCCTTTCTACTCTTATAGTATTTTGTATTGTACATAAATAAAATACATATTCTCAATATAAAGTTTTCTAGTAATAACTGATACAGGTGCAAAGATTTAGCAATTGATATGTTTTTTTGTATAAGGGGTATAACGCCCCCTTGTTCAAATTGCTCCAATTTTCACAATGCGTTTGATGAACGCAGTTTACTCCTGTATACAAAGTTTTGTAATGGTAACTGCTACAAGTGTAGAGATATAGCAATTGATGCATTTTTTTGCATGGGGGTACAACGCCCCCTTGTTCAATTTCCTCCTATTTCTGTGAACGTAGTATACTCTTGTGTACAAAGTTTTGTAACAATCACTGCTACAAGTTCACTTTTTTTTGTGAGATCAATGGATATATTTTAACAGTTTGCATACTAAAAAAAGCATTTTGAATTTTTCACGTCTAGATTGTATGAAACAGTACACTGTGCGCCGTAACTCAGTAAATCTATATATATAATAATTAAATGGTGTCCGTATGTAGCTTATGGACGCGAAAACTACACGGTCGATTTACACGAATTTTTTTTAAAATTATTTCTTATGGTCTGTAGAAGATTCTTAAGGTGGTAAGATGCTGCTGAGGGGGACAAAAAATTCAATATCTCTGCACTTATACAAGCTATGAATATGAAAGTTGGTGAACTTATGCATAATGAATCGTTGAGGTTATCAAGTTGTAGCACTTCATTACGTTTAGAATTAAATTTTTGGCCAGCTTTTACTTCGATTGGCACTAGTGTGCGTTGCCGTGGCGATATGTAATAGACACTAAGTGCTGGTTCACACGACAAACTAAATTATCGGCCGATAGTACAATTTATAGCCAAGCGGATTGACCGCTACTCACCGCTTGCCTACAAAAAGTACTATCGCCCGACAATTTAGTTTGTCGTGTGAACCAGCACTAAAGCAAATAGCACTCATTGGAAATCTAGAAGGTGTCACTCCCTTAAAAAGCAAAAATTGAAACTAAGCCAGATAATAATCATTCGAAAAATGAGTGGTGCCACACCCCTAAAAAAAAATTTGACATATCTCAGAAAAAGTTTGACGCAAAGGAATGAAATTTAGCACATATTTATGTGTCGTTCCTTTGAATAGTGGTGTAGGTCCATTTCGGGCAAAAGTAATGTTATACATAATGTGAAATTCCTGACATTTTGCTACAAATGAACAACATTGGAATTTCTTTTCACCATTCATTCATGGCATCAAGTTGATAAAATTATATGGGTCAAGTAACCGATTATTATGGCGCATATTGTGTATGACATTACTTTTGCATTACATTTACTTTATGAAATGGACTTAACCCATACCGTACCAAAAACTTCAGCACTTTTTTTTTTGTTTTTTTTTTTCTGATTTTTGTAATAAAAAGGTTAATTGAGTAAAAAAGTGGCGGAAAACAAGTTTGAGCCTTATCAAAAAATGTTCATTTATAGAATTGCAGATTTAAAATTTATGTGGTAACGCATTAATAGCCACTTCCCATTCTATCATATAAAAAATAATTGTTGGTTTTATGCCGCTAATGGACTTTACAACTGAAGTTTGTCTTTTTCTTAGGTATTTTACTCACCAAAGTGGCCAATGTGTTTTACACCCATCACCTATTTCAGCACTTTATTTTGCTCACCTAAGAAATCTGCAATATTAACCATTGCTGCAAAAATAAGTTTAGTCATTTTCAAACCATCTTGTGTAGGTTTTGTCCACATTTAATAGATTTTAATATTTTTTTTTGACTAATTTTCAAAAAAAGTACCAAAAATATAGTATTGCTCTGACGCCCATTTAACCTTTAAAATAAGGCGTGGCATAAAAAAAAAATTCTACTAAAGAGCTAATAGATGGGGCTTATGTTTCACCGAAAAAAATTGGCAAACATAAGCAATATTCGTGATTCGTTAACGAATCAATGCACTATAGGTCAAAAAGGATATTTTTTGGCCAAAATTCATAACGTCCATATTATCATTGTGACCAACTTCAAATGAAGTTTTTATGTTAAATTTAGACTAAAAGAACAATTCTGAAAAAAATTTTACCCCTTGTACCACCGGGTCAAAAATGGTACGTAATAAATTTTCTAAATTAATAACACATGCCAACAAGGTTTTGTTGCCAAGCATTTCCGAAGTAAATTCATGCGTAAAATCCGAATCCGCGGTCAGAATTTACCTACCACCACAGGATTTGGAGATATTTGAGGTCAAACTCATGAAAAATGGCCATTTTGGCTATATTTGAGGTTAGAGGCAAACTGGAAAAAATTTTTATTAATTTTTTTTTCCAAATGCATCTCGTAGTTCTATTTCGTTTCTTCAAAATGAGCTCTTAAAAACTTCCATGCAATAATACCTTTAAAAGTTATGGCTGATTTAAGATGACATCTTGAAATCCCATAAAACGGGTAAAATGACACGAGTTTCGATTTCATGATATCATCTTGAAGCTTTAATAACTTTTGAAGAAAGTATTATGTATATGAAACATTTTAAGACCTCGTTTTGAAGGTAAAAAATGGTACTCAGTAATGAATTATGCAAAAAAAGTAAAAAAAAAATTTTAACAGTCTACAACTAAACTCAAAAGTAAACCACAAATATCTCAATTTTTCGAAAAACCTAATGCAGAAATTATACGCACTTTTACCCAAGTTACTTAGACTAGTAGTATCTTCAGTATTTTCTCATAAGAAATTGAAAAACAGCTTCTTCGTTTTCTTTTTGTCTGTCTTTTGCAACTAGATTTCGAATAAATCCAAATTACGGAAGAAAAGTTACCCGACAAAAAAATTCATTAAAAAAAAACTGAAAAATTTTTGAACTTTTTGTCTGAGGCCGGGATTGAACTATGAACCTCGGAGTCAATCTCTCTACATAGCGCATTTATCAATGGACTGCGCTATGTACCCTCAGAATAATTGGTAGCTTAAGTGTATATATTCATGTAGTGAGAAAGAAAAGGAAAAGAGAACAAAAATCTCACTACATGAATGTAGACACTTAAGCTACCAATTATTCTGAGGGTACATAGCGCAGTCCATTGATAAATGCGCTATGTAGAGAGATTGACTCCGAGGTTCATAGTTCAATCCCGGCCTCAGACAAAAAGTTCAAAAATTTTTCAATTGTTATTTCATTTAATTTAAAATAAATTAAATAAAACATAAATTGGTCTGATGATGGTTAAGTGGCGGTAACCGAAACATATGTCACCATAGCCATGTTTAGTAGTTTTTTTCTCTAATCCTAATTGTCATGATTTTCTAAGTTGAAAAATGCATAGAATTTTAGATTCTTGCAAATAATGACTAACAGTTCGTAAAATTAGTATAATCATCAATTTTATTCATTTTTATTTTAGAAAAAAACAAATTATTTTGATAACTTTTTATTAATTGAAAAAAGGAGTTAACATCAAGACTTTTTTGCGTTATCGCATTAAAATGCAAATGCAACATCGCTGAGGAACGGAAAATTACTTTTTCCCAAAACAAAAAACACTTTTGTTTGTATTGAAGTATTCTCCGTTACACTGCATCAACAAAAACTCAATAGCAATACTTGTAAAAATTGAATTAAATTGAATTTTGGCCAAAAAAAAAGTGCCTTTTGACCTATAGTGCAATGGTGCGATATGGGTGAAACCACTATTATAATGTGTGACTTTCGGTGTGAACAGGTCTCGGTTCGCCGAGTGAGCACCCGTCTTATTAGACGGAGAGCCAGCGCTTGGCTGACCCTCCTCATAGTATCAAAGCTGAATTTTTTTGTGAGTGTTCTTCCAATAGTAGGTATGAACTTCTGTTCTAGTGAATTCCTGAGAGGTGGTGCCTACGTGAGATATCGGGCGCAAAAGGTCGAGAAAAACAGTTTTTTGCAAATATCTCGCTAACGGTTACATCTACAAAAAAATTAGCTTCCACAATTTTGTAGCTCATTAAATTTCATATCGAAAAGTGGTGCAAATTGTTTTCCCACGGCCTATAGTTTAGGAGATATGGTCCAGTGAAATTGGACTTTCCAACCCAACATATAAAATTCATAATTTTTTTCTTCTAGTCGGCCTATTTTTTGGTTTCAAATTATGCACCAAAATTCGAGACCGATTTCACTGTCGTACAAAAAGTTATTCAGGCACAAAGGTCGAGAAAATTAGTATCTCGCTAACGCTTATTTCTACAAAAAAATGGTGCTACACAATTTTGTAGCTCAGAAAATTTCATATCAAAAAGTGGTGCGAATTATTTTCGTACGACCCACAGTTTAGGAGATATCCTATTTTAAGGTATTTTCCGCATACAAGTGTACATAGTAATATGAGTGTTGATTTTCAAAGTACTCTAACTACGCCTACGTTATAGAATCATGGCTGAATTTTTTTGTGGGTATTCTTCTAATAAGGAATTCTAATTTTTGTTTTAGTTATATCGTGAGAGGTGGTGCCTTCGTGAGATATCGGGTGCAAAAGTCGAGAAAATCAGTTTTTTGAAAATTGATTTTGAAATTACTATAACTATGCCTACGTCATGGTATCATGGCTGCATTTTTTTGTGGGTATTCTTCCAATAGTGGGTACTGACTTTTGTTTCAGTCAAACCGCGGGAGGTGGTGCCTTCCTTAGATATCGGGTGCAAAGTTTGAGAAAATCAGTTTTTTTAAAATTGATTTTGAAATTACTGTAACTATGCCTACGTCATGGTATCATGGCTGCATTTTTTTGTGGGTATTCTTCTAATAAGGAATTCTAATTTTTGTTTTAGTTATATCGTGAGAGGTGGTGCCTTCGTGAGATATCGGGTGCAAAAGTCGAGAAAATCAGTTTTTTGAAAATTGATTTTGAAATTACTATAACTATGGCTACGTCATGGTATCATGGCTGCATTTTTTTGTGGGTATTCTTCCAATAGTGGGTACTGACTTTTGTTTCAGTCAAATCGTGAGGGGTGGTGCCTTCCTGAGATATCGGGTGCAAAAGTCGAGAAAATCTGTTTTTTTAATGTTGATTTTGAAATTACTTTAACTATGTCTACGTCATAGTATCATGGCTGCATTTTTTTGTGGGTATTTTTCCAATAATGGGTACTAACTTTTGTTTTAGTCAAACCATGAGCGGTGGTGCCTTCGTGAGATATCGGGTGCGAAAGGTGGAGAAAATCAGTTTTTTGAAAGTTGATTTTCAAATTACTATAACTATGATCGATATCTCGCGAAGGCACCACCTCTCACGGTTTGACTAGAACAAAAGTTGGTACCCACTACTGCAAAAATAGCCACAAAAAAATTCAACCATGATTCTATGACGTAGGCGTAGTTATAGTACTTTGAAAATCAACACTCATATTACTATGTACACTTGTATGCAGAAAATACCTTAAAATAGGATATCTCCTAAACTGTGGGTCGTACGAAAACAACTATCACCACTTTCTAGTATGAAATTTTCTGAACTACAAAATTGTGGAGCACCATTTTTTTGTAGAAATAAGCGTAATCGAGATACTAATTTTCTCGACCTTTGTGCCTGAATAATTTTTTGAGCGATAGTGAAATTGGTCTCGAATTTTGGTGCATACTTTGAAACTATAAAATAGACCGACTAAAGGAAAAAAAATTATGGATTTTATATGTTGGATTGGAAGGTCCCGTTTCACTGGACCATATCTCCTAAACTATGGGTCGTGCGAAAACAATTTGCACCACTTTTTGATATGAAATTTTCTGAGCTACAAAATTGTAGAGCACCATTTTTTTGTAGAAATAAGCGTTAGCGAGATACTAATTTTCTCGACCTTTGTGCCTGAATAACTTTTTGTACGATAGTGAAATCGGTCTCGAATTTTGGTGCATAATTTGAAACTAAAAAATAGGCCGACTAGAAGAAAAAAAATTATGGATTTTATATGTTGGGTTGGAATGTCCAATTTCACTGGACCATATCTCCTAAACTATAAGTCGTGCGAAAACAATTTGCACCACTTTTCGATATGAAATTAAATGAGCTACAAAATTGTGGAAGTTATTTTTTTTTTGTAGATAAATCCGTTAGCGAAATATTTGCAAAAAACTGTTTTTGTCGACCTTTTGCGCCCGATATCTCACGTAGGCACCACCTCTCAGGAATTCACTAGAACAGAAGTTCATACCTACTATTGGAAGAACACTCACAAAAAAATTCAGCTTTGATACTATGAGGAGGGTCAGCCAAGCGCTGGCTCTTAGTCTATATCGGATGATGCTTAATACGAAAACATGCATGTGCTACTGCCTGGAAGCTTTATTTTTTAATTTTTTTGCTGAAGTTCGAGCAAAGTCCACAAATTTTGTGTGTGAATTGAAAATACCGCTTCTTATTGAGCTATAATTTTTGAGGCGGTTCACCGAATTGTTTGAGACTTTCAGGATCTTCAACATGGGTGACGATGTGGTAGACCCAAAACCAACTGGAAAAGGAAATCCAAGAATTGTTAAAATCGTGGCAAGAGATCAAAGACATCGCAATGGATTGCAGCAAATGAAGACGTTTCATATTTGCACCATGCTCCTCCTAGGAATTGAAGGAGAATACATAAAGGGTGTTTTTTTTAGAGGTTTGTTTTTCGAATAGAGATAAAACTGGCATTTTGTGGTCAAATCTGGCAGCTCTAATGTCATTTATGTTCAGTTTGGTTTGCCATTTCATCATGAACAGGTTGACAAAAGAACAACGCTTGCAAATCGTGCAAATTTATTTCGAAAATAATGGTTCAGTTCGCGAAGTTTACCGCAAGCTCCGTCCATTTTATGGTCGACATAATCGTCCATCAGAGCAATTAATTCGGTTAACCATGGATCGTTTTCGCACTACGTTTACTCTATGTGATAATACGCATCCGCAGAGACGTCGAACAGTGCGCACCGAAGAAACAATTGCCGCTGTAGAGCAAAATGTTGAAGAGGACCCGAATGAATCGATTCGCCACCGTGCACAGCAATTGGAGCTTTATCCATCAACTTTATGGGAGATTTTGCGCAAAGATCTTGGCTTGCTACCTTACAAGATCCAGCTTGTGCAAGAATTAAAGCCGCGAGACCATGCAATGCGTCGTGATTTTGGTGTATGGGCCGAAAATGAGATTGATCTCGATGCTGATTTTCATCGCAAAATTTTGTTCAGTGATGAGGCTCATTTTTGGTTGAATGGCTACGTCAACAAGCAAAATTGCCGCATTTGGAGTGAAGAAAATCCACATGAGACCCTTGAGACGCCATTACATCCACAAAAACTGACTGTTTGGTGTGCTCTATGGGCTGGTGGAGTCATTGGGCCATACTTCTTCCGAAATAATGCTGGAGAGTCAGTTACCGTTAATGGAGACCGGTATAGAGCCATGATAACCGACTATTTTGTTCCCGAATTGGATGGCATGAATGTGGATGAGTTGTGGTTCCAACAAGACGGCGCTACATGCCACACAGCGCACGTCACAATCGATTTATTGAAGGAAACATTCGATGAGCGCATAATTTCGCGGAATGGACCTGTCAATTGGCCACCAAGATCGTGTGATTTGACACCATTGGATTATTTTCTTTGGGGATATGTGAAGTCGCTCGTCTACGCCAACAAACCAGAAACGTTAGGGGACTTGGAAGCCAACATTCGTGGCGTTATTGCCGACATACGGCCCCATATGCTCGAAAAAGTGGTTGATAATTGGACCTGTAGAATTGGCTTTATTCGAGCCAGCCGCGACGGCCACATGCCCGAAATCATATTTAAAGATTAATGGCATAAAATTATCCTTCCAATAAAGCCAAATTGATGGACATTAAAACGATTTTCTTGTGTTTCATTTCAATTTGAAGTTCTATACCTCTAAAAAAAACACCCTTTACATACATATCGAGCCCTAACCGCATTAGTAGCGTATGCGACAAAAAGCAAATTTTACAGGAGAGTGTTTTTTTCATTTTTTTTCGAACATGCATGGCGGATTTTTTTAAAACGTTAAATGTAGTCTATATTAGACCTCATACAAATAATAGACTCGTTTTTAAATTGATTTTGTGCATATTTCACTCATTTATGGCGCATACGACATTTTCGCAGTCACTCTTGGCGAAGATTGAAATTAAAATGTGGCGCATACGTTTTTTGAAATTACATGGTTTTGCCTTTGAAGAATACATTTATTACATTTATTTAATACACTGAAAGAAATTTTTAACAATTTGAGGGGTTGAAATTGCACCAACCCACAAATACGGTCAGATTGACTGTAATATTGTTAATTTACAGTACTATTTTGCATTAAAAACTTACAAAATATCACACACACACATCGTTTGAACTTGGTTTTACTCCGATATAGTCCCACTCGAGGTCTTTTTTTTGCGAAGTTGTTCATAGAGGTCCAAATATACAGAAAAAGTTTTTTTTTTAATATCGGTCAAAGAGCTAATCGATTTTCCGAGTCGAATTCAGTTTACCAAATGGTCTTCACATTGTTTCTGCATTTAACAAAAAAGTTTGACAAAAACTCACTAAAAACTGGGTGTGCAGTTAGTTTTCTGTTTATTTGTAGATTCAAAAATATTGTTTTTGAAAGTTGTAACCGATGGCGTTAACGAGATATTGTATTTTTAAAAACTTTTTTTTTGAAATTTTTTTGTTAAAAAAAAATTAACTTTCGCGTTTTTTTAGAAAATTCGCAACGGACGAAAACAAGAAAAATAATTTTTGATGTAAATTTTGATGTTGAATCCGAATCTGGTTTTAGAATTGCTATATCTAAAATGGTTTGAGAGAAATCCTAGCCTAAAGACTAATTTTCCATCCATTTTGTGAAAAGTTAAAATAAAATTTTTTTTATTCTTTTGAGGTTATATAATAGAACAAGGAAATTCTTAGCCATAAAACATTAAAAAACACCTTGAAGCCCTATTATTTTACTTCAAAACCCAGCTTAAATTATATCGATATATTTTTTCTTCTTCGAATTATTCTAACCTGAAAAGGTGAAAAAAGGAAAAATCCCGGTTTTTTTGATATATCAGCTTACGATATTTCGAAAACAAAAAAAGATATAGATATAATTCAAACTGATTTTCAAAGTAAAAAACTGGGGCTTCAAGCTTCATTTTCCATCCTTCGAGCTAACTTTTACAACGAAACCTCTTTACAAAATTTCGGCGAATTATTTAAGTTTTCCCGTGAATAATATTTCCACGGGCACACAAACATCCATCCAAACAGACGGACATGGCGATACCGACTTAAAAGGTGATTCTGACGAGGATTATATATACTTTTTCATACCTGCTACGCCTCCTTCTCTGGTTTTTGAGGTGCTTACGTTCTTTTTGTGGTCAACAAAAAAACATATGTGGCTCTTACGACATAATTGAAAGTGCAATATCTTTGTTAATACACAAAATTCAGTTTTAATATTTTGCATGTAGATGTGAATGACATTTTAGAACATATTTGCATCAAAAAAAAAATTTCGAAAAAATGTCGCATACGCTACTGTTGCGGTTAGGGCTCGATATGTTGAGTATTCTTGGCGTGATATTATAGAATACATAAGCACAAACGATTGAATAAATTAGGATTATAAGGGTAACCCATTTAAAACCACGAGAGTGATGAACCCAAATCCAACAGAATTTTGAGAAATTTTAATATACTCTAGCTGTGCAAAACACACGATTTTTCGTTATTTTAAAGGTTGTAAAAATTGGAATATCTCAAAATCCTGATGGAAATAAACCAAGTTCAGATTCGTAAATAAACCACCATAATTGGCTTGAAAAATCAAGAGAGGAAAAAAAAGTTGTAAATTTGCAGGACTGTGTTACGCTTTTGTTACGGTTTCTGATAAAGCTGCAGCTTGGAAAAACTTTAATACAACATCGAGCTTAAGTGTTTGGCAACAAGACAGACTTAAAGTATTTCAAAGCAATGAAAATTTTATCCCAGGCAAAAATTTGAAAAATTGAATAAAACACTAAAACGCTGCCAAGAGCAACATAAATTCTTAAGCAAAAGATTTCATATACAAAGCAAGGTCAAAGGATATGCTACAAAAGCCTTGCCAACAACAAAACTGTAAGTTGTATTTGTCTTAAGCAACTTTTGCTAATTCAATAGAAAACCTTAAGATATAAGTATTTCGTGGAAACATACAAAAAATGTCTCTCCCCTCTTCAACTTCTTGGTGGGGTTACTTTTCTTGCATTTATTATTGTTGAGTCTTAGCTTTTTGCCAAAATCTCAGTAATATGGTTGCATTTACCTTTGATGTGCGCTTAAGGATATGCAGCAGCACTTAGGCAGCATTAGTGCTTCTGCTACTGTTAACTGTCTACCAAAACTTCCTTTCGTCGTGTTTTTTTTATTTTTTCCTCCAGTATCATAATAATAAATATTTGATGCCCACCTTTTTGTTGCAAGTTTCATTTTATTTCTTTTTTATTTGATTTTTTTTTTTTTCTTTTTTCTCTGCTCTTTAGCCCAAAAACAACCAAATCATGCCCGAAACGAAAAGTAAAAAAAAATGTCAATTACTACATCAAAAGATCGTTATCCTTATCATTGTTGTGTCATCCTTAAGCAAACATTTTGTTTTGCAAGAAAATTAAACAGAAAAACAAAAGACCGAAAAAGACGACGAAAAAAAACACAACACAAAAAATGACATAAAGTGTAGGTGTATGGTCATAATGGGCACTAAAAGTTTTAGACAAAGAAAAAAAAAGCAACCGAAAACTTCCTTTTTATTTTTTCCATTCGTTTTGCACTAAGGCCTGAACCGCTTGAAATTCGAATTTTTGAAGAAAATGTAACTTTTTTATTAAGCGCTTTAGTTACATAAACAAATGTTGCGTGAGTGACCAACTAATTTTTTGACAATTTAGTCTCACTCTCTTAAGTTAAAAATCTTGGTAAAAGGCGTTAGGAAATAACGCACAAGGAAAAATAATAAAATGACGTAATAATGCCCAAAACAAAAATGAAATAACGCCTAAAAATTATGAAATAACGCCCAAAAATTATGAAATAACGCCCAAAAACAAAAACGAAATAACGCCCAAATTGTTTTCATATAAATTTGGACGATAATCATTTTGGAAATAACGCCCAAAAATTTGAGCTTTATTTCGTTTTTTTTGGGCGTTATTTCGTTATATTTTTAAAAAATGAAAAACGCCCAAAAAAAAAAATGACGTAATAACGCCCAAACTCACCAAAAATGTAATTTAAATTTACTTTTTGTAATTTATGTTGTTATATAAAACAAACTTTTAAATCAGTTTTGCTTTGCAAAAGCATTCAACAAAATATACGGAAAGGGTACCGCCAGTGGGCAAAGTCCGGGTGTGGGCACCCCCCGTAACTTTTTACAGAAAACAAATGCGGCTGTTCTGACAAATGTTAAGCGCGTGTTATGAGAGCATTAAGTTTTTGTGCATTTACCATAGCAAATAGACGTAGTTGCTTGATGCTGAGAAGAAAATAATTTTTGAATGAGTAAAAGTCAACACAAAAGTTTTTTCAATAATTTTTCAAGTGCAATCTATATTTATGTAGTAAATTTATTATATTTTGTGATTCAAGACCGAATGCAACCAAAATGTTCTCACAATACAATGTGTATTATTGCTTTTCAAAGTGGCTGTTAAAGTCGAGTGCGGGCCCCGAATTCGTTCAGGTGTGGGCACCCCTCCTTTTTTATTTATAGCGTGTGTTTTATTAAAATATCGTCGTAGATGCCAATATTACTGATTTAAATTGTGTTCTTATGCCTTTTTAAGTTTTTTTTAGTGGAAAGGATAGAACCAAAAAGTCCATTAAAGATATCGCAGAAAAAACTGATTCAAAAGTTACTGGAAAAAATAAAAAAAACTTTGGAACTAATTAAGGTGTTTTCCTTAAGTGGGGCTGTTAAAATTCTCTTCAGGGTCTGCCGGTTTCGCAAATGATGCTGCGGCAATTCATTCAGTTTGCCAAACCAACTCCAACTTCTCCTGTTCTGCTGCTTCTAGACAATGACACCAGCCACTTGACGATAGAAGCGCTGGACATTGCAGTCGAGAATGGGGTGCACATATTTTCGTTCCCGCCTCACAGCAGCCATCGGCTGCCTTTTGGATGTTTCTGTATTCGGACCGGTGCACAGTGCGAAATTTAGGAGGCTTAGCGGAACTTTATTCAATTTTTGAAATACATAAAACGCATCAGATTATTCGTTATTTCGGTAGCTTAATATCCCACCTCAAAAACCTCAAACTCAGTTTGGTGAATAACCATGCGAAACAACTGCAAAATGCACCTGAAACTTGCATTACTTATTCATTCATACTTTTTTGACTATAGAAAGCTTTTCGATTTGTTTTAGTTTATAGATTGGTACATAAAAACGGTAAGTCGGCAGGCCGTGAAAATTTTTTGATTTATTTTTTAATCAAATTGTCACTTATTGGCATTTAAATAATTGCAGAATCTTTTCTTACTCGTGTGTGATTTGTTTGTGAAAATTGTGCTTTTTAAGAAGTTCATAAGATTTACATTTTCAACTTCATTGGATACTTTAAAAGGTGTTACCACAAATTGCCATTTTGAAACGTACAAAATTTGAAAGGCAGGTTTATCTTCTACTGGAAACACAAAACATCTTCTGCGATATTTTGCGATCCTCTTTTAAACTAAACCTTTCCCAGAATGTCTTTGGAAATTTCATATAACACCGAAATTTCATGAAAAACCGACATCGGACGCCATCGTTGGTATTGTTTTGGAAAAAATAGGCTCACCAACACTAACATCTGACACTGTCCATAGTTTTAAGGTAACTATTCGTATGCTAGTTTATAATAAACAAAAAAGGTAGGGGGAATTCTCTCGAAATTTAGAAGAATTTCTGAATAAAAATGCAAGAAACAGCAAATACTCCTTGTCTTACCCTCTTCACTTTTTATGGTGTTTTGATAAGAAAATGGTTATATCTATCAACGTTTTAAGCATTTCCATATATGGGGGGTATAATAACCTCTTGTCTGATCCCCCTTAATTTTTGCATGGTGTTTTGCCAATTAAATATATATCCAAGTATTAAGTTTCATAAATATAACTGCTATATGTGCTGAGATATGAATTAAGTTCCGCTAGACTCTGAAAATTTCGCACTGTGCGGTGAAGGCATTCTACAAGTCACAGTGTGCAGCTTGGCAAAAAAAAGAATACCAACAAGTGCTTGGAATTACGCCACGTAGTTGGCTAAGTATGCAAATCACTTGATCTGCCATTGACTCCGAAGTCAATCAAGTCTGGCTTCAGAGCAACAGGTGTCATGCCATTTGTTCCAGATGTTTTCGGAGACGCTGAGTTTATTAAAGCCGTTGAGCAGATCACCGAAGCTACCGCTAAGGATGAAATGGGCGAAGGAGATGTTCTCAACATACTTAAGCCATCTACGTCTTTTTTTTCCCGCGTCATTTCAGTGAACAGCATTTGAATGAGTTGTGCCCGTTGCAAGGTGCGACTACGAAGAAGCCATCGAATCGCGTCCGAAAAGCAATGCAAAGTGCGGTGTTGACTTCTCCAGAAGTTCTGCTCAATTTGAAACAGAAAGCAGCGGTGAGGACAGTAAAGCAGGCGCCTAAGGTAACCAAGGGAACGACAGCCAAACCTCCGGTAAAGCGCGCCAAGAAATCCACGGCTGAACACGCCACGGCAGACAACTCAGCGTCATCGAGCGACGACCAATATGACCTGGACTTTTGTATAATTTGTTTTAAGACCACCAACAACTCTGTAAAATGTAACGAATGCAATCGGCCCGTTCATTTAAAGTGCGCTAACATGCAAGCCAGCTATTTTACTTGCATTCATTGCACTTCAGATGATGAATTTGTTCGAATCAATGTGTCCAGAATAAATTAATTTTGCATTTTTCTCCATTTGATTGCGTTTTAATGCATATTTTCCCATTTTTAGCCGATTTTCTAAGGGTGCCCACAACCGGAGCCAAATTTTTTTTGTCAAAAATTATCACTTCACTATTTTTTTTGATATTATTTTTCCAACTGATGAAATCAATTTACTTTCTTCACCAATAGTTAGTTAAGGTCTTTAGCTTTCCATTGATACTTATATGTCAGCATAATATACATTTGGTCTAAAGTTATGAGTCGAAAACAAAACGATGCCCACACCCGGTGCCCTTCCCCTACATTTTCAAACGTCACTTACGTTTCAACTTTTTGAGAATGGCATCTAAGCACAGTGGTTCGTGCAATATTGATTTAAAGCATAAACTCAAAGCCTCTTTTTTGTCTAAAATGAAATGAAAGGTCAACGAAAGCTTTATATTTTCTCGTCACTCACGTTACATTTCATAGAAACCTACGCAATGTTACTTTCTTTGAGTTGATTCATAGCAGTAGTCCAATATTATTTATTTTCGTTAACAAGAAAATACATTCAATGAATTAAAGATTTTTATTAGTCACGTCACTCACGTTACATTCATAAAAAATAGGAATTTTTTCAGAATCTTTCCGAAAAAGAAAAATTAATGTTTTTTTTTAAATGTTTATTATGAGAATGTTTAATGAAAGTTAAATTTGTCTTTGTCACTCACGTTACATTTTCTAAATCAAACGATTGAGTTTCTTCATAGCAAAAGTGTTGAGCCCCTTAAACATTTATAAATCTAGTCAGTTGGAAAAATACGATTCATTTGACAAACGAGACGAAGTTCGCAAGGAATGCCAGTTAACAAAGTTTACGCTAAGAACACACACAGCGTTTCATCAATTGAGACCCACATACATACATTCAGGCAGGCTGACTGCCAACAAATGTCCATTTAAAGGAAAAAAGAAGAATTAAACGGAAACAAAAATGAAATGAACAAGCAAAAAATGTTGCAAACTGCTCTTAATAGCATTGCTGTTATGTCTGTTTTGTCTTTAAGGTCGCTGGTCAGCTTTTGTTGTGCTGCCTTGGTGGCGTCTTTTGTTTGCATTGGCTACCGCCGATTCCAACAATTTTTGCAAAAAAATTGCACAGAAAGAAATTTATCAAATCATTGAAAATAATTAGAAAGGCGCTTACAACTTAGTACACGTGTTAGAAGTGTTACTTATATCTGATAAGTTTGGATAAGTTACCGTAGTATTTATCTGACTACGCTCACTTTTCGACTAATGTCTGGTGAACATGTTCATCACCTACCTGCCAAATTTCATCAAAATTGCTCATATAGTTTGCAAAATATAACATGTTAAAGTGTCTTATCGTTGAAAAGTGAACCTGGCACTTATCTGATTACGTTCATCTTTCAATCAGTGTATGGCATTAATGTTTGAGCACATATATATCAAATTTCATTAAATGAGCTTACATAATTTGCGAGATATAGTGGAATGTAACGAGAAGTATCGCATAAAAGTATCGGAAACGTTTGTTCTATTCAGGAGCAATCACTTAGTTAAAGCAGCTTTCGATAACATTGGTTTTGCTCTTTAAATGGCCTTCTGTTTTCAAATTAGAGGAGTAGAAGTGAATCTTATACTTGATAAGTTTCGATAAGTGGACTTTGTACTTATCATTTTCACTAGTTTAAGGTATTTATACGCGACACCTATCTACCAAATTTCATCAAAAAAGCTTAAATAGTTTGCAAGATATAACGTCTTTAAGTGTCTCTGGCACTTGTTTGATTGTGCGAAGTTTTCGACCAGTGTATGGCATTAATGTTTGGCACCTATATACGTATCAAGTTTTATTAAAATAGCTTGTATAAGTTCGGCGATAGAATGGAACATAACGAAAGCGTCGCAAAAAAGTATCGCAAAAATATGTCGAACAAAAGTGACGCATGTGTCACAAAAAAGTGTCGCATAAATGTATCGAGAGAAATTTTACAATAAACGTCGAAAGAAATTTCAAAAAAGTGTCGCAAAAGAGTATAAAAAAAAAATCGAAAAAAGTGTCCCAAAAAGTATTTTCTAAAAATGTTAAAAGAAATTTCACAAAATCTGAATAGAACAAATTGCACAAAAAGTGTCAAAAGTACCACAAAACCGTGTCGAAATAATGCCACTAAATATTGTCACAAAAAGGGGCGCAAAAAAGTATCGCAAAATATGTCGAAAAAAGTGACGCATGTGTCACTAAAAAATGTCGCTAAAATGTGTCGAGAGAAGTTTCACAAAAACGTGTCGCAAAAAAGGAATCAGAACAAAATTTCGAAAAAAGTGTCGTTAAAATGTGTCACAAAAAAGTGTCGCAAAATCGTATCGAGAGAAATTTTACAGAAAACGTCAAAAGAAATTTCAAAAAAGTGTCGCAAAAAAGTATCACAAAAAAAAATTTCGAAAAAAGTTCCTCAAAAAAGTGTTGAAAAAATTTCACAAAAAATGTATTGAAATGATTGCACGAAAAGTCTTACAAAAAAGTAACACAAAACCTTGTGTCTCACAAAATATTGTCACAAAAAAGTGGCGCAAAAAAGTATCGCAACTACGTGTCGAAAAATGTATCGCAAAAAAAGTGTCACAAAAATAGTGTCGAAAAAAGTACCACAAAAAAGTGTCGCAGAAAAGTGCCACAGAAAAATTCGCAAAAAGTATCGCGTTTAAAGTTAAATTCTAAATAATTTTCCTTCATCAGTACTTTTTTTTCTACCGTATTCTTCTGCTACTTCTACTACTTTTCTACGCTCAGTCAACGTATCTTAATGCATTTGCCCAAAGTAAACAAAATCGTCTAAAATAAACCGACAACAACTAAATTTCCTCAAAGTTTCCGGCGCGCAAAACAAAAGAAACTGAAAAAAAAAACCCTTTAATAAACACAATGTCAAAAAAATTTGTCAATGCGGTTTTCAAAAACAATACCTAGCATCATTGTCAGTGACCTTTCCGTAGCCGTACACTTGGCCGTACAAAAAATGTAGCATATTTTAAGGCTCAAAGCATTGATTAACTCCATCCCTTCCATACATGCAAACACAAACGAGCAATCTTCGCTATTCTCTGGCTTATTAGCCCCATTTGGTACAGTATTGCTATTGTTGTTGTTTAATCAGCGGTAAAAAAAATGTTGTATCATTTATCATCACCAAAGGATAATGATGACCCATATTGAATTAATGAAGAGGAACGTGTAACAGAGAATTAGTTGGAAAACTTTTTTGTTTTGTTTTTTGGAAGCTACAATTTTAATTATTGCTGGAGGGTGGCGTCAACGGCGTCGAGTTTTCTGTTGAAATGAAATTTGTCTTGTATTTTGGAAAGGAAATTAATTACCGTAAAAAAGATAAAACCCAAGACTTAATGACCTCTAAGATAAAATTTTTTTCAAATTTCGTGCAACGTTTTGTGTGTCACAGGATGAGGTGAAAAACTACTGTCACACTAAAATGGTTGGTATCAACTTTATATTCGTGTCACTAAGAGTGTTTATATTACCCTGTAGGGATTGTGAGGTTAAATGAATATTCTGTGTACAATATGCGAGTACATACGGTAAATTATAATACAGGCATACCCTGACTACTTAATCAATTAAAAAACAAATACATATATCGTGATTTCTCATGCAAGCTAAAACTCAAAAACTAAAAATTTTAACCTTAAATGTCTATGAATGTTTGTAAGCTTTACAAATGTATGAAACTTCACAAATGTCTATTCGCTTTAAAATCAAAAAAGCTGTAAAAAAAATACAACAATACCTATATCTCTGATAAAAGATCATGATCACTATAAATGTTTATATTTTGTACTAAATTGTATCGTTTCTTTTAGGGGATAATAAATTGTCTCTATCGAATGTGATCCCTCCCTATGACTTTTTTTCTCACTCAAGGGTTTGTTGGCAAAATTCATTGGTTGCTCTCCGGAACGTGGGTCTTATTCAAGCGAATTTGCATAAATTTGGTATTTTTCTCAACAATAAGTTATCTGGGGATCAAATATTAAGGAAAGGTTAGAAAATATGCTTTACTTCCTTAAGAATTATATTCGGTAAAGTTTGGGGATTAAACTTAAATTCGGCTTTGGCTTTTTAAATCCAAAAATTGGTCAATTTTTAAATTCTTTGAGAAAGCAAACTACGCGAAAAAGTAAAGCAAAGGCTTAACAAGACTGTTAAGAAGCACTATAAGTTCACTTTCTGCTCTGGATTTAATACTGAACTTCTTACCAATTGATATTTATGGCAGAAAGCAATTGTTAAAGTCAGAGCAAAAACTGCTCTCTAAAAGAGACAACAATAATGCACAGCTTCCAATTTAGTGAACTTTGTTCTAAAGAGTGTCCCATTATTCACGCAAGATTTGAATTTACCGCGCCAATTTTCCGGTAAAATATTAAAAACCAAAAAAAAAAACAAAATTTGTGAGCTGATTGATTGTTTAAGATTAGTAAAAATGCATAAAGGTAAAGATTTATCGCTGCATCAACGAAGTTCAGCTACATTTATTCAAAATAGTGTTGGGAAATTTTGACAAAAGTGTTCACCGTGGGTTTTAAAACATTTTAAATTATGAAAAATACCAAATACCATTTTTTTCCAGGATAATGTTGTGGAATGCTTCTAAAATATGCAAACCGCAAAACCCTACGTGCGCCACTTTTTAAAAAGAGTTCGAAAAACGATACACTGGAAAATAACACAACAAACCAACACAAAAATAGTCAGTTTCGATAAAGTTGTCGGTGCTGATCCAGTCTCGGAATCGCTCTATCAAGATAAGTGTTTGAGATATTCTAACCTAAAAGTTCAAAAACACGATGATATCTTATGTACTGTATAAAAGGAAATAAGTACAATTAAAAAAAAAATGTGCTTCTCGTTTAATTCATATCTTAAGTGAGTTATGCCACACCCTTTATTTTAATTTAATTTTTAATACATTTTTTACGCATTTTTCTTAAGTTTTAAGCATTTCTTGGTTGTGGTGATCCGTAATAAAATTTCCCATAGAATATTTTTGTGGATTACTTTAAGCCATTTTAACATATTTTTTGGAGCAAGGGATCAGAAAGACCCATGAAATAGGATGGGTTAAAATGTTATAGAAAAATATTTCTGCCGTGATTTTATTATGACCTTCGGACAAAAAGTTTTAATAAATATCCTAAACTGCAGTATTTTGAAAATTTTGCTTATATGTGAGGTGCTACGCCCTCTTGTCCGAGTTTACCAAGTTTTTGCTCAGAGCTTGCGTTTATAGTTCTCAGTGTCTGAGTGAAATTTGGTTGGATTATCTCAAAAAACTCTTTCAGTAGGTGCCATGCCCTCTTGTCCGATTTCACCCAGTTTTTGTTGTAAGCTTGCATTGATAGTTCTTAGTGTCAGTAAAATTTAGTGCGACCATCTTAAAAAATGCTTTCAGTATAGCGTTTTGAAACTTTTGCTCATACGGGAGGTGCCACGCCCTCTTGTCCCAAGTCGCCATGTTTTTGTACAGAGCTTGCTCTAACCATTCCCAGTATTTATGTTTGGTTGCATTGTAATACTGTAATAATGGGCGGTAGGCGTGGCCGTTGACCAAATTCGCTAATTTTCAATCCCACGAGCTAACTTTGACGATGGAGGCAGTGCAAGCCAGTCAGCCAGCCAGACAGACGAACATGGCTATATCGATTCATTAGGTGACGTTGATCAAGAATATATATACTTTACTATATCTGCCACGCCTCCTTTTCAGCGTTACAAACGAAAGGACAAAGGTGTAGGGTAAAATAAAAATAAATAAATTAATATTTTTCGAGTTTTACAGTAGAGTGAAATTCTGAAAATACGTCTCTTATGGGTATCTTAGGTTGTTGTTAAGTTTGAGATATTATTTTTTTACATAACTTGTTTCAAGACAAAACATTTTAGATATCGCGCAGCTGAATCTGAGCATTTAAGATATCGCTCTAAAACAAAAAACACTATCAAGACGAGATTTTGCATAAAACGACGATGAGCGATCTCTAAATGACTTTCAAAAAATTTGGCAAATCTCTCCGCTCACATTTTTGACACCATCTTTAAGATTTTCTGGGGCAATCGCGCATTTTGCCCGCTGGGTATTTTAATATGATAGTTTGTGTGCCTTTGCATGAAAATTAATTCTTCTCTTACCTTTTGTTTTCTTTTCTTGCCTTTAGCCCAACTATTATTTTTTATGTTATTTCTTATTTTTGCTTAACCATCCCATCTCCTTCAACTTATATATGTAGGTAATTTTCAATCTTTTGTTGCCATATTTTAAGCACATTAAGTTTAAGCAGAAGAGTCCTTAATTAAATCAAAACAAAAAACCCTTATGACTTCAGGACATACATATTATGGAATTGTAAGCAGTCGGAGAATTTTCGTAAAAATCAAGATGTTGTCTTTATAATGATTAAACTTAAAAAAGACCTTGTGTTGATTTTATTACAGAATTAACAACGAATAATGAATCCCACACATTTGAGTTGCCAACCATAATTGCATCATTAAAATATTCACAATAAAAATTGTTTTATTGTTCTTCTCGTCGGAATGTCTGCTCGCGGACAACAACGCGCCCATTTTAATTTAATTAAACAAACATGAAACAATTTTAATTAATAACAGTTATAAATTGTCAACCTTGACAGGCATGCGAAAAATATATGTATTTAAGTAGTTGGTGCTGGATTTTAAAAGCCACGTGCTCATTCCTTAAAGCAACTTTTGTCTTGACAGAGCCAGTTGGTTGCGTTGTAGACGATGACGTTTGACAAGTTGAGAAGCAAACTTAGCAACAGTGACGGTAATGGAAATATTTACGATGACAGCGTGTGAAATAGTGCGTTTTAATAGAATTTCTGGAACAAAAACATTTAATTAGTATTTTTTTTAATAGAACTGGTATGAGCGTTAGCAGTTCCAAAGGCTGTTAGTTTTCTAAATGATAATTGTTTAAATAATGAGTCACAATAAAACCGTCAACTTAGTTTTATGTAGTATGCTCACTATGCGAAACGTCCGACACGAAAATATACGTAGGCTGCTATATATATTTCTGGCCTAGGCAACACTAAGTGTTGCCAGGTGCAATCTGACATTTCCATTGGAAAGTTTGAAATTTTTTAGCATAAACGTACTCAGAACGTTTTCACGTACGACCATCATTTGTGTTGTTTACAGTGACTTTGAAAAATCAATTTGGCAATAAAATAGAATTAACTCGTGAACATTTTCGTGCGATCATTTTTCACAACTTTCGACGTGGATTATCACGACAAGAATTCAATCGTGGCCTACGCTCGCTCAAAGACAAATTTTGTGAAGGTCGTCCATGGGCATCCTTGGGCATTTCTCCCACCAGCAGACATTCGATATTACATGAACTGCTGGCCGTGTCGATTGATGCAAAGAAATGTTGAAAAAATACGAGCAGTGCTTCAAAAGACGTTTATAAGATCGTCACAGGTGACGAATCATGGATCTGTGCGTATGAACCCGAAACAAAACAGCAATCGACCGTGTGGGTCTTTGAAGACGAGCCAAATCCAACGAAAGTTGTTCGTGGAAAAAGCACTTCGAAGCAAATGTTCGCCTGTTTCTTCGGCAAAACTGGTCATGTGGCGACTATTCCGCTTGATCAACGTAGGACGGTCAATTCTGAGTGGTACACCATAATTTGTTTGCCTGAAGTCTTCGGAGATATTCGAAAAACGAACAAGAGAAGACGAATCATTGTTCACCATGACAATGCGAGCTCTCACACATCGGCTCAAACCAGCGCCTTTTTGACCGGCCAAAACGTCGAATTGATGGGTCATCTGCCTTACAGCCCTGACTTGGCACCCAATGACTTCTTTTTATTCCCGCACATCAAGAACAGAATGCGTGGCCAACGATTTTCGTCGCCAGAAGATGCTGTTGAAGCGTTCAAAAACCATGTTTTGGAGGTGTCTCAATCGGAGTGGAAAAAGTGCTTCGACAATTGGTTTGAGCGCATGCAAAAGTGCATAAATCATGCTGGAGAATACTTTGAAAAACAATAAAACCATTTTTGATAATAAATATTCGCAATTTTCATTATTAGGCCAGAAATATATATAGCAGTCCACGTAGAATTAGTTTTTCTTTATGTGAGTAGGAGCTGTTCTTCAAAGTAAGTAAAAAATAATAGAAAATAACATTAAAATTAAATTCTTGAACATTTCGGAACATCGAATGAAGTATTAAAAATTTTTTTTTTTTACGCAGAGTTAGGCTTTCGTTTTGTGAAACGTCCGAATATGTATTATATTTTTAAATTTGTTCTTCGAATGTTCTAAGTAGTAGACTGTTAAAAAAAAAACTCGCTTTGATTAAGCGGATAAATGGGTAACTTTCGATATGAAACGTCCGAACAATAAAATTGATAATTCATTTAAGTTTAAGATGAAGTTTGACTTTTCTCAAAGCTTATTGAATTAATCACAAATTCTGGGCGTCCGTTTTTGTGAAACGTCCGAATACTGAAACTTGCTCATGTCGCCGGAATGTCATACAATTTATTTGAAATATTGCTCGTGAGAAATCCTTTAAATAAAATTTAACTTTTAGACAAGTGATATCCAAAGCCTTTGCCCACGGGCACTTGAGCTTTCGTGCTTATAAGCTTTACGTATACGTATTCACTCACAGATAAGCGTGTAACTGTGTCAGTAGCTGTGCAGATCATTTTGAATTGCTTGAAGCTTATGCAAAATATAAAAGCTTTCAATGAGCTTTTATATACTGACGAAATACGCTAGTATTGAGTTTGGTTTTTACTGATTTAAACGTTAATACTTTGAGGACTGAGGTTGGCTTAGATTTTTGTCAAAGCTTATTCAATTGTTCCTTTTGAAGTTTTTTGTACGATCGCTTAATTTGCTGAGGTGGGCTCACTATTTGTGAAACGTTCAAATACATTTTATGTAAAAATGTTTACTTTGAAATTTCTTTGTACGATTGCTAAATTTGTTGCGCTGAAACGTCCGAATACTGAAACCTAGTGAAATCGGCCAAACCCATAACATTTTTTTAAATATTTCTTATGAGAAATCATTGGACCTTAAACACATTTTAAAGATATACACTGCAAAAAAACTCGCTTGTGTTAAGTGAAAAAAGCGAAACGTTCGACATGAAACATCCAAACTATAAAATCGAAAATTTTGACGTTATTACATTGAACTTTAAAAAGAAGTTTGACTTTTCTTAAAACTTATTCAATTTATCAAATATGCATAAAGGATGTCCCATAATTCAAGCAAGATTTGAATTGAAAAGAAATACATTTTGTTTTACAAATGTTTTTCATTTTTTTATTGAGAGTATTCGAACTAAAGATAGGTTTGTGTATGGAATATCAAATTGGTAGCCACGGCTACGTTTGCACATACGCACTCTTTTGTCGAAACTTTGCATTAATGTGACGTTAAATCTCCTTTAACTTTTACAAACTTTAACTATCACCTGTTAAACCGTTTTCTTCTTTTTTGTAGGGAACACTTCACCGCCAAATGGCAATAAATTCAAATCTTGCGTGAATTATGGGACACCCTTTACATATTATGTATGAAACTTTTCCTTTGGAAGTTCTTGCAGAGAAAGAACTCCCTTTTGTGAAACGTCTGAATACATATTAAGAATAAAAAATTTTTTTATGAAATTTAAATTGAATCTGAAATATTGATAAAAATTTTAACTCTGTGCACATTTATACACAAATACTTTTCTAATGGTGTATAATTCAAAGTCGTGCTCAATTCCTAACATAGTAAAAAAGGTAGGACAAATTTTTGCCTTGTGTATTAATATATAGATAATTTTTCGACATAATGCACCTATACAAAATTTATCAAAAGATCGTGTGCTTAATTTTTAAATGAACCCTCCAAGTGAAACGTCCGACATGCGGAATTTGAATATCATCATAGTTGGAATTATGACCAAATTAGTCAGCTGTGTGTTTAGTTGGGATAGAGCTTAATTTGTCCTACTTCTTCTAGCTGATGTATAGGTTCCACCACCACTGCACACTCACGCGACATAACGTAAGAAAAAGGCGTAACACCATCACAACCACAAACACAATTTCATTAATAAAATAAAGTGCGATGAGTACGCGCGCAAATCCATCATGTGACAGGCAGGCTAATTAAAAATAAAACTTTTTTCTACTTCGACTTCTTTCTTTCACCGAATATGTCCTCTACATAGAACAACCACATTCAGCAGCGCAATGGATAAGGAGACCAAAATTAAAAGTAAGAAAGGCAGAGCCGCATGTACGTGAAGTCCTTGCCCTGTCAAACAAAAGAAATCACTACGATTTTTTTGTCGTTTTAAATGTGGGCGTTGGTTGCTCAAGTTAAACAAGTGAACGTTAATTAAAGTTGTTGACTGCAAGAGCAGCTATAAATTGGAATTTTTCGGTAGCTACTGTTAATAACAGACAGACAGACAGACGATGAGGATGTGTCCTACCGCCAATACCCATAGCATGAAGTATCAAGTGCAAGCTGTGATTAAAGCACGTTCTCACGCACCACAAGCACAAGTGTGCAGACAGCTTTGGCGCGAATGGAGAGTAAAAGGAAATAAGTTGTCATTACCATCAAAGTATCATTTATGGGCACTTTCATCATTATTGTAAATTCACATTAAGCTTCAAAGTCATTTTTCGTCCAATTTATAGTATTTATGTTCGACACCTTCCCACAAAATTCCATCAAAATAACTTGCATAGTTGGCAAGATATAACGATAGCGAAAAATGCGTCGTTACCTTGCAATTTTGCCCTTAGTGCTGCCAAAGAAATTTCACGTCACTACACCTTTCAGTGAACAGCATCATCTAGTGAGGACTGAACTAAGTTCGGTAAACTGTCAACTATCAACGCCATCTATCGATAAAAGTGTTTTAAGTATCATTTCGCGCGATTTGGCATGCAGTTTAAGGTAAACAAACAATAGCAACAACTTGATATGGCGAGTAAAGTACGAAGCGAATGATCGATATATAAATACGTGAACAGTTTTTTTTGCGCCCCTTTTGCGAGCTAACCATTTAATCGATTTTCGATATTTTTTATATGAAAGATACTGTGGTGTAGAATGCAAAAAAAATTATCCTCAAAAGTTGCCAATTAAGCATTTAAAAACAGTATCAAAGTTTCCCATATAATTACAAAAACAACAGCACCCACAGTGTTATGCTTTGTTGTTGAGAAAGTGAATGTGACAGTGGAGTGAGAGAAATTTTGCTGTTGTTGCTTTTCTCTTGCTTGCACGAAACCTATTTCGTTGCACTCAGTCGACGTTCTGCACCGATATTTTGGACTTTGATCGATATTTTGGACACTTTTGGAATTTAACCGATATTTTGGATGTTTTTCGATAATTTTGGACTGTTATCGATATTTTGAATGTTTCTCAATACTTTTGGACTTTTATCGGTATTTGGGATGTTTTTCGATACTTTTACTGATATTTTGGATGTTTCTCGATACTTTTGCACTTTTTTCGATATATTGAATATTTTTCGATATTTTGGACACTTACCGATATTTTGGATGTTTCTAGATATTTTTGAACTTTTACCGATATTTTGGATGTTTCTCGATATTTTTGGACTTTTATCGATATTTTGGATGTTTCTCGATACTTTTGGTTTTTTACCGATATTTTGGATGTTTCTAGATACTTTTGAACTTTTACCGATATTTTGGATGTTTTTCGATACTTTTGGACTTGTACCGATATTTTGGATGTTTCTCGATACTTTTGCACTTTTATCGATATTTTGGAAGTTTTTCGTTACTTTTGGACTTTTATCGATATTTTGGATGTTTCTCGATTCTGTTGGACTTTTCCCGATGTTTTGGATGTTTCTCGATACTTTTGGACTTTTATCGATATTTTAGATGTATCTCGATACTTTTGGACTTTTACCGATATTTTGGATGATTCTCGAAACTTTTGGACTCTTACCGATATACTCGTACATACCGATGTTTGTCGATACTTTTGAGATCTTTTCGATATTTTGGATGTTTTCCGATATTTTTTGGCACAAGCACTACACCAATTTTTATGTTATTTGGTTTTAAGATATACTGAGCCTGCTGCATATAAAAAATGTTGCTACGATTAATGAATACTCAATGTTCTGGCTTTCTTTTTTACTAAACGGCACTCGGAAAAAGTGTATTTATCTCATAGTAAAAGTCCAAAATTTGGCCACCGGCGATACTTGTTTGTATAAAACGAGTACAGAAATACACAAAAGCATCTACTAGATGCGACAAGAAATTTCGAACATTGCACATTTTGCGTGTATATCACTGGAAGATTTTTATGCATGTACATACATAAGTAGCTGCTAAAAATTGAGTATGTTCGTGAAGCTGTTGCAAGAACCATTGAAAAGTTTCCAATCATACCCGGCAGTTAGCTGTTAAATCGCTTGAAACTTACAATGTAAAGAAAATAATTTTTGGAAGTATAAGTCTACCATCAGTCCGATTCTGACCTATAGAATTTTGGTATGGTAGAACTCTTTGCAAAAACTATTTATTGTAAGCTACTTCGTGGAATCCACAAGGCAGTAGAGGACGTGGTAGACCCAAAACCAACTGGAAAATGTCGTTGGAAAAGGAAATCCAAGAATCGGGAAAATCGTGGCAAGAGATCAAAGTCATCGCAAGGGATCGTGACAAATGGAGAGATTTCATATTGGCCCTATGCTCCTCCTAGGAGTTAAAGGAAAATACATACATACATACAGACATACTTAGAAATTTCTGGAAATTAAAACCTTTTGGTCATAATAATAATTTATTGAAATTTATGGATTGTGATGTAATTTAGTGATGAGCAAAATTAGTCTTGGCCTTGGTAATTTCATCGTTGCGATAGCAGTCTTGGTCTTGGTCATGATTATCGTCAAGACCAAGGCTGCTTTTCAGTCTCGGTAATTTGTAGGTAATAGGTGTTTCACACCCCTTTTGAGTATAAAGTCATCGCTCAATTCGAAGTTTGGCATCTTAAAAACCCAACTACTTTGGAAAATAATGTTTCGAAATTTTGAATACTCAACAATTTTTAGAAATTTTTTCAAGACAGTCCATGACTTAGTGATCAAGATCAAGACCGAAACCCAGACTCCATATCAAAACCATGACCAAGACTGCTATGCTATTTGTCTTGGTTTGCTTATCGCTAATGTAATTGATGGTATCGAATACTTTCTACCACACCTTATTTTTCCAACGGTTGTCCAAGCGGTAATACCTGCAGTTGATGATGAACTGAATAAGAAAGGATACCCTTTTGGCTGACCTTTCAATAGAAAAGGCCATCATGGTCTTCTCCCGGCTCGGACCTAACCTAGAATGCTAATGCACTTAGCATTATGTCGGTCATTTATCTATACTATAGTTCGCTCCATGACCGAAATTCGACATTCTTTTTGAAGCAAAAAAAAAAACACATCTCACGTTGACGGGGAATTAAACTCATGGCTTTTGAGTTACTAAGCAACTTTCTAACCAACTAAGCTAATAAACCATTTGATCACTGGATGATTAGTATTTGGCCTTACAGCTACATTATTCTTTTACTAAGTTTATACCTGCCTTTTATCAAAAAAAAAATTAAATTCGTCCCTGCTCCTATAAATAATCTTTTCAACAAAAAGAAAAGCAAATATGTAACATTGAAGGTGTTGAAATTCTTCTGAGGTCTTTCGCCTGCGCCCATTTAAATAATGATAATGAAATTAATTTTTGTTTGTTTGTTCTTTATAAACTCGCAAACTATAAGACAGCTTTTGATGAAAATTTCACAGTATATTGGTATTGATTAGAGGATACTTTTTGTGCAAAAAAATTGGCGATGCCACGCACCGCATATAATGAAATTGGTTATACCTTTGAAACTATTTGACGCAGATTAATAAGATTTGATAAATATGTAAACGACACGAGAATACATACAGATTTAAAACACAAAACCCTTTCTTCCTATGAGACCTAGTTGTAAAAATCCATTAAGTAGATGGTGAAGTGATCTACGACAACCACTCTGATGGCATAAGAGGCGCACATAGACAGCACGTCCGCTGCAATTAAAAATTCAAAGGTTTTTTCTTCACTAATGTATTGAGAAAATATCACAGCAGCACTGGCCATAAAATCAAAAACACATGCAATAATCATTGTTGGTAATAGCAGCCCAGCTGTAAGGATAATGCTAAAATTTACTGCCGCCAACATCATGCAATTTAAAAAGCCGATGTCCTTGGCTAGGTTTTAAGCCAACTGGTGGTAAGTGCTGTAGAAGTGGTGGAAAACGTAAGTTGGACTTAAGTTATGAATGCTGTAGCCAGCCAGTCATAGTTGCGTTACATTTTTTCCATGAGCACCCACCTTTGAGAGTGCGCTTACAACTGTGGCGTAATTTACATTTAAGATTGCTCTTAAAATATTCATAAATGTAATGTTAAACTAGGGGGGGTGAGGAGGTGCTGGCGCACTTTTTACATTACCACCCCTCAGCTTAAAATGCATTCTAAATGCATTCGCGTGGAGCATAACGCAGCGCAGCAACGTGTGTGCGGTAAAAGAAAAACACCACGCATTTCATTGTGAATGTTCATGTTGCTGATACCAGTGACGGCTGCATCGTGCACTACGTGCACTAACATTTTTTCTGTTTTTTTTTTTCTTATTTTGTTTTATTATTTTACATATTTTTTTTTTCTTTTCTAAGAGCTTGACGCCATTTTGTATTTTTATGTGTATGGCAATTATTTATTTATGCATTCAAATGGCTTACACTTGCACTTGGGGTTGCCAGAGCTGAGTTTAAAAGTTTTTGATAAGAAAAAAATCTGTTGAAAAAATTTGGCGCAAAACTTAAAAATTCGATAAACATCGAAAGAAATTGAAAAACTTGCTGAGGAATATTGAAAACTTCGAAAATTCAGAATGATTCAAAAAGCAATCGGAAAATTTACATTACGGCACATCGCACAATGCATTCTCATATGTAAAATATGTCACTTTTTGGTGAACTATAAGTTTTTGTCTTTAAATTGATGAAAAATTGGACAATTTATTGGAAAAGCTCATTTATCATCCCTGGTACAATGTCAAATGTGAAACGAAAAGAAAACAAATGACATGAAGCCAGTGTCTGCCAGCTTTTTGTCTTTCTCTTTGTGCTTCAGCTCTGTGTGATCGCGTATTTTGTCGTTGTTAATACTGAAAAATTTGCATTTAATTTTACCTGGCTTATTGGCAAAATATTAAAATAATTTTAGCTTTTTGCACATTTACACACAAATATCTTTCTAATGGTGTATTATTCAAAGTCGTGCTCCATTTTTAACATAGTAAAAAAGGTAGGACAAATTTTTGTCCAGCGTATTTATATACAGATAATTGCAAAAGCTATCATGTTCAACATGTCATATGAGCAAGATTTAATTAACATGGAAAATACATTTTCTTATTAACACTAACTGCCATACTTACTTACATAAATTAGAGTGTTATTAGAGCAAGAGCAAGGACGTAGCCAGGATTTCGTTTCGGATGGATTTCTTGTATAAATCATATAAATGATCTGTGTAATTGAGACTGCTCTTTGCTCTTTATTCTCGTTCGGGGGATCTAGAACCCGCAAAATCCCGCCTCTGGCTACGTTCTTGAGTAGCAGCGATATTAAACCAATCCTTTCTGTTTTATGTACTATACATTAGACTGGCCCAAAAGTTATATGAAAAATTTTAAAATCGTAAATCCAAATGTTTTCGCACGGAAAACATGTGGTTGGGGCTAAAAATAAATATGGAATTTTTTTAATATGAGATCCGGTTATTCTAAATCGACCCGGGTTAAGCTTCTTTATCAGGAAAGACGCATAAATCTGATCTTTTCTCAGTATTTTTATATAAAACAATGACAAAACTCAATTTAATACCTACTTTTTTACTGTCGTTTATTAAAAAGTACATAACGGGTGATCCAATAATAGCTTCCTACTTTGTTTTCTAAATAAAATACATAAAAATCAATGTATCAATGGAATGATAGTTCGGTTCCTACAACTCAATGTTTAAAAATTATTTCGTTCAAATGTTGCCCACGACTAGCTCTTAAATGGTTCATTCTGTGGGTCGAGTTTTCGACAACTCTTTCGAACATATCGGCCGGTATTCCTTGAATAACACAAGTTATGTTAATTTCCAAACAAGTGATTTAACATATCCCCAAAGAAAGTAATCCAATGGCGTCAAATCACATGATATTGGTGCCCAATTAACAGGAGCATTTCTTGAGATGATGTTTTCATCAAACGTTTCCCTCAATAAAGCGACTGTTTCTCCAGCTGTATGGCATGTTGCGCCATCCTGTTGAAACTACTACACTAATATCCTGAATTTTTGGCAACAAAAATTCATTGATCATTGCTCTGTAGTGAGCATCATTGACCGTAACAGGGACTTCATCCGCATTTTTGAAGAAATACGGTCTGAAGATGCCTCTTTCCCATAAACCACGTCAAACAGTACATTTATCGGGATACATTGGAAGCTCTTGGATTGCTTCTGGTTGTTCATCGGCCCAAATACTGCAATTTTGCTTGTTAACGTAGCCGTTGAACCAGAAATGAGCTTCGTCGCTAAACACAACTTTTCGATAAAATACTGGATCAATTTGAAGTTGCTGTAAGTCCCATAAACCGAAATTAAAACGTACACCAAGATCAGCCGGCTTCAATTCTTGTACGAGCTGTATTTTATAGGCCTTCAGACCAAGGTCATGCGTCAAGATACGCCACAATAATCCATAAGAGATGTCAAAAGCCTGAGATCGGCGACGAATGGATTGTTCACGGTTTTAACGAACACTCAATATTCTCTAAATTACGGGCTCTATGCACTCTGTTTGAATGATGAATGTAAAATCGCTTGGAAATCTGGTGCGCTCAGTTGGACGCTCATAACGACCAAAATAGTGTTGAAGAACTCTATAATATTCTCTAACCGATGACTGATTTTGGTAGTAAGTTTCCACAATTAATAAACGTTCAGGAGTAAGTCTATTCATGATTGAGTCGTATTGACTACTGAGCACAAACGTCATATAGACAGGTTATTTGACACATAAGAGCTGTCAAAACAACCCAGTTGGAAAACGGACCTCGTATTGACAAACGTGTATGACAAACAGTACATTATACGTTTTCTTGCCTTCTTGAAGGTTTGCACCCCCAACAGCTATTAAGAAACATAGCGCATTCTAAGTATACCCTTATGTGTAAGGAAAAGTTGATTAAATTGTCAAATTCTTTAAAGGAATAAAAGACACATTAAGGGACTCAATTTCGTAACAATGCTTTGTAGTCCCATGGATTAGAATGACTTCAAATGATATAACACTTAATCGATAATATTGTGTGACATATTTTGAACTTACCTACATTACTTGATTTTGATTGAAAAAAAAAAAACCATTAAGTTCTTCAATTTCGTATATATGTAATTTTTTTTCTGTGCAGCTACAAAAATCTGAAAGAAAAAGAGAAATTGGGCATTTTTAATGCAAAATTTTAAGAACGCAATATATAGGCTATTCTGCAAAAAAATCCGTTATTTTGTCTAGAAAAAAAAATTTTTTTTCCGAGGCCGCAAATAACATAGTAGAAATATATTAAATATGTTTATTAAAACGTAATAAAATTGATAAATCATCTGGAAGTTATATTTTCATCTTCCACAGTATATTTCAAAAATATCAAAGAATAAAAACGGTACAAATGAAACACGGTAAAGCTATTTTGCATTTAAATGAGCGTAAAAGCTTCAAAATAAAATTTAAAATGTTTTTTCCGCTCATGGTGGTGTCTGCATGTGTAAAAGACACATTTCTGAAAAAAAAAAAAAATAATTTGTTTAGAGAAAAGCTAATTTTTATACCACGGTAAAGGCTTACAAATTTTGCGAAATGTTTTGAGTTGAAGATTAATGTAAAAACCTAATAACCAATTCTGCAGGACGAAAATATTTAGTACAAATATTCTGTAGTATTTTTTATTGTTAGATTTTAATTATTGTGATTCATACGTGGGGGGCTGTCCATAAACTACGTGACGCTCCTAGGGGGGGTTCGAGAAAGCGTCACACTTATTGTATTTTATTTATTTTTTATATGAAGCTACCGTCACATAGGGTGGGTTCAATATAGCGAATTTTAGCGTCACGGAGGTTATGGACAGCCCCTAGTCGAAAATGGCAAAAATCTATGTGTTTTGAGCTTTTAGATTGGAATATTCTAAAAATCTGAAGTGATGGAGCGATTCTGCTGTGACACCAATGAACGTGACACTAATGATATTTTGCTACATTCTATGTGCTTTTGTAAAAAAATATATTTAATAACTTAGCAATTCACATTTGAAAGAGCATTTGGAAATGAAGAAAATTTCAAATTTACTGAAATGTTAAATTATATATGTACTTTTGGGTTTTTACGACGTGACACTTATGACAATGATTCAACAACAAGAACACTTTTCTTTATATGTCATCGATATAAAGCTTTATACTCAATAGTACATTTAAAAATTTCAAAAATTCAAATTTTATTTTTAATGACGCAATCCATGTATTTTTGCTGCAAACACTGATTTGTTAATAATTTCCAAATCATTTGGTAACACCAACAGGCAAAAAATTTGAGCGTGCATGAAATAGTCGTTATAATTCTTGTTGTATAACTTCTCCTTTTCGGCACAAATGCCTTATCCCTATTATTAAACAATGTAAAATTCGCTGAATACTTGGCAACTCTGACGTCAAATGCATGCAGTGGCAGTTTATGGGCGGCAAATGGCATTGCAAGGATAATTAATCTTTTTATGCAGGACATGTAACTGCCGCTACGTTGCATTTACGACGATATGTGACGAAGTGCTTGTAGACATGTCACATGCTAAATATTCTCGCACACTTACATATGTACACTATGCAACACAGTAATTGTGGATGTAAGGCGGTCAAGTAGGTAGCCTTAGTTCAAAAAAATAACAAAAAAGTCTCGCGGGGAAGGAGCACAGGGGGCACTTATATATTTTCTACTGTTTGTGTTGTTTTATTTTTATTGTTACAAATTGCGAGCATTTGAAAATTCATTCATTTTAATTTTAATGCGCTTAATTAAAAAGTTTTTTTTCTTTTCTATTTAATTGTTGCTTTTTTTTTTTTTTTTTTTGTTAAAATTCATCATGCCACAGCGTTGAACGTGGCAAGGGTGCGCTACTGACTGTGTTGCTGATGATAGGCAGCACTTGTAGGACATTTAAGCAATTAAGCGCAGTTTTCAGTTTTTTTTTTTTTTTTTTTTTTTGTTGAACTTTTTTTAAGTTGAATTAATTTAATTGAAGCTTTTGAGTGTTTAGTGATATTGATAAGAAAAAATTAAAAATACATTTTTAAGTATTGGAGATACCAAAAATTTTGGAAAAAATTCGAAAAAATGTTTACTTATTTTATAAAAGATTTCTGAGGCCAAAAAAAATAAGTTTTTATTAATTACAGATTCTTCACTCCAAGTAAAACCTTTTTCACAACATATCGATCTTTTATCAAATCAAATTAACTTTTTTTGGTTTGGTAGACAAATTGTATATTGTGTCTACCCAACAGTTTCCAACATGTATAGGGAATCAGCTGAGCAATTTGGAAAAACGTTATTTTCATTTGGTAAAAGTTTAATTTAAACTTGAACAAAAGATCAATATGATGTGGAAATGGTTTAACTTGGAGTGGAAAATCTGTAATTGGAAAAAGTTGAATTTGATTTGGAAAAAGTTTAATTTGATTAGAACAAGGTCAATTTGATTTGGTAAAAAAGTTATTTGATTGAAAAAAGTTTTATTGTTGAAAAAAGTTAAGCTTGATTTGAAAAAGTTTAAATTGATTTGGAAAAATGTGTGTTGTTGGAAAGAGTTGAGCTTGATTTGAAAAGGTTTAAATTGATTTGGAAAAGGTTTATTGTTGGAAAACGTTGAGCTTGATTTGAAAAGGTTCAAATTGATTTGGAAAAAGGTTTATTATTAAAATAAATTGAGCTCGATTTAAAAAGGTTAAAATTAATTTGGAAAAAAGTTTATTGTTGGAAAAATTTGAGCTTGATTTGGAAAGAATTCAATTTGTGTTGAGTATTGTACCCAGCGAAATTTGCAATTAGACTGTTAATGCGCATTTGAGCTACCGTCTGTCTAAGCTATAACGATTGTTTTATTCTGTGGCTCAGGTAGGTATCCAGAGCCAACTAAAAACATTTCAAACTTTCAAAAATATTTTTTAATTCTTCCGATTCCAATTACTAGCAAATATAAATTACGATATGAAATTTTGGAAATTATAATTTAGTTTTGTGCTTCTCAAATAATATGAACTAAAGTTGGTTTTAAGATCTTAAGGATCTTAAACTACGTTGAGAATAACTCAAATTTCTTATTCAGCAAGCTTTTTACTTTCACAAACACCTTAAACATTTATTTTGAATTTACCTTAAACATGTTTTTATAAAATTTTAAATTTAAATTTCCTAATTGCTTCCGTTTCTTTTCTCTCTTTTTTTAGGTAAGTGAAGATATGTTTCCTTAATTCATTTTGTCGGTGAGTATCCAGTAATAATACAGGCACTCAAAAAGAAAATAGAATAAACTTTTGACTAGACGTACTACATATGTATTGAAATATCCTTGCTTGAAGTTCCAGAAAACGCTATTGTCAGGCTTATGAGATAGTCCTAGGAAAAGCTGAAGTTCCACTTTTATAATGGTATCGGATAGTCATTTTTCTTATCAAACTATACCTTTAAACAATTACTTATTAGAATCTTTTTTCCGTGTTACCTACCTTTGAAGTAAAAACATAAAAATTTTAAGTAGTTTTTGGACCATAAATCGGTTTTCTGCTACAAATACAAAGTAGTCCTTGTATGGTGGTTGAGATGCGTTTACTTTAAAGTTTGATATCTCTGAAAGTAAGGGCAAAATTGGAAAGGTTTGAAGGTAAAGCTTAATAAAAAAGATTTTGGCTATCCAATACTATTCTAAAAATGAAACTACACCTTTTCCTGGAACTGCGTCATAAGCTTGAAAACAACGCGTTCCGTAACTTTAGAAAGTTAATCTCAAAATCATATATATACATATATTAGGGTGGGCCGATTTGAAAACTGATCTCGGCTACCCCCTATGTAAAAGTTCATTCAATTTTATGAATATTTGCCCAAGGAACTATACCTCTGCGTTCAACTTTAGTTCGGCGCATTTTTGATCGAAAATTTTACCTTTTATTATTTTTTTTTATTTTTTCATACTAAATTTTAAAAATTTTTATAAAGACAAAAGTAATGTCATTATATGATTTGGCTGGTATTCTGTCAGTAATCACCTAAATTGCGTTCTGTTTAAATAAAAAGTTCACCTGATAGTGTGAAATTGATGCGTTATATTTAAAAAAGTGATATGGGTCGAATAGCCGATTATTATGACCGACTTTCAAAATAAACGATTCATATTTTTGGATGAATTTTTTCAAACAAAACACCAACCTAGGCTGAAAGTTCATTCAATTCTATGAATATTTGCCCAAGGAACCATACCTCTACGTTCAACTTTAGTTCGGCGCATTTTCAATTGAAAATTAAGGTAAAATTTTTAATCGAAAATACGCCGAAATAAACTTGAACGTAGAGGTATGGTTCCTTGGGCAAATATTCATAGAATTGAATGAACTTTCAACCTAGGTTGGTATTTTGTTTGAAAAAATTCATCCAAAAATATGAATCGTTTATTTTGAAAGTCGGTCATAATAATCGGCTATTTGACCCATATCATTTTTTTAAATATATAGCATCAATTCCACTTTATCAAGTAAACTTTTTGTGTAAACAGAACCCAATTTAATTGATTACTGACAGAATACCAGCCAAATCATATAATGACATTACTTTTGTCTTTATAAAAATTTTTAAAATTTAGTATGAAAGCAAAAAAAAATATTGATGAAAGGTAAAATTTTCGATCAAAAATGCGCCGAACTAAAGTTCAACGCAGAGATATAGTTCTTTGGGCAAATATTCATAGAATTGAATGAACTTTCACATAGGGGGGTAGCCGAGGTCGATAAAATTTCCTCCATACAATTTGGCCCACCCTAATATATATATATATCGGAGAGGAGGCTGTAAAATCCTTTTCTGGAGAAGAAGCTGTAGTGTCGTTTTCCATTTTCTTTATTTCCTTTATTAATAATTCTATTACAGCAAAATTAATAAATTGCAAGTAATTGCATCGAGTCCCTGGGAGTTTAATAAGAATTTAATTTAATTTTCAAAAACCAAACTCAAATTTTATTTGTTCTTTCGTTTTCCCAAATTTTCAATATCTGAAATAATTTTATAAATTTGTTTATTTTGCTCCCAGGGCAACGATCAGTGTTTGCTTTGATTCAAACACCTCAATTACTTTACAAGTAAATTAGTAACAAGTAAACTAATTAGAAACAAACATAATTGTTGCAAAAAAATAACTATACATAATACAACTGGAAGATCGGTAAAAACGCATTTTGACAAATGCGCCGACACGGCGATCCTGACTAGCGCACGTCCTCGTGTGCTTTGTTTTGTTTTTATTTTTTAATCTAAAATAACAACAATTTTAAAATACTCCATTCGGCTATTCTGAATAAGAAAGATTCCAAGATTCCTACATTTCATCAAAGAGTTTAACAAAATTTAGCATAATCAACGAAACCATAAATCTTTTTTTTTAATTTCTCAACCAACTACGTGGTCTTCGATTTGAAACATTTAAATCTGAACAACTCCAGATTTCTTCTATCTACTTGACTTCTTTGTCACAGTTGATCTTCTTAACCAATACATTACCTACTTGATGCTCCATCGCACTGCATCCGACACCAGCTACACTGGGTTAGGAAAACTTGCTTACGACTAACATACAAGATAGATAATCTTCACACTCAAGTAGTTACAACTAACAAAATTTAGTTCAAAACTACTTACTATACTTCATAAATACAAAAATTTTAATTTTCGCCGACACTGGCACATTCTGACTCAATCTCTTCATCAAAACTCAAATCTAATTCTGTAGGAACCTTGGAGTCCGGCATAGATCGTAAGCGCTCATGAGCATATTTGTACGTTCGATTTGAATCTAGAGATTTTAAAAGATACCGATCTCTAGGCAATTCTTCAACTATTTCAAACGGTCCTCGAAATTTTGGGTCCAATTTTGTTTGATTTCTTTAATGATTCTCAATTAAAACAAAATCTCCAACCGAAAATTTCGAAACTTTAGCTCTTTTACTATCAAAATGCTCTTTATCTTTTTGAGCATTAACACCAATAGAATTAGCCGCTTGTTCTCTGATTTCTTCAATATTAATTTCGTATTCCTCTTGGTCACCCAGAGCAACTAATGACAGTGGACGCGCTATTCTACCAATTAATAATTCTAAAGGACTTGCTTTAGTTGTACGATTTTTTGTACAATTTAATGCGAGTTGAACATCTTTTATAGCATCTTGCCAAGTTTTATCATTTTTCGTTTCAACAGCTGTCAACATATTCTTTAGTGTACTCATGTACCGTTCGACCTGACCATTAGAACGACAAGTACCAGTAGCAATCAAATGAAGCTGCACATTGTTATTTTCACAAAAATCTCGAAAAATTTTACTGGCAAAGCATCTACCTTGATCTGCGATCACTCTTACTGGTGCTTCAAAAAGACTAGTTCCAGCTTTTAATGCTTCGACTGCGCTTAATGCATCAATATTCATCGTATGATGAAGGAGGACATATTTAGTAAATGAGTCAACCATAACAAAAAGATATTCTTTTGAATTGTTACTGCCACTAAGTTTACCTGTAGCATCAATGTGAATTGTATGCCAAGGAATGCTCATTTTAGGAATTGGATGCAACTGTGCCTGTATTTTTCCTGAATTAGATTTGGATAATTTGCATACAATGCAATTTTCAACAAATTTTCTAACATACTTTCTCATGTTGTAAAACCAATAAAACTCATAAGTTTTCTCTAATGTCTTTTCCCACCCAAGATGCATAATTGATTCATGTACATGATTTACAACAGACCAACGAAAAGATTTAGGAACAATTGGTAAACTATAAGTTCTTTTATTGCGCTGAATTTTGCGATGAAGACAACCTGAAATAATTTCATAAGATCTCAGAAGATCTGAGTCAATATCGTCTAAATTTATTTTTGAAATTATGGCTGAAATCTCTTCATCACGTTTTTGCTCAACATTTAACCAATTTTTCGACATTTCTAATAAATTGACACACTTTTTTTCATCTTTTTGCAATAAAGATTTTGGTGGCAGTGCATTACGTGAAAAGAAATCAACGTGAGCCATGCGTTTTCCTTCTCGATAGATTATATCAAAATCAAAAGATTGTAGAAATGCCCACCACCTATGAACTCTTGGCATAAGGTCAATTTTGTTTCGTGATGCTTGCAATGAATTGCAATCGGTAACAACAACAAACTTTCTGCCTTGTAAAAAATGACGAAAGTGCTTAATTGAATTCACTACCGCAAGATTCTCAAGTTCATAAGAATGATAACGTGACTCAATATCAGTAGTCCTCTTACTAAAATAAGCAACTACACGCATTTTTCCATCAACTTTTTGCATTAGTATAGCACCATAACCTTCAGCACTCGCATCGGTGTGCAATTCTATTGGAAAGTTTGGATCAAAAATAATTAAGACTGGTTCATTCGTGAGATGGAATATTATTTTCTGACGAATATTTTCAAACATTGGTTTCCATACTACTTTACCTTTTCCCGAAGTCAGTTTGAATAAAGGTGCAGCTAATTGCGAAAATTTTGGAATGAATTGACGAAAATATGACGCTAAGCCAACAAGTTGTCTAACCTGGGTAACTGTTTCAGGGGGTGGCAAGTTGGTTAGTGCTATAATCTTACGTGAATTTGGTCTTATTTCTCCTGCAGTTACTTCAAAACCTAAATATTGCACTTTTGTTTTTAGAAATGAACACTTCTTAAAGTTTAATGAGAAACCTGATTGTTTAAGTGTTTCTAAAACTTTTTCAAGTCTTTCCAAACCTTCTTCAATACTTTGTGATACAATCATTATATCATCAACATAGCAAACTACAAATGTGTTTATTAAGTCACCAAGAGCTTTATAAATTGCCCTTTGAAAAACCGAAGGTGCGTTTCGTAGCCCAAACGGCATAGTCAAATATTCATATTGACCATCAGGTGTTACAAACGCTGTGCGTTCAATCGAATTTTCATGCACCGGTATTTGATGAAATCCGGAAGCTGCATCTAAAATAGTGAAATAATAAGCTCCCCTGAGCCTCTGAATTTGATCGTTAATAAGTGGCAATGGAAATCTATCAGGAACGGTGTTCCGATTAATTTCCCTATAATCAACGCAAAGCCTATCAGTACCATCTTTTTTCTTAACTAAAATGATTGGACTTGCAAAGGGTGAACAGCTTGGTCTGATTATCTTTGCTTCTGAAAGCTCATGAACTTTTTTGCGAACTATTTCTCTTTCTTCTGGACTTAGCCTGTACGGTCTTCTTTGTACAGTACGATTAGGATCAATCAATCTTATTTCAAGTTTTCCTGTTGTTGCACGGGTTGAAGGTGTACCTTCCACAAAAAGCGAAGACCACTTCATTAATAAATTTACTAAGGATGGCTTGTCATTCAATGATAAATCTGTATCAACACCATCAAAATTATCAATTTCCTTACCAATTTCACATAAAGTTACTACTTTTGATTTCTTGATTATAAAATTTTGAGTCGAAATTTCAACTAGAAATCCCTGAGCTATTAAATCTGTGCCGACAATTATTTCAAAATTAATTGCATCATCTGGTACGACATGGAAAAGAATTTCAACTCTATATGCATCAATTGTTACCTCTGATAAAATTTGCATTGTGCTGTGCACGTCCACTTTTCCTACCCCAATAAGAGTGACCAAGGATTTAATACGCTTACCCGAAAATTTATTTGCTACACTTTCCTTTATCAGAGAACATTCGGCACCAGAATCGAAACAAAAATTGAAATGCTGACCATGATGTAAGAGTTGTGAAGAACTTGACTTGATACTAGTGAGGTTAACTTGCTGATATCCTTTTGCAGCTTCAGCACCTTTGCTCAATTTTCCACAGTCCGGAGCTATATGTCCTGCTACATTACACTTGAAACATGTTGGAATCGTTCCTTTCTTTATGTCTTCCTTATATTTTGGAGTATTTTCATTCTTTTTAAATGAGCTTGTTTTAAAGTTATTCTTGCAGGCAAAAGATTTATGACCCAATTCGCCACATTTAAAGCAGGTTACTAATCTTTTTGACTTCTTCGCTTCTAATTCTTCGCCTTCCACAGAACCACCACTTGCACGTTTCCGATACATAAAAGCTGACAGTTCTTGTTGCATAGCAGTCCTGGATTTAACATCTTTTGTAAACACTAATTGCTGAAGACGAGGCTCTATTTGTGAGCAATGAGCGAAAACTGTAGACACTGCAATTTCTTCAATCGACAAATTCTGCCAACGAGAGATTAATGAAGTTAAAATTCTGCTCGCATAGACTGCTAAAGATTCTCCTGATTTTGGTTTGCTATTCCTTAACTTCACTAACACAGCTGCCACAGTTTCTACGCAATCGAATCGTGATAAAAATAAATCTCTAAACTGCGTCCAATCCATTCCTGAATAGCTAATTTCCGAAAACCACGCTGAAGCTGAACCTTTAAGTGCATTGCTGAGTGCTATTATTAATAAACTTCCAGTTAATTGCTGTTCTTCCATGCACAATTCAACAGTTTCACACCATCCTTTTGCACCTGCATCACCATTATCCGGGTTAAATTCGGGAAAATTTATTTTATTTTTAACTGGTTGCTTTAAAGCTTTCACTAATTCCACAATCTGTGTGTGCTGCTTTTCCATTAACATCGTCATGCAATTTTGAATAGTAGTGCTGTCCAATCCCACTTCTGATATCGGAGAGGAGGCTGTAAAATCCTTTTCTGGAGAAGAAGCTGTAGTGTCGTTTTCCATTTTCTTTATTTCCTTTATTAATAATTCTATTACAGCAAAATTAATAAATTGCAAGTAATTGCATCGAGTCCCTGGGAGTTTAATAAGAATTTAATTTAATTTTCAAAAACCAAACTCAAATTTTATTTGTTCTTTCGTTTTCCCAAATTTTCAATATATGAAATAATTTTATAAATTTGTTTATTTTGCTTCCAGGGCAACGATCAGTGTTTGCTTTGATTCAAACACCTCAATTACTTTACAAGTAAATTAGTAACAAGTAAACTAATTAGAAACAAACATAATTGTTGCAAAAAAATAACTATACATAATACAACTGGAAGATCGGTAAAAACGCATTTTGACAAATGCGCCGACATATATATTAAATTACTTTTTTTTTACCATTCTTATTGAAATTATTTGATTAAATATATTGAAGATGTAGATGTAGCTTGTTCACTTTCCGAGTATTGAAATAATTTTATTAAAAAAAAAAAAAAAGTTTTAATTTTCAATTGCTTAAAAGTGGGTGTGGCACTCATTTAATGCTTTCTACTATTTGTACATTTCAAGGTTCTTATAATTCATACCTTCCAACGAAATTGAATCAAAATATTTTATATAGTTTTTGGGTTATATCATTTAACGAATTTCACTTGAATGGGAGGTACCACGCCCACTGGTGATATTTTGCCCATTTTTTCTCAGAAGTTCTTCATATGTAGTAAACTCCCTGTACTAAATTTCAGAGAAATTACTTCATTGATTCTGTTATTATTGTATAACGTATTAAAGTTTTGTAGGCGATACCACGCCCATATGCGAGATTATATAATTTTTTGACACTCTAAAAATGAATGCTGATCTTTTCGAATAGGTGATCCTAGCTTTTTATCAAAATCGTTGAAACCGCTTTCGAGATAAATTGAATTCAATTCACAAAATACTAAAAAGTGGGCTTGTCACTTACTTAATTCCGCCCACTTTTTGCTCTTTCGAAGATAGTTTCACTAGACCTCGAATTGCGAAAATTTCACCAAATTACCTTGTGTCGTTTGTGAGATATAACGTGATAAATGAATTAACTTGATGATTTTTTCCAACCACCCATCTTTCTTGTCGCCATATTGTTCCGCCATATTTTTTTTTTTTCAAAAACAGCACTCGGCATTCGAAAGTAAACACTTCAAGAAGAAGAATGAGCTATCATATGACCTATTTAGACGCACCAGATTTTGGGCAGCGAAGTGGCATAGTTGATGTGAAACGTCCCATATACATATATTATATGTGCAATTCTAAGCTTGATTTCAAAAGTACATAAAGGTACATACATATGTCGACATCTTTAATTTGGTCCGAAATAACGTACTTTGAAATATTGAAAAAACTGGTTTTTGCACTTTTTCATCTCTTTAGATAAAGATATCGCCCAGAAAAAAGATATCGACATAATTTAAATTCAGTTTTAAAGAAAAAGTTTAGATTTTGCATTTCACTGGTGAATGTTGCATTATCTAGTTATAAAGCTCCAAAAAAATAAGAAAATAACGGTATGTTTTGTTTTTTAGTTTAGAATATCTCGCGATAGAGCAATTCTGAAAACGAATTTGAATTCAGCTTTGCTTTTTGTCAACTAATGCTCCAAATAATACTTTTAAAGATTTCGCTTACACTTATTTATATCAAGTTTTTTTTTAATATTTTTTTTTATAAAATTTTTGCTTGTTAAAATAAAAAAATATCATAAAAAAATGTTTATTGCTTAACGCTTAAAATCAAAATATTTGTTTACATTACGCGTCTAATTATATCACACACACAGCACATACAGACTGTGGAAGCACCGGTTGGCGTGTTATTGGACTGTAAAACATTGATGTATGATGGCTTCGTATGATGAGGCTAAAAAATTGTTCAACAGACATAAAAATAAATAGCAAAAATATATGTAAATAGTAATAAAAATATTTTTTTCGGAAAATAAACATATTAGATGATATTAACAAATAGCAAAAAAAAAAAACAAAAACCACATCCACATGTTAAGCCAAAACGAAAGAATTTTGATATATTGCAGGTACATATGTAGAAGTATACACTAAAAAAAACACCCCTATGTTATCCAAATAGTTTCAACATATCATTAAATTAATGTTATTAGTTGGCAAACAAGCAAGTATCAAATGTCATTGTTGTTTGAGCTTACTGTTCCATGATTTTTAGTAAAAAAAAAACTGCGGATACAGAAAGACTAACTGTGAGGACTAACTATAGGATGCCCCCAGAAAGGCGTACTGTCACCGCTTCTATGGATACTTGTCATTGACGACCTACTAGAAATTCTAGATGATAACAAATTCGAGGTCCAAGGCTTTGCTGACGATTTGATTATTGTGGTAAGAGGCAAATTTGACTCTAACGTAACTGATCGAGTGCAACTACTTAACTCTAAGCTGGTGCCGAGAGAAAGGACTCGTAACTAACCGTAGTAAAACCACACTGGTGCCCTTTATTCGAAGGAGAAAGCGAAACCTAGATGCTTTAAACTTGGGGAAAACGGTGCTTACGGTTTCCGATGAGATGAAATATTTAGGAGTAATCCTAGATAAAAGTCTAACTTGGAACAGTCATATGTCATATATAACAAATATAGCCGTAAGAATAGCATATATGCTTGTCAAGGGCTGTATGGTAAAACATGGGGACTACGGCCGAAAATAATGGCATGGTCTTAAAAAAACCATCACTGTATCAATGATTACTTATGCTTCATTAGCATGGTGGCCAAAGGTTTACCAAGGGGGAGAGGATTAAAGGGAAAAAATTTTAGCAAAAGGAAAAATAATAAAAATTCTTTGATGACGGATTTGGAATCAGGGGTTGCTTATTACTCTAAAAGTATACATACTTTATATCAAAAATATCAAAAAGTGAGCGTAGCTCATATCTGATTATGCTTATTTTTCGATTAGTGTATGGTATTTACATATGTCAAGCACCTAGCTTCTAAATTTCATCAAAATAATTTGTCTATCTTGCAGGATATGATATGTGACACTTAGAGCTGGTTCAGACGACAAACTAAGTTGTCATGCGAAAGTACTTTTTGAAGGCAAACGGAGGGACAGTTAAGTTTGTCGCATGAACCAGCTCTAACCCAGTGTGCCAGACGGTTCAAATCTCCGCTTTTTTATCCGTTACGGATCCTTTACTGATCCGTTGGCGGGAGAGATTCCCAAAAAAAAAGCGAATCGTTTTTTTTTTTGAATTTCTCCCGCAAGCGGATCCGTAACGAATAAAAAAGCGAAGATATGAACCGTCTGGCACACTGGGAATTGTGATATTATCTGTTAATGCCTACATTTTTATTCAGGGCATGCTACATATGATTGGCCCTTGCCCACAAAATTTCATCAAAATAGCTCATATAGATTACGTTTTAAAATTTTGAATCGTTAAAAAGTGGGCGTGACACTGCTACTATTTTTTTCCGATGCACTTTAGTCCCTTAAACTCGAAAATCACAAAAATAAAATTTGTAGATAGCTTTTCGAGATAGGTATGAATTTGAATAAAAGTTGAATTTTTTTTATTTGTTTGGCCCAGAAAACATTAAAGGGATTGTTTGATTCTGAAAATAATAAAAATTTGTGTGATATTCGAACTTTAATTCACTACAGATTGGCTCTCGATATATGTAGATCAGTTGAAGGCAAGTCAAACCTTGAAAAAAAGTTTTTTTTTTTTCGAACACGGCAACACTGCATGAGCAAAAAACAATTAAAATTTTTATAACTGACCACGGTCCAACTAATCAAAATAAAAAAAAAATAATCTTTCAAATCACAAGAAAATATTTCAAATTTGTAGACCCATGGAAGCGAAAACTAGTAAGGGTGTAAATTTTGGCCTGGCCAAAAAATAAATACCCTACACTGCAGTATTTTGAAAAGTTTGCTTATATGGGAGGTGCCACGCCCTCTTGTCCGAGTACACCCAGTTTTTGTTCAGAGCTTGCATTTATAGTTTTTAGTGTCAGAGTGAAATTTAATTGGATTATCTCAAAAAACTCTTTCAGTATAGCATTTTGAATCTTTTGCTTATATGGGAGGTGCCACGCCCCCTTGTCTGATTTCACCCAGTTTTTGCCGAGAGCTTTCATTTATAATTCTTAGTGTCTGAGTCAAATTTGGTTCGAATATCTCAAAAAACGCTTTCAGTATAGCGTTTTGAAGCTTCTGCTTATATGGGAGGTACCACGCCCTCTTGTCCGAATTCGCTCAAATTTTTATCAGAGCTTGCGCTTACAATTCGTAGTACTTATATGTATTGTGGTTGCATTGTAGTGAAAAATACTCCTAAAATTGCATTTTGAATATAATTTTTGTATGGGCGGTAGGCGTGTCCGTTGACCGATTTTGCTCATTTTCAATCCCCCGAGCTAACTTTGATGACGGAGGCAGTGTACCAAATTTCATTGAATTATCTTGCTCAGTTTTCCCAAAAAGTGTATTTCAACACACAGCCAGCCAGCCACCCAGCCAGCCAGCCAGCCAGCCAGCCACCCAGCCAGCCAGACAGACGGACATGGCTATATCGACTCAAGAGGTGACGCTGATCAAGAATATATATACTTTTCTATACCTGCCACGCCTCCTTCTCTGCGTTACAAACGGAAGGACAAAGTGAATATACCCTGGGTGTAGGGTATAAAAATACAAAAGGAAAGTGAAGTTTGAATTTTGGTCATTAATTCGTTATTTATTACTAGATTTTCTTCATATACCTATGCCCTAATATCTTCTCAAATGTTAGATTAATGTGTTTAAAATAAATAACGATTTTTAATTTTTTTTTTTTCTATTATTTTTGTATATATTGAGTAAATTTTCGATTTTTATTTTGACCTAAAAAATTTAAACCTATCCTGAAATTTTTTTTTTTTTTTTTTGAGATTTTCGAGCTTAGGGTACCAGAGTACATCGGAAGAAAATACTGGTATTTCTTGTACATCTTGGCTGTACGCTAGTAAACAGACTGATTGGCAAATAGTTTACGAGATATAACAAAATGTAGCAAAAACAGGGTCACAAAATATGTAGTGGCCTTGAAAATGTATCCCTAGCGCGGCCAAAGAAAGTTTCACATGTGCGCTTTGCTTGTTAAAGTAAACTCGCTCATGTATTCGTCAGACATACATGTCGTTGAGTCTAATGTACGCTTAATATACTTATATCCTGATTTTTTAATAATCGATATACAGCAGAACTTTGATATCAGCGTTTTTTCATCTCTATCAGTAAATTTTCTGAAAAAATCAAAGTTTTTACATTCTACAACGTTCGATATGGGTAAAATTTTTATTGACGAAGTCCACGCCCAAAACGTCCTACAACGCATGTGGGAACAAACCGAGCGCAAAGAATATTGTGATGTTGCACTGATTCCTGGCGACACAGAAGAAATGCAAATTTCAGCTCATCGCTCCGTCCTGAGTGCATCAAGTGAGTATTTTAAAACGATGTTTACTCCACCTTTTAACGAAAGTGCAGCCGAAAAGGTAAAGTTACCCAATGTAGATGGCGATACACTTAAGTCCCTTGTAAAGTTCTGCTATTCAGGACGATTAGAAATATGTGAAGACACTGCTGAAAAATTGCTAATAACTGCAGACTCACTTCTCTTGGAACCTGTAGTCAATGCCTGTGGTGATTTTTTTGCCGAGCAGTTACACCCAACAAATTGTTTGGGTATGGCGCAGCTAGCGGAACGTCATCACTGTGATGCGCTTACAAAAAAAGCAAAAGATTTTTGCTTGAAGCGATTCGTGGAAGTTTATAAAACGGATGAATTCTTGAATTTAAGTGTAGATCAGTTGACTCAGTTGCTGACAAGCGATGATCTACGTGATCCAACTGAAGAGCATGTATTTAAGAGTGTAATGTTGTGGTTAGAACACGATCCATCGGAGCGAGAACAACATAAGGACGAAATGTTGAAGTTGGTG